>CAWUFW010019095.1:0-198458 GCA_963921515.1 Calotriton arnoldi
AGACACTACCACACACAGGCCAAACCGAACAACTGTAAGATGCGTGGGGACATGTGTACACTAAGCCAGCCACGTAACCACCAACAGGTCCCCAAATATGCCAGAAGCGCCACAACGAGCACCCACCACACCCATGTGTCCGCCACAGCTGCACTAACCGACAAGTAACAGGTAAGTGGCAGGAACACAAAGTGCAGTGGGTGGGACGGTGGACAGCTGAAGTACAACACCCACCAGGCCCCCACTCCCACAGACCAGCAAGGTGGAGCACTCCCCACACCCATGTGTCAGGCACAGCTGCACCAACCGACAAGTAACAGGTAAGTGGCAGGAACACAAAGTGCAGTGGGTGGGACGGTGGACAGCCCAAGTACAACACACACCAGGCCCCAGTCCCACAGCACAGCAAGGAGGAGCATCCCCCACACCCCACACCCACGTGTCAGCCACCGCAGTGCACAACGACAGCCGAATGGCAGACATCACGGTCCACAGCAATCGGTGTCAGTGGGTGTACAGCCACCCCCACGACCCACTACACCCCCCCACCCCCACAGACCTGCAACATGGAGCACCCCCGCTAAGAGCCATGTGGCATCCAGTACAGTGCACGCACGAACAACTTGCAGGTGGGAAACTGGACAGGGCTGGATTACTGGAGGCATGAGGACCATAACACCACCAACACATGGGACATGTCACGTAGCACACGGACACGCAGCACCGCCCACCGTCACGAACAAGTGAACAATGTGCACACGGACATGAACAGCAGACTCACACCCCACATGACCCATCACAGACATAGCAACACCCAAGGAGCCACGTCTGCATGCACAAGCCACACTGAATATAGTCCCACACGGCAGCCACTGTGCAACTCATCACACACAACCGAAACACCATTGAAGTCCTGTCCATGTAGCCCCTACTGCCTGTCAACCACACACCCCACAACTACGCCTATGTAAGACAAACAACACTAGACGCAACAGAGCGGAACAACAGAAATGCACACGAACACCACTGAACCCATCAAACACACAGACACACCATGCACATACAACATACCATCCATCCCATCCGTCAGCCCCAGTCTCATGAAAGGCATGTCATCCGCACAGCTGCCACACATACAGCAGTCACGCTAAGACACATGCCCATGACCAACCATGTGCCAGAAGTCAATTAAGCGCACGACACACTGTGAGCAACAACACACAACATGGGCCACACCCCCGAGCACTGCAGTGATGCACATGGCACAGGGCAGCACGCACACCAAGGAGATGGGACAACTGCAATACGTTGGCTGGCACACAACTATCACTCACTCATAACGATGCGTCCAATGCCATGTCCAGTAACCACAACAGACAGCAAATATGCAGGGCATGTCAGGCATGCACACACCTCAGACCATGCACTGTCATGCTGCCACAACACATGTCACGTTCGGCACCCATGGCTCACAGCATGTACCCCAAAAGCATATACCCTCCCAAATGCGAATCTGGGGCATGGCCCCCATGTTGCCATATGCGTTCCTAAGCGTTCCATTTGAACTCCAAAAGCAAAGTACAAACCAGACCCAGGATGGGCCAGGAGCCCGCATACACCAGAGTCACAATGAGTAGGGGCAAAGCAACACACCCATCGGCATGGCCAATCCGTCCCATGCCACATGTGCACAGCACACAGTCCCATTGCCTAGCACACACACCTACAGATGCCACAGCCACACACTCGCCTCCGGGAAACCCATGTACGAGATTGCACGAACTGCCAATGTCAGACGACTAATACATACTTCGCCAGGTGCAACACAATAACAAATCTCATTCTCTCCACAGGTGACGAACTGCTGGACGCTGGGGATGGAGACAGCAGCCAGCACAGCCAGCCTACAAGCCCCCAACGAGGACACACGGATCTGGAGGATCTGTCCACCTCTTCGGACACGGACCACCAAGCTGGCCCATCTGGCGTGGCAGGGCCCAGCCGCTCCCCAGGACCCCTCCTACCCACCAACCCATCATCCATGGATGCTGAACAGTCCCAGTCCCCTGCTGCCACTGTCGTTGCGGCCACACCCACGGTCATTGCGGCCACTACCACTGCCGCAACCGCCACCATCGCCGCACCGACCACCACCGCCTCCACCACCACCACGTCTTCGCTGGCACCAGCCCCAGCGCAGGTGGTGGCCCGGCCGACTGGATCCACCCTGGGAGCCACAGCGAGGACCGTGGTGAGCAATGTGGCTAGTGGGCAGGCCGGTGGCAGCAGGACTGGTAGGAGGAGCAGGGTCAGGGAAACGCCAGCCTCCCCTGGGAGCCATGCCCTGCCTCAAATGGACAGAGTCCTTGGGGCCTATGAAGAGGCCCAAGGACAATGGGCCAGGTCTGCTACTGACACGCGGGAGGTGCTGGGGGTGCTGAGGTCCATGGACGCCCATATGGGCCAATTCGTGTCCCGTATGGACCAACTCGTGGACCTCATGGGCCAGCTGGTGGTGGCGGTGGGGTCACAGGCAAGGCCAGCAACACCACCTCCGCCACCACCTGCTAGGGCGCAGGCTCGGGCAGCAGTGTCCACTTCCCCTGCGTCCACAGCCAGTGAGCACACCTCACCCACCACCAGCAGGTCGCCACCACACACCCCCTCCCAAACGTGGAAGGGGCCGTCCGAAGAGGAAACAGATCTCCCGGGAGGACTTCGCACGCTCCAGTCGCAAGTGAGGCAGCCAGCCAGCCTTCCGCCAGCCTTCCTTGACCAGCCACTGCATTGACTTGCTCTACGATCCCACTCCACACAGCCATCTGGATGGCATGTGTGTGTTGGACTATGGACATAGAACCAGTGGGTACACCCTGATCATCACGCAGCCATGACCGACAGCTCATTGTCACTGCACGCACCACTTTTGTCATCACCTTACACACAATCACATGTCACAGTTTGTAATAAATGCACCTTTTTCACTAACTGCTGTTTGTGCCCTGTGTCTTTATTGTACGGAATACAACGGCCACCTTGGGCGGAAAGGCACCTGATGCGTGGCATGGAAATGGAATCCGGAGGGCCTGTAGGGACCTAGGGGTGGGAGACAGAACAGGAGCACATTCAATGAGTGTGTCACACACCCATCACACAGTACATGTCAACAACTACAAGCAATGTACACACATCGCACAGAGCAATAGGGCACAATGCCACAGCCACCAACAGTGGCATACTACCCTGGCCATGGAGCGTTGACACACTGCACGCAGTGAACATACGGCCACCCTGACACAGCACACACACACCTGCATAGATACAGACACATCATCCGTCGTACATGGACACTCACCGTCAAGTGAAGTAGCGGGCGATGAGCTGCTGGCGCACATTCCCAGCTTCCTCCTCTCCGCTGTCCACCTCACTCGAGCTGTCCTGGTCTGCGGGCTGGGGCCCTGGTTGATCTCCGTCATCCACAATGAGGGGGATCTGCTTCCGAATGGCCAGATTGTGCAGCATGCAGCACGCCACCACTATCTGGCACACCTTCTGTGGGGAGTACGCCAGTGCACCCCCGGTGCGGTCCAGGCACCTGAACCTGGACTTGAGGAGGCCAAAGGTACGCTCGACCACACGTCTGGTCCTCCCATGTGCCTCATTGTATCGATCGTCTGCTGGGGTGCGAGGATTCCTCAATGGACTGAGCAGCCATGCCCCATTCGGATACGCAGAGTCACCTGGGTGTGAGGGACACAGAGAACCGTTGCTATTCCAACTGGACAGGGGACAGCATCGCACAACCAGCACGCTACACCACTCCACATACTCACCGACAATACAGCCACGATCCTGTTGCAGATTGGCCATCAGTCGTGGCAAGATGCTGTTGCGCATTATGTGTGCGTCATGGGCCGAGCCTGGAAACTTTGCACACACGTGGGTGATCACCATGTCCGCAAGGCACACCACTTGCACATTCAGGGAGTGCGTGTGCTTCCTGTTGCGGTACAGGTGCTCAGTGGCCTGTGGTGGAACAAGGCCAACATGAGTGCAGTCAATGGCTCCCACGACGTGTGGGATTCTGCCAAGGGCATAGAATGCACCCTTCACTGCCGCCAATTCACGAGCCCTGGGGAATCTGATGTACCTGTTCCGGTACAGCATCATGGCTGCCAGTACATCCCTCAGCACCTTGCTGAACATGGGCTGGGACATCCCTCCTCCACTGCCCACTGTGTGCTGGAATGACCCAGTGGCGAAGAAATGCATGGCGGCCATCACCTTAGCCGTGGGGGTGACAGCAGTCGGATACACCCTGCGGGGACGGAGATGGGGCTCTAACATGGCACACAGTCGATGCAGAGTTGGCCTGTCCAGCCGAAACTTCCTGATTACCTCTGTATCGTCCATGTCCGCCAGCAATTGGTATGGGCGGTCAATGTTCGGTCTCCGCCTGGGTTAAATGGCAGAGGACACATGTCAAAGCAACACGGCACATAGCAATTTCGCATACACATCACTGACATGACTGAGCAAGCACATGAGCCACAGCCCAGCTGTCAAGCTGGGACGGCACGGCCACAATACACTTACACAGGTCTCCCAACAATGGCAATGGCAAGTGAGACATACCACTGCCATGTGCATGCACATGGGGATCTAGGCCCCAATGACTTGCGGGCGTGCTGATGGGGACTGACTGCATATTCGTCAAGCGGCAACGCCACGGCAACATGAGTGTCTGCTGAGCATGGTACTGCTTCCGAGGCTGGATGAGTATGGCACACGACGACGACGATGTGGGCACGGGCTGAGCGGCCAATACAAGTGGGACCTGTGGCACGAGGGGATATGAGACAGTAGTAGGTGTCAGCACTGCACCCTATGTACAGCACTGTACGGATCACAGCTCCCGAAACATTGACTGGTGTCCACATTGACAGCCCCATGCCAAGACGGCTGTGTGCTTGCAGTCACACGTCACAGGTGAGAGGTTACATTGCACGTGCCAGGTGGCAGTCGTACATAGTGGGAGCTGGCATGTGTGTGCATGTGTCTCCTGTTCAGGATCCACCAGATGGGCGCTGACTCTGTACTGACCATTGGACACAGCATGTTCCGTGGAAGGCTTGTGTGTGTGGGATGGTGGCACTGGATGTGCCTCCGTTGGGGGGGCCATGCACAGGGCGGGTACGTCGATGATTGCGCATTGTTGGTCACGGTGGGTGCACCAGCTAAGATGTGTTGCCCTGTGTTCAATTCCTATGTCCGCATGATGATGGACTGTGGATGTGGGCAGACTACACATTGGTCGATGTGCTGTCTATATGCATGTGCCTTCACACCAGGCACAGCTGCCCCTGCACATGTGACCCCTGCTGGACTCGCTGCTGGGTCTGTGGAGCTGATGCACCTTCTGCGCGTGGGGCGGACAGCTCTCCTCACTTCCCTCATTGCGCATGTCATGTCTTTGCCGCAGGTGACATGGATCATGGAGGGCCCACATGTACGCGTGGGTAGGCTACACATGATTGTTCACTGGTCGCCACCCCCAGTCAGTGTTTCGAATGGGAAGGTTGTCGTGCTGGTGGTATGTTCGATGTGGCGGATGGGCGGGCCTAGGTGCGGGCTTACATTCTGGACATGGGGGGTAGTTGGATTGGCGACTAGTTGCAGTACACACGGGACACGTCTCTTCCTTTCCACATCTGGGTCATCCCTTGTACTAACTGACAGTGATACAGTCATCTTCGCCCCAGCCCTCATGTCCTCCCCTCGCCCCCAATATGCATGCTCACCTGCGAGGCTAGCGCTTGCACAGGCAGCCCCAAGCTTGCACCAGAGAGGGCAAGGAGTGTATGTGTGGGTCCAGTTGCACGAGTGGGCTGTCTCAGGGTATGATGTGTGGCGGGACGCCGTCCACCTGCGTGGTGCCCCAAATGGAGACCCGGCCTGCATGGACTATGCATCACAGTCTTCGCCTTCCGGATCCGCCACCTGCGACACCCAGTGGCTGTGGCTGCCCTTGCGGCCATGCCGCGTCCGTCTGTGGCTGATGGCCCACACATTCACTCTTTGGCCTCTCTGGGGAGGGCTCAGGGGTGGTGGCGCACGCGCTTGCACTTAGTCGCAATGGCATGTGTCGTGGTTGGTATGATGGGCAATGGATGGGATGGTGCGAGCCACCTCCCGTGACGTCAGTGCTGCTCGTGCTGTGGTGCGTCCCCCTACACTTCCATTTGACTTTTTGCCATGCTGGACATTGAGGTTCTATTGCCTGCGTGATATGACCAGGAGGAGCGCGAGGAGACCTCTCACACACCATGCTCCACTGCCATCCCGTGCCCTGTATCGCCTGTGCGGATTGACTATGTTGGGGTTACACCTGGTCGACTGGGGCTGTGTGTGCCTTGTCAAGGGGCATGGCGGGCGCACAACAGGATCCAGCTCGTCCACAGAGGGTGGGCTGAGGTGCGCCTGGTACCGCTTTGTACGTGTGCCCGGCTGCTGTGCACACACGTGTTCACTCCCCCGACAGGTGTCCTCTCACAATGCCCAGGGAAGCGGTGGTGTACTGTTCATGAGCCCTCCCAACACGGCGTGCTCCAACTTGGCATGTGCGCATCTACCCGTCGCACCCACCCACCTGAGCACTGCGTCCATACGACTTCACACGACACATGTGTGTCTTCCACAGTAGTGCTACTCATTTGCGTTGACATCCAATACCAGTGGACTACATGGTCATGTCACGACTGCCGTGTACTTCACATACTCTCATCCTCTCTCATTCGTACTTGTGAAATGAGTCAGCGGAGACAGTTCTGGTTTCAAACATTATATTGAGTCTTCTGTCCTCTGTGATGCAGTATAGTGGACACTACTGGCAGCGGAATACATATTGAGGATATACTGAGCATGATTACAAATGGGATAGGGTGTGGGGTTACATCTGCTTGGCCAAGGCTGTGCTAATGTACATTTACGTATAGCTGCGGAGCTGCGGACTTTGACACAGACGGTATACATGTAGCCTACCAGACCGCTCGGCATCATGGGCACAGTCCATCTCAGTTCCATGTGACAGGTTTGCTGCGGTTGTTCCTCATGCACGCGTGCATGTGAGATGACATCAGGGCATGTGCTTGCGTGCATGCAGCGGCGTGCCACTTGTTGTTGCACTGTGGTGGTTACTGGACATGTCACAGTCACTGGGGTCGTGTTGTTGTTGTATGCACTTGTCGTCCATGCAAAGGTCCTGGTATGGGATTCCCGGGCGGGGGTGGGAGGGGTGCAGCACCCACAGACTCCAGGCGACCTATTCATGTCCACTGAGCGGTGTGTGTGTCCATGTGTGCTGGATCCATGTCGTGTCCTGGTTGTTCGTGCAGTTCCGTCCATGTGGGTGCGATGCACAGAGCCCATGCCACTGCCTCCCACGATGCATGCGGTGTTCCTGGATGTGATGGGGAACAGTGTGCATGTCCCGGTCATATCCGATGTCATGGCGATGTCGTTGATGGTGTGGTTACAGTTGCCGGTCGTTTGGTATGGCTGTTGTGGTGGTGACTGGCCAGTCCGTGCGGAAGCTGAGCATGGGTGCGGGGTTGGACTTCATAGGTCACTCGGGGAACCTGCGTTGTGGTCCGACGTATTTACAGGTTGTCAGGTATGCGATGCCGTCCAGCAGGGCTTCCATGTCATTGGTGGTGTACATGTTTGCCAGCCAATGAAGCGGATGGTGGCTGTCAAGGTGTTGTTCGTAGGTTGTCCCTTGGAGGACCATGATGGGGCATGCTGGGTGACATTCGATGTAGCTGTTCTCGATGATCCGTCGTGTGGAGGCACAGTGGTTCCATTTCAGTGCGCGTGCGATGTTGGCCACATACGCCATGCCCCCATAGGCAGAGCAGCCCCTGTCGTGTGCGTCCAGAGGGAGGAGTAGTGGTAGCAGGTCCGCCTTCAGACATGCCGGGTTGGAGAGGCATATCTCGACGGGATGCTGGTAGGGACACCTCCGACAGTAGAAGACGGGCATGACGCAGCTGAACAATGTGATGCGGTAAGTCAGTCGGTAACTTACGTTCAGCAGGGACAGGAGATCGCATCCCAATGTATGTATCGTGCTGGTTTGGTACAGCTTGAGCTCTTCGGCGTAGTTGGGTAGGTGTGTTGCGGTTGCCATTTCGCAGCGGTGCGTTGTGGTGGCGTGCTCCGGCTGTGTGTGCAGTCTGCAATGTGCACACTCCGGGGTTGCTGTGAGCTCTGTGTAGTCGTGGGGAGACAGGACTTGTGTTCTGTTGGCTTGTTTGGAGGACACGGGCCCTCTTCCCACATGCTTCTCAGACAGTTCAAGGTCAGTGCTGTGTGACTCCTTCCAATTAACTTGCATGTGGCCGACATGGGGGAGTGTTTTCTTCTTTCTTCCCCGTCCGTTGTGTGCTTCTGTGATATGCGCTATCTGCCGTGTGGTCGGTCTCCTCGGCATGCCTGTGTTGGTCTATTCTTGGACAATGGCTGTATTCACCGGCTTCTGTCGTAGGGCTGTGGTTTCGGTGTTGGAATGGAAGGTCATTCAGTGCTGTCTGCTCTCCCTTGTGTGGGCGGCAGGCTGCCTTTCCGCTCTGCGTTGGGCCTTGTGTGTGGATGTAATTCTTGGGCCACCTGTTGTCGGTCACCGGGCTCTTTGGTGTTCCGTTTCATGTGTCTTGTTCATATGTGCAGGGTGGTATGGGTTTTTCAGTGTGGTACTGGCGTTCCTCTTCCCGAAGGGGCCCTGCTTCTCCTAGTTGGTGTTGCCGCCGCTGTGTGCTTCGCCATGTTTGTTACACTGGGGTGTGTCCTGCTGTTGCGTGACTTCACTGACATGTGTGCGTCGGTTGTGTGGCGTTGGGTGTTGTCCGTGAATTGGGCGTTGGGGACATGTCTGTGGCAGGCCTGTCACGTGTCATGTGCGTTCGGGGTGGGGCTGGTGTGTGTGCTGCTTGGTTGTGTCCCTGTGTCTGTGTGCGACGCATGCATGGCGCTGCGGTTGGCCTCTGCGTTGTGCGCATGTGTGGCGGCGTCATCGGCGCTTTGGGGCCGTGACGGGGTGGTTGGTTCCTAGTCCCAGGTGGTGTGTACACATGTGTTCCGCGATGTTAGGATTTGGCCTGTGTGTCATATGTGGATGCAATGGTGGATGTGTAGTGTGCACGCGCTGGTGGGGGGTTGTCCGCTTTTCCGCCCTTGCACTGTGTGCGCTGTTTGCGTGCACTTGTTGTGTGTGTGCCTACCTGCGTCTCCGCGGTACGTTGCGTCCTTGGTGGTGCATCAGCAGAAGCATGGGAAGGGCCTGCAGTGCTGGATTCATGCCCGGGGTGCCGCTTCTTCGTTGTCCGTGCTCTGCGTCCGTGTTTCCGCCTCTCTTTCACGTGCGGTGTCTCTTTGCCGTGGGAGCCGTTTGTTTGCGGCATCGTAATTTATGCGCTGGGCGGGACGTGTTTCGTCGGACGGTGTGTGTCAGTTGTGCTGCGCCGCTACGTGTGCGGGCGCACTTTGATGGCGGACGGTGTTGCTGGCTTGCCGGCGGTGTTTGGCCTGCTTTTCGCATCGTAATTGGGCGGGCGTGTGGACTGCTGCGTGCCGGCGGTAACTGGTGGTTTTTGCATCCGCCAGCACGGCGGTAGTGCTTCCGCCCGCCATCGTAATGGGCCCCTTAATGTTTTATTATTGTAGAATGTTTTTTTTAATATTTTAAATTATTGATATGTATTTTATTTTTATATAATTTTAAAGTTCTAATATAAATGAAAGATAATAGTTGATTAGTTATTTTAAAGTAAATATATATATATATATATATATATATATATATATATATATGTATCAATTATTATGTTTGAGTGTTTATTTTTTTTAAATTAA
Organism: Calotriton arnoldi; assembly: GCA_963921515.1. NCBI lineage: Eukaryota > Metazoa > Chordata > Amphibia > Caudata > Salamandridae > Calotriton > Calotriton arnoldi. Next base: position 9,910 of record CAWUFW010019095.1, read on the forward strand.
GTTTATTTGTTATATTTTGTTAAAATGTATATTAAATGTAATTTATTTTGTTAAAATTAATATTAATGTTTAATACATTTAATATATATATTTTTATATATATATTTACATCGATAATTTTTAAATCTACATTTTTTACATCGATATTTTTGATTCAATATTTTTGTACTCACGTATTTAGGTATGGGAGTCGATATTTTTGTTGTCTATATTTTTTTTCGAAATCTATGTCATTGATATTTATGTCATCGATGTTCTATCAGTGAACCAGACTCACCCGTGTCTACCAAAGGAGGTCTTACTCCTTTTAGCCTGGAGGAAATGAAACATGCCTTGAATCAGTGTAGTAAATTAAAAGCACCTGGACCTGGTAGGGTCCCGATAGATTTCTTTCTAGATAATCAGGATCTCTGGGTCCCACTTCTTACTAATGTTTTTAAGACTATAGCACTTATGGGTGCTTTATCTTCCTAGAAAAAGATGGTTATAATCCCGATTTATAAAAAAGGGGATAAGGCGAACCCAAAAAAATACAGACCGATATCTTTATTGGATAGTACGGCTAAACTAATGGGGCAACTAATTTTGAATAGCTTGGAGGAATGGGCCACTGAAAGGAATATAATAATTCCCTCTCAATATGGCTTCAGGAAAGGAAACGGGACCATTGATCAGTGCCTTAATTTAAATCTGATCATTGCTAATTATACTGCGGCCAAGGCAGGCAACCTTTACATGGCCTTTATGGATTTATTGGCTGCTTTCAATTGTATAGTCCATTCTAAGCTGTAGAAAATTATGAAAGAAGTGGGAATAGAGACGCCGATAATTAATGTTATTCATGAGATGTACACTGACGCCACAGCCTGCGTCCGTGGAGTAAGACAGGGGTGTGTTTTTACCCCTTTTTTATTTGCAACATACACAAACGTTATAGAACTGGCCGTGGTTGGCTCTACTACAGACGTCCCTTCCATTGACTCATCCCTTGTCCCGATACTCCTCCATGCAGATGATGCAGTGCTGCTGGCACGTACTGGCAATGCACTGCAGAGATTTATAGCAGAGTATGCAAAATTTATGGACAACTTGGCCTTAAGAGTTAATGAATCTAAGTCCTTTGTACTTGTGGCCAAGTCAAAGCTTAAGAAATATCCTAGAATGCTTATAGAGGGGCATAAGCTAGAGGCTGTGGACACCTTTAATTATTTAGGGGTCATGTTCGAAAGGGAAAACAACTGGCAAAACATGGTGATTGTATTAGTGCAAGAGTATTCCCTCAGTAATTAAATGAGTGCATAGCTACTGGATGGATAACAGGTTTACTACAATTGTACTCTCCACGTAATTAGACGAGTGCATGAGTAGTACCTGAGTGTTTGCATGAGTTCAACGCTTGTGCCTTAGTATTTCAATGACTGCATGGGTTGTAAGTGGGTGTTTAGAGGACTGCATAGCTTCTGCGTAAGTGTTACAATGACTGCATAGTTACAGCCTTGTTGATCGCATAAGTAGATGGTTAGTGTCTGGGTGATTAGATAAATGTATAGGTAGTGCCTCCATAGTTCAAGACTACATAATTTCCGCTTGCCTGATTCGAAGTGTACATGTGTAGTGTCTAGGTAATTGAATAACTCCATGGATACTGAATCACTGATTTGATTACTGCCTCACTAGTGGTTGGGTGATTGCATTAGGTCCTGAATACTGTCTTACTGACTGTGAAAGTACCTTCATTGCTGTTAGATACATAACAGTTGTGACTATATCTCTGACTCATTGGTTATCTCCTTCTGTCACTATCAAACCACCTGTTTTACCGTATGTATGCTTTTCTACTCAGCTATATGTGAGTGAAGTCTAATATCACACTTGGTATATAATTGCATGCATGGCTCTCTAGGAGCATACTTTGCTTTGTTACTGAGCGTGCACATGCATCAGTAAGTTTCTAAAATTAGAAACAATATTTTTTAATTTTTCAAAACCTTTTGTGAATGGTATACCTACATCATTTCTCAAATACTTCTTCTGCTTCTAAAACATATATTCAGCATTTCTCAAACAAAAGTTACACTCCAAATGAAGGTAGCATGAGAACTCGTGAGTCATTCTGCACTATTAATCCTCCTCAATTTTAAACAAACCATGTTTAAAGAAAAACACCACACTCACCATATACATGACATTTTCATCAGCCTTACTGAACATAGATCACCATGTAAACATATGTGCAATTTCCTAATAGACTTATGCCTTCAAGCCATCTTTCCAAAAATATATACCTCTCTGCATCTTTAAGTAAACTCAAAAGTCCCACCGAATATATAGCTATGTGCAACCACAAGAACCATATCTCACCTACTAAGCATATGTAAAGCTGTCATATAAATTAAAAACCAAATTGACAAACACTTCCCAATACATACCCAACAAGTGTTACTTCTTTCTCATTCATTTACAGGCAGACATCATGTTTTCATCTTTTATTTGTGACTACACTACTCCTGTTTTATATTGTTACTAAAAGTACTACAACACCCAGAATGCAAATAACAGATGTATCTGTTCTGCACATGATGTTTAGACATTTAAAACATGCTTAGTTCCTCATTGCAACTTTCCACAATACTATACTATTATTTTTCAATAAAGTACACAATGTAATAAAGAGGCTCTAATTCATTTTTCTCTTACTTCCCAAAACATTCACCACTAACCTCTTAAACGCATACCCTCTAAAAGATACTGTTCATCTGATATTTGTTTTTATATCACTGTGATACTCTTTTTATCAAACTCCCATATACATCTTCATTTCTAATGTAAATTTTTGTAAAGGATTAAAAAGTTATGTACATACCAGTGAATTCAGTTTGTAAATTGTATTGTTGTTTTAGCTCTTTGTGGATAGTTTTGACATTATTAGGATTTGTAAAAACTTAGCACAAGAATGCTACACCACTCTAATATCAAGCAACCATGAAATTGTAACCTCTTCAACTTTGCACTCTGTGATCATGAGAAAGGCAGCAAATGAAATCATCTTTAATTTTAGACTACACCATCTCCACTTGTGAATGGTTAGTATCTGTTAACCCTTCCCCTCCCTTTCAAAAAGAGATTCCTATCTATGTGTGTTAGTGATGTATTATACATCTTTAAAATAAAAAAACACCTCCATTTGAACTGCTTTTCCTTTGGAAAACTACCTCATTCAGCTTCAGCATTCTCCTGACTACTATTGCTCCTTCACTTCAAAATGCTTAGAGTATGGATTGTGGGCCACATCTATATCTATTGGTTCTAAAGAGGCTGCAAAAAAGAGAGGTATTGACAGGGACATGGGTTTGCCACATGTGCATGTTACTTGATTTGACCAGAGAGGGTTACATTTTTATCAGTTGCTGGCTTTAGTTAAATCCATTGTGGATTCCCAAACTTCTCATGATTGTGTACTGTGGTGGCAATGACCTAGGCACATTGACTGGGGTAGGGCTGAAAATCCTAATGAAATAAACCTTAGCAGAACTGATGTCGCTTTTCCCTCACACTGTCTTGATGTACTCTAATATATGCCAAAGACAGAAATGGAAGTGGTCAAATCAGTTCAGTCCACAGATTGACAAAGCCAGGAAACATGTTAATACAACTGTTTCTGCATTCCTCAGAGACCATCACGTGGGCTGTATCTATAACAACAATCTGCATTGTGACATGCATGAAATTTATAGAAATGATGGAGTGCACTTTACAGATGAAGGCAGCAGGGTGTTTCTAAGTGACCTGAAACTTTGCATCCAGTCTTATGTATATCAGCCATTTACACACAATCAATGCAACGGCTCTTGTCAGAGCAACCCTAGTACCCTAATAGGGTGTAAAAAAAAATTCTAAAGGTTTTCATTTTCTTTAGTTTTTGGGGATCACTGCGAAGATGTTGCGATCCCCCGGACACAGGGCGAAAAAGGAAAACAAAAGCAGACATTCAATGACCACCAACACATCAAAAAATAATATGTAAAAAAATCCATTCTGTACATTACCCTACACATATTACTATATACATACTTCTTTTAAAACATGTTTAAACTCATGTTTTTGTACTAAGTTTCTTTAAAATCCATCTTTAAGACCTATTTTCCATTTTTGCGGTTATTCCGGACGTTGTGGTGACATCGTTAACCACGGCGATTACGCCTTTTCCATGTCTAAAACACATATATCCAAATGTTCTACAGCATTTTACACACTAGGGGTTTCTTACAGTATTCTTTAAAGTCATGTTTTCATAGAGAGTTTCTATAAAAACCATGCCTATTACCTATTTTATCTTTTCTCTGTGACTCCGGAGATCGCGATGTCGTCGGTACTCCCAATTCCCCCAGATATATGGCGAAAACAGAAACAAAAGCAGACATTCAATCACCACCAACACATAATTCTGAACATTGTCCTACACATATTACTGTATATATACTTCTTTCAAAGCATGTTTAAACTCATATTTGTGTACTAAACGAATCAATCAATCAGGGAATTGTAAGCGTGCTACTCACCCGTGAGGGTCTCAAGGGGCCGATTACGATGGCGGACGGACTTCCTAATTAGGATGTGACCGCCACCATGGCGGCCGCATCTTGTAATTTAACATTGTGTCGGGTGCTGCTGACTGCAGCACCCGCTGCGATGTCAAAAATGCAGGTTGTGCAATGTAGGGGGGTACCATGGGTACCCCCCCAGTGCACCCACACCTCCCCCCAAAACAAGGAGGACCCGCAACGGGCCCCCGAAACCAATCCCATGCCAGCCTTTCCATGGCGGTTTTGCCGCCATGGAAAGGCTGGCTTCAGCCCGCATCGTAATTTGGCGGACGGTGCCTGCTAGGCACCGCCACCATTTTACCCTATCTGGACCGTCCGCCAGGCAATCGGAATGATTACCTGTGGCCGATCCGTGGTGGACGGTCTTTGCGCCCGCCACGGACACGGTCTGATTCCCCCAGCCATCGTAATGTGGCGGGGGAAAATCGTTGTTCGATGGCGGAGGGATCGCCACCGCACGGCTGGCGGTGGCGGTCCTTCCGCCATCGTAATGAGCCCCTAAGTTTCTTTAAAAACTATCTTTCAGACCTGTTTTCCGTTTTCGCGGTTATTCGAGACGTCGCGACGTTGCCGTTAACCGGGGCGGTCTCGCCTTTTCCATAAAGTGAAAACACATATATGCACATATATTACAGTATTTTACACACTAGGGGTTTGTTGCTGTACACTTCAAACTCATGTTTTTCTAGTGTATTTCTAGAACAACCATCTCTAAAACCTATTTTTCGTTTTCAAGATATGTGGCAAAAGCGAACAGCAAAAGCAGGAATTCAATAGCCACCACCACGTTCAAAAATTATAATTATATAATTAATTCTAACCATCACAGTAGATAACTCACTATATAAATAACTCTATAAAAACATTTAACAAAATATCAATATCGCTATAACAATGCGTATTAATGATTTAATGATATTTTTTTTATATTTCCACCAATATTCCAATGACGTCGATAGTCGCGATGTGTCCGCGATGATACACGGGGGGCCGTCGCGAATATCGTGTGAGATTAAAAAAATCAATTTTGGACACATAACTTGTGTCACTAACACCCTCATTCCTCAAACATGATGTCAGAGTATCTCTACTCTGACACCTTATGTTAGGTTTTTCAGAAATTTTCAACCCCAGGAACTGTTCCCGAGCAATAAAATGGTGGCCGCAACTTTCTGTTCAGGTTCCGTCAAGCCAATCAGAGCATTCCCATTGGCATCTGCATTCACGATTACTCGCGAAACCGTCGCGAAAGATCAGCGACCAGAGATATCACTATCATTTTAAACTTAAATTTCTCAACAACTACTGAACGGATTTGCACCCAATAAGCAGGAAAAGGAAAAGATTCAAATGATCTACTCCGCCTTTCCTTTTGCAAAGCCCAACCTCGGAACTTCCTGGCAACTGGTCTGAATTCCGCCCGCTGCCACCCGATGTGTCTCTCAGGGAGTTGTACAAATGCAAATCGGCATCTCCGGGAGACCCCTGCCCGGCTCGGTTCTTCAAACTACTGGCCCCTTGTCTCAATGTCCCCCTGAACCAGATCTGGAACTCTTCCCTGACAACTGGTATCTACCCAGCTGGATGGAAACAGGCCTTCTTGATGCATTTACTCAAGAAACCAGATGCTGATCCAGCAAAACACAAGAATTTTAGGTCCATCTCCCTGCTGCTTGCGCCAGCGAAAATTCGGGAGAAGAAAGTCCAGAAACAACTGTCCGAATACCTTGAATCAAACAATTGTTTTCATGATTCACAATCCAGTTTTAGAACAGGGTACAGTACGGAGACAGCACTTCTGGAAGTTTCTGAAACCATTTGTGAATCTGTGGACCAGGGCAGCTCAGCGATGTTGGTGCTGCTTGACCTGTCCACAGCATTCAACACTGTGGCCCACCCAATTCTTTTGGAGAGACTAAGACAGATGGGAGTGAGGGGAACTACTCTGTCCTGAATCGCTAACAACAAGTATTTCTACGCCCTTACTTCTCCTCTCAGAAACCCCTTGTTTGCGGGGTACCCCAGGGTTCAGCGTTGAGCCCTGTGCTGTTTAATGTATACCTGGCTCCTCTTGAGACCCTGGTTGAGACATAGGGTGTGAGAGTGGTCTCCTACCCTGACGACACTCAGCGGGTGTTCTCTTTGAAAGAACCTTTCCTTTGCCAACTTTAAGCAATGCCTGAAAAACATCTCGGCCTGGATGGCTGAGAATTGCTTAAAGCTTAATGCTGAGAAAACAGAGGTCTTATTTTTCAGCCAGGTGGCACCTCCACCTTCTAAGCTTTGTTGGCCCTCAGAGCTGAACCCACCTCCGATCCCAGTGGGCTCTGCCAGATATCTAGAGTTTAAATTTTATAATGACCTCTCTTGTAAGACCCAGGTTCACCATGTCTCCTCTTTTTGCTTCTGGAAGTTAAGAGCCTTGAGAAAATTCTTACACTTCCTTCTGGAGGACTGCAGGAAGACAGGGTCCATGCACTGGTCACGTCCCGGCTGGACTACTCGAACAGTCTCTATCTAGGGATGCCAGCTTATCTGGCCCGAAGGCTGCAGATAATACAAAACGCAGTGACCAGATTAATTGGAAATGTACCGTTCCACCATCACATCTCCCCGCATTTGCAGCGCCTCCATTGGCTACCTGTCAATAGGAGTATCGAGTTCAAAGCACTCACTCTGGCCTACAGAGCTACCAGAGATCAGGGCCTGGGCTATCTGAGGCAGATACTGCAAAGTTACCTTCAAGACCGGGCCCTGAGATCTAACCATCTGAGGCTGCTCAGTGTTCCTCGATTCCTTAAGGCCAGGATAGGTGGCAGAGCATTCGCTGTGAGAACTGCGAAACTCAGGAATGCTATGCCCCTCCATCTCCGCATGATGGAGCCAGTACAGGCCTTTAGGAGGGCACTAAAAACTTGGCTTTTTAACCTTCCGTAGTTCCATCCTCCTGTTTTCCCTCACTGTGTTTCTGCAACCTGAAGGAAGTGGCCCTTAGGGGCCACCCGGGTTATTTACAGCCACCTGCTATGCCTTCCCAAGTAATGAAGAGTCGGTCAGACAGTAGAGAATACAAACAGGCTTTTATTAGCAATACTCTGCAGAGGAGTCCAATCTGACCTGCACCCTAAGATGTCTGCCTAGGGACTGGCTCCCCAACAGTCTGCAACACCTAATCATTCCTCCAAGAACCTCCAACCACGCCTACAGTGGAAAGTTACCAGCTTAGGCCAGACTTGAACAAAGGAGGCACAGAAGGATGGCTACCACCTGCCAGATGGGTACATACTATCAGTGTCTCAAGGTTGCCATGCTGAGGCTCGGCGTCTCCTAACGTGGGAGCAAAGTTGCACACAAGGATAGGAATGTGAGGGCAGAATGGCCTAATCATTAGTAAGTCAGAATCCAACCTTGAGCAGGGAAGGAAATAATAGCTGAATACAGTGTTCTGCTGAGGCAAGCAATACGAATAATGAGGCCTAGTTCAGACACAGCCTAATGGGGATTGCAAAATACAAAATGGAGTCACACTTGCTAACTGAGGCTTGCGCAGTACAAGGATAACTCAGTGGGTTACATAACGTGAATGCAAATGGAATGTCATTTAGCCGCACACTGCTAACCTACTATGGCACGGAATAAGTATATAATAAGAATGGGGTTTTTCAAACCTAACAGCCTCAGCGCTGAGACACCTCCGTGGCAGGTAGCCGTGTGCTTTATAAACCTCATTTATTATTATTAAAAGCAAAAGGCACTTCCTTGAACCAACATCTACCTCCCTGCCAAATTCGGTGTAAGGCCATTCAGCGGTTCGGGCTTTAGCTGTGGCTAAAAGATGTTATTGGAATTACCATTCCAAACACACCCTCCCTTATTTTGCGCCCCAAATTCTCGCTCCCCATTACATGGATCACCCTCAAACTTTCCATGACAACCTGAACCTATCTTAACACTCTTTTGGGAAAGATTTCATGAAGATTGGTCAAATGACATCAAAGTTATAGCCAAGTCAAAAAATGCTTTTCCTATGGAAACTAGGTCTTAACTATAACTACCTACTGGCGACTGCCAGTAGGTAATATATATATATATATATATATGCAATGATCCATCAAAACTTGAAAAACGCCACACTCCAAAAAGGATATTTACCTCAATTTTTTCACCAGGTACATTTATTGCCATATCACCACCAACATCGCGTTTCAACCAAACAGGTCTTGCTCACGGTATTGTAAGTCCTACGTCACTTTTCACCTTATATACACATCTCCAATTGTGTCCATTATGAGGCATTATGGGATTAGCAGTCACACATAGCGTACAACTTGTTAAAAACAAATCATTATTACAATTTATAGTGTTGGTCTAAATTTTGTCCAGTGTTTTAAATTACTTTCAATGTTAATTGGAACTGGGAATTGTATTTACATAGCTTGATCATATTTTGCTACTAAATGATGGTTTTACTATCCCAATTCTTTTGTGGCTAATATGGGATGGGCTGTGATCTGTATTTCACCTGGTGCTTCTTATTGCTAAGGTCACACTGTTCTCGTTATTTTATGTGTCATGCATAGGGTGTGTCTTAAATCGCCTCTGCTTAGAGTGTGGCAACAGGATCTTCATAACACCTCCCTTCACACCCATGTATTGTTGTCATTCCTATTATAATGGGCATGTCCACTAAACTGGGTATTCATCCAATAAGGGGTATATGTTCTCTTGTCTGTCTTGTCTGTCTTGCCTATATATTCTTTATACCCCATGACCCACACTTTATATGTGTAAGTAATCTACATGCCCGGGTTTATGTGTGATACTTTGCTTCATCCAGTTATGTTAGTAGCGTTAAATTATGGTTTGTACCAGCATTTTCACGTAGTGTGGTAAGAGTAAATCATGTTTATGTGATCTTTAATGGTTGTTTATCCCAACTAGCTCAGTTTTCTATACTCTTCAGTTTTTAACATTCAACTCCTGGACTCTCTACATTTCATCCATGTCAATAGTCCTACAAAGGATTCATAAATTATTATACAGTTCTTCATCCCCATTCAAACCATGGGGATCTTTGTTTTAAACCTTATAATGAGTCATGACTCCAATCATCTGAGTTTGAGAGTCCTATTTCCTCCTCTCTCATTTCTCTGGACAGTTGCCTTTCCAAAGTACTTCATGTTTAACCAGTTCTTGTCAAGACTTGTAGCCATATGTTTTGCAATTGCATAATTCATGTCTTTGTTTTGATTGGCTCTAATATGTCTAGGATCCGTTTCTTTAAAGGACAAATTGTGCTCCCTATGTATCTCAGTCAACAGAAGCACTCAATCATATACACTACATACACAGATTCACAAGTGATTCTCTCCAAGATTGTAAATGTGTTAAGCCTGGAGTCTTGAAGCTCTTTCACATTTCTTCCAATCCTGCATGCTTTGTATTTCTCACAATGAATGAATTCTACTTGTTTTTGTAGCCAATTACTCGATTTGTTCAACGTGAAATTACTCCTCACCAACTTGTCCCTCAGTGATGGCACTTTTTCGACAAGTTACATTGGGTCTGGGCCCTAGTTTTACTGCAATGTCTGGATCCTTTTTAAGATATTCCAATATTTGTTCAGAATGTTTACGATCTTATGATTTTCCTTATTATAGGTAAGTATCATTCTGATAATCGTGTTACCCTTCCTTATGTTTTTTCTCTCTTTAATAACTAGTGTTTGAGCTTGTGTCATGGATCTCGCTCATTCCTGTCCTTGTTTGATATCTCTGTATTTATAGTCTCTGTGTAAGAATCCCATTTCTTTATCTTTAAATTTTCATTCCATTTTGTCATTACTTGAGCAGTTTCATTTCATCCTTATAAACTCTGCATATGGAATACTCTTTATGAATGAATTGGGGTGGAAGCTGGAGCCGTGGAGGATACTGTTTGTTTTTTGTTGGTTTTTGCTATACAATGGTTTGTATTTGATTGTCTCTTATATACACCATTACATCTGGAAATTGTAACTCTTTTGCACATCTATTACACTTCATTGTGCATGGATGTTTGGGGGGGGCACCTCATATCATCGGACTGCTTGCATGGGTGTCGGTGGGCCCGCCACTGATTGCCTGTCTGTGGCGGGCCCACCTACATCATAATAAGGCCCTTAGTTTTTATTAAAGCTAATGGAAGCCTGAATTTCAAAATGAGTTAACAATTGTTGCCACCTTTGCTTTGTGACATGAGACATTTTCACTTCTAGGCAGCCGGGGTTGTAGATTTCTCAGACATGATGTTTATTTTCCTTCTTTACCATGTGAAGAAATGTTTTCTTTTCTTTGTGATTGTCGTGGAATGCTATTTTAATGAGTAACGCATCCAAGAGACACCTGCAGTGTGCAGACTAGTCAATGTCTCTTATCTTGTTACAGATAGTGTAAAATTGAAGGACGCAGAGAGAAGCTTGTATTGTGAGAAACCTTGAGAACCTATTGAGTATGTAACTGTTTCATTTAACTTTAACCTGAATTGTCTGTCATTTGAGAACTGCATGTGGTTGGGTATAAGATAAGGGCCTGGTTCACAAAGCTAAACTTATACTTTTTTGTAAGTTTGCTAATTTTAGGTATTCACAAACTACGTGCAGCGTTTTATGACTCTGCACTTCCTATACTTATGTGTGCAGAGTCCGCAATCTGGGTGGAGAACTCTGCACACATAAATATAGGGAGTGCGGAGTCATAAACCTCTGCACGTAGTTTGTGAATTGCATTATATAGTACATTTTGTAGTAATACAAAATGCACTACAAAGAGAGGTTTGTGAATAAGGCCCTAAGTGTTTTATGCAATTGTAGAACAGTTCAGAGCAGAATAGAGCAGGGTACAGTAGAAGATTTTAGAGTGCTCTTTTAGAGAGAGGATTGACTATTTCCTTTTCCTTCCTTTTGGAGCGACCCCATGCTGGTCCATCCTCTGCTTTGCAAGATTTGATCTACTTGATTGCTTTTTAGTTGAAGCCTATGCATTATAAATTACTGCTAGTCAGATTTTTGCCTTCTGTAAACATTAACTTTTTAAAAATGTCAATGGTTTGATATTAAATATTCACTGTTCTTTTCCGTCCTTTTTGGGAAGCCTAATATACTTCATATAATATTGAATGTTTAAATTGAGCAATCTCAGGTGTGGAACACCAAAATCTTTAGGGCAGCGGTTCATAATATGTGATCTGGGGACCCATGAGGGTCTACAATGCCTACTCAGTGGGTTTGTGACTGCTTAGAAAATGAAATATTATTAAAAGATTAATAAAGTGTATATAAATACAGAAGCAAAATGTAAAATTAAATTTTTTAAAACATTACGGAAATATGGCAGAATATGAAATTGGAAAAATTACGTTTGTGTTGTCAGATTGTTTTGTGGGAGCAGTGCAAATGCATCAAGCAGAATATAGCATGGAAGATGGTTGGCCTCAGTTGAATTTAGAAAAGCCCCAACCTTCCCGTTTACAATTCAAATTTTAATTTTTTATATTTGTAAATTAAATAAAGTACTTCATTATTGGTTTATTTTTTTGAGGCTCAAATAATCAAAATTCCTTACACTGGGGTCCTTGGCTTCCAGTAGTGACTCAGTGGGACTCCCCGGATTCTAATAATAATTCACTCGGGTCCCTGTATTTTAGAGATGTTTAAGTGGGAGTCCACATCAGCCAAACATTAAGACACAAGGCCTTAGAGTATGAGCACTGCTCCTGGTCCATTGAAAGAAATGCTTTATGCTTTCGAATTTTCACATAGAAAAGCACTAATACAGTTATGTGTTATTTGGTGGTTGTTTCTGTATCTGGGGCTAGTAGGAAAGGGACTTAGGGCATTACCGTTGCTTTCACATTCCTGCAGGGTGGAGATCACTTATTTCACTACAAAAGACAATAATAATTTTTTTATGTAGCACTTCTTACCAAACTTCACTTATTTCTAAGTGATGCAATAACAATTCAATCAAATGTATTATACTCATAATAAAGACATCAATTGGATCAAATTCTGAGACTGCCCTGCTCATGCTCCTTAAGTCCTAATTTGTCAATGGTAAATGTTCATCTCACTGAGTCATCAGTTTGGTTTTACCATTTTTGAAAAATCTTGGGAATCTCATTAAATAGAATGAGCATTAAACCGATAAGTGTTGGAGTTGGTCAGTGATCTGTGAGTATGCGTCCTTGGTTGGTGAAAAGCAATCCTGATTTACTCATATTTAGCGAAAGTGAGAGCAGCAAAAGTCCAACTTTCACCATAATATTTCAGTGTATGGTGCCAAAATATTTAGATGGAAATTGATGGACGGAATGCTGAACAATGTAAAAAATTCACCCCAAGACAGATATCTGGGCCCAAATCCATTGTTCTGCCTGGTCCACACAGGCTGATATCAAGATGGGCATGGCACCAGCTTCCACTACCTTAACCGAAGTCTGCTCAGGCAGCATGCTTGCAAGATTCCGGCTGCACAAACTGGTGAGAGGGCTGTTCTTGTTCTCAAAAAGACACAATGTCCTTGACCTTGTGCCTGGGATAGCAGGCAAGCTATCCAGGCAACAACAGACCTTGTTGTCCCAAATTAGGTATACGCAGCACCTCTGAATCTCAGAGAACAGACTTAGGGTCTGATTTCAAGTTTGGCAGTCCGTGGACCATTAATCTTGGGGTGGGGCAATGGTGGCGGTGTGGCAGTCACTGCACTGGCAGTCTGACCGCCGTATTATGACTTTGGCGGTCAGACCACCAAAAGACCACTGCTACCGCCATGGATCTGGGATTCTGGTGGTCTTAAAGTGGTCTGAGGTTCGGAATATGCTGGCAGTGCCTCTGCAGCACCGCCAAGCATATTACGAGTTTCCTCACCACCATGAAAAGTGTGGCGGTGAGGAAACTAAGGGGGTCCTACAGGGCCCCCTGTTGCCTCAGGGCCTGGTGATGCATGAAGGGGAGCACATGGTGTGCCCCCCTGTGTGCATGCACTCCCTGTTCTTACATTGCATGGACTTTGCAGTCTATGCAGGAACGGGCTTTGGCGGTCCCTCGGCGCTGCTTTTCTAAGGCTCACTTATGAGCCTCAGAACTGCACCGCCATGGGATCTCCAAAGGACCGCCCGCCAGACCAGGAGAAAACTCCTAATCTGGCAGGCAGTCGAGTTTGGCGGTGTGGGAGTGGCGCGCTGGCTTGGCGGCCCTCTCCCACACTATCAAACTCGTAATCAGGCCCTTGTTATTTATTGATTCTGCTAGAATTAGCATAGCGCCCAGATAGAGAACAGTGAGGGTTTAGGGCTACAAAATGTAATGGCCATATTACGATTTTTTTCCAGTTTTTTCAAGGCTAATGACATGCTTCGTTGCTTATACATTTCTTTTCTACGATGTCACCATTCAATATTGGGTGCAGTAGACTTTTAGGAATTTTAAAATACATATTCCATAATCAATATTCCATTTCTTGTGATAATTGAATGTGTTATTCATTAATAAAAGATTGTTCAAAGTACCACTGATCTCCTTGAACTTACCATATGGAGCTGATCGCAAGCAGCAAACTTCCTACGCAAGATTTCTGAGTGGGTTGTGTCTGCATCGCAGTCTGCCTGAATTCACTAGTTCAAGTGGGAGCATTGAACTAAGTCGTTGCAACAGGGAGGTTTAAGGGCTGGTCCATGTGGCCCTACCCCTCCCCCATCCTCACCCCAGATCATAACAGTTGCAGGGCCTCAGATGTTAAATAGAAAGAAGAGGGCAAACATGAGGGAACTAGTGTTTTTTTAAAATATATTTAATGGGATAGAGGAAAGAGTGCACTGATGGCAGTGGAACTACAACATAATGTACATTTAATTTCTTCCTTAAATGTTGTATACTTTGTGCACTAGAAATATGCCTCATAAGTGTTTTTCTTTCGGTAAAAATAGGTTTTTACACTATTGTACTTACATTTTGTAGAAATGTTGGAAGCACAAAAGTAGGAGCAGTAGACTGATGTTTGTTATGAGTTTCATGAATACACTTGAATATAGTTAATACTGTGAAGTATTTTTTCACACATTACCGTCTTATATTTCCTTCTCTTTTATCTAGTCTCTCTCTTTATAAGCTGCAAATAAAGGTGTCACCAACACTGATCATTAAACTACAGAAGCCAGAGAGAGCAAGAATCTATTAACATAAGCAACATTTAAATATGTTCAAAGTGCCGTAAAGAAGGATGGTTTTCAAAAGAATTAAAAAGAAAGCTGTCATCACGTTTAATATTTTTAGTGGGAAGAAAATATACAGGTTAATTTTATTGTAAACACAGGTCTCATTAAGTCATTGTTGATGCGATGATCTATACGAGTCTAGTTGAAAGCAACAATGTGGCAAAATGGCCTTAACAATTAAATGTAACTATATTTCAAAAGCTAAGCAAGCTATGTAGCTTAAGGGCACCTATGACAAAGTAGTGTCAAAAAACTGTTTTACAATCAGCCAGTTCAGATTCCTTCCCACAAGACAATGTTGCATGAAATTATGTAATTAGTGAGGAGTTTTCTACACCATGTGCTAGATCACACCACATCTGCATGGATACCATAGTTACACTTAGCCTATGTGGGCCACACTTTCAACCACAACCTGCACATTGGAGACATACATACACTCTGTTACCCTTATAAGTAAATCGTACTTTGCGCACAGAATACAGGAGTGTGAGTATGAACATTGATCTAAATATTATCTGCAACAACTTGCATAATACTTGCGTGCCAATTCTGGATGAAATACAAATGTACGGACACAAACACACTGCCCATTACACAAACAAAGACACCCCACTCAATACATACATTTGCAAGATACATCCACAAACCCACTGTAGAGTACACATTTCCAGCACACGCAGGCCGAGAATACCATAAACGTTGCTTCATAGTTGCATTGCCCAACCCAGCGCAATGGTGTAAGTGGTATTTACTAAGGGGCATATTAGCAATAGACGGCGATAAATATCGCAAAGCGCGCTTAGCGCTTTTTTATTTATCGCCGTCTATCGCTGGAATTTTTCGCCCGGTTAACGCGTAATTAACAACGCGTATCACCGAGGCGATAAAAATTCCAGCGATAGAGGAGATATCGCCGTTTTCCATGGAACAACGCTGGTTTTCCAGCAATGTTCCATGGAAAACAGCGATATCCTTGATGATAGGGCCTGTGGTCTTAGCCACACAATCCACCCCCCATGTAAGGTATGCCTTAGTCTGGAATTTAACAGACGTTAAATTCCAGCGTTAAGGCCCAGTTAGCGCGAAAAAAATCAGCGCTAAACCGGACGGGGCTTCGTTGTAAATACAGCGAAGCACCGTTACTGATATTTTATGATGTAATTGTGAGGGGCACGCCTACCTTGCATCTCATTAGCGATGCGAGGTGAGGCGATAGGGAACCGGGCGTTAAGGCAAGGAAACACGCGCTAGCGTGTCCTTGCTAATAGTGCGATGCCATTATCGCCGCATTTCGTCCGAAAACGGCCGCTAATGCGGTGATAATGGGCTTGATAATATGCCCCTTAGTTTCGTAGTGGAAGATTCACAACATTTTTACTCCTTTCGTGGTGCAAAATCTGCCTTGCATCAAATGTTTTTTAATGTATGCAAGGTGGGTGTTCCTATGCATATACATCACAAAACCGACACAATGTGATTTACTATTTTCACACAGACCAACACAGTGCAAAACTTACTCATGGTCCAAGTAGGGTCAAACTGCAGGGCAAACAGCGGTATACTCACCAGTATATAAAGGAACATAACACAGTACATCACATATTCATCGTCAGCCATTGATATTGGTATTCTGTGCCACAGGCAGCAGCTACGGCAGCACATCCAAAGAAGACAAAGGAAGGAGCGGATCTTTAGGCAGGGAGTTACTCTGATTGAATAAAGGCAGGAGTATGTTCTTAAATATTACCGACTGAATACAGGTTAATGGATCTACTGGAAAAAATGGGCCTCATTGGAGCCCAACTTTGCACACTCCTATGGAGCGTTTGTAGTAATTACATCTGATTGGATCTGGTTCTTTCCAAAGTACTCATGCCAGGGTGCCTGGCATTTCTGAGAGTGCTTTGTCATTTTTTTGGGCAAATGTATTGGATGCCATTGTTCGCATTACTCCACAAAATCTGCAGTTCCCACAAACAGCTGAGGAACAAAATGGATCAAACAAGGGGGCATATTTACAAGGGGATTGCACCACAGGAATATCACTTTTATTAACTTTCCTGTGGCGCAATGCCATGCTCTATATTTACAAAGTGGGTTTAAGCCAATTTTTGAGGCTTAACGCTGCTTTGTAAATGTGGTACCTTTTCACAAAGTTTTCTGCATGAAAGGGGCGTGCAATTGGTGTTGCTGTGGGCTTTCCACCACAATACCCATTGCTTTTCGACGCTGCCCCAGATTTACAAGGATGTGTAGATCTGAGATAGCTCCAAAAACGAATGCCATGCAACAGCAGGCATTAGAATGGCGCAACAAGGAGAAATACTTTTATTTCTCCTCGTTTTTGCTTTTTCTATGTGTGTTGCATTATGCAGCAAACATAGAAAGAGCAAAATGCCATTAATTATTGTTTTTGTGCAGGAAGGTATAAAAAGCAAAAACGAGTAGCAATAAAAGCATTTCTCCTTGTTGCGCCATTCTAATGCCTGCTATTGCATGGCATTCGTTTTTGGCGCTACCTCAGATTTAGACATCCTTGTAAATCTGGGGCAGCGGCAAAAACAATGGGTGTTGCGGTGGAACGCCCACAGCAATTACCATTGCACGCCCCTTTCAAGTGCAGGACGGAATACCTTCAACATAAACAATCATTCCCTGCAACGCAGGCACCCTTGCACTGTAGCGTAAGGGTGTATGTGATGGCGCTCTGCAGCTATTTTTAGTGCCAGTGCTAGGAAAAACACAGTGGTGCGCTGTATTGTTTTAAATATGGTGCATCCCTACGTTTTGGAAATGGCAGAGCACGACAATGCAAACTTTTCCGCAGCTCCGCGCACTACCTTTTCCATGTAAATATGCACCCAGGGTCTTATCAGACTGGCCATTTTCCATATATTTTTCAGTAGTCTAAAATTAACCTAATTTTGAGCATGGCCTTTATGGAAATTTACGGTTATTAGGTCAAAATATGTATTTTACTATCATTAAAATAATTTTGATTAGTTATTAGCAAATTTGCAGTACTGCATTTGCAACAAAAGTTAATACATTTCCCTTTTCTTTGGTGCATGCGCTGCGCAATATATTAATTTTCACCCATAAATTCTAACCATCCTTTCTTAGTAATGTCAATAATAGTCTATTGCTGTTTATGAAACATAAAGACATACATATTGTCAACATTAAAGATAATTGCATTTTTTAAAATAATAAACAGGCTATTTCAATAATATAATCTCACCCACCTTTTATATATACACAGATGATATTCATACAAAAAAATAGACACTCATGGGGAACTAATATTATGATCCTTGTTATTCAGTATCTGTAGCACTTTACAACAATAATCCACTATTTGGAAAATCCAGTGAGCAAGACATTAATTTGAAAAAAACTACTTAATATTTTGATCTAAAATATGTAACCACAACTAATGTATAAAATGATCCAAAATGCATGCTAAAATATAGCAGAGGAAGCTGAACTTGTTCTACACCAACATATTCTAGACAGTGGTAAAGTCGGACATACATACAAAAACAGCACAATATAACTTATTTAATGTTGGTCAGCCAGGATAGGAAACATAACTATACTAATCGCAGGTGGCATTTTCATCACAAAATGAATGAAATAGATTACTGTCGTGAGCATTTACAGTACAAAATTGAGACCAAATCTAATTTATTTTTTAAATGTAAAAGTTATTAGTACCTTTAAAAACAGGGACATGTGATGCATGTAACTATGAAGCAAGGTCACTATAAAAGATTTTCCGAACCCTGATGAGTGAAAGTTGCCCATTTTGTTTTTCCCCAGTGAAGTAAACTCACTACAAAGTCGACTTTGGTGCTGTGGGCACTGTGAAGTGTTATTCTGCATAATTTATAAATATTAGGTGCCCCCCAGGTCTTCCCTAGGTGTCCCAGGGGTGAGGAGGGGTCCTGTATTTATGAGTGGGTCTGTATAAAAGAGGTTTTGTATACCCTGGTGAGGAAGAAATAGCATATTTAATTTTCTCCCTTGTAGATAGTGGGCCTCATAGGTTAACATTGCAATATGTTATGGACGCATAACTAGTGCTAGGAAACTCTACAAAATGCTATTCAAAGACTGAATAGAATGGTATTGATAAATCCAACAATTTGCCATTGCTGAGTTTATCCTACCTTGTATAGAAAAGAAGTTATAAGACTTTCTTTTCTGTAAGCATAAATCTAGCTTCTAACAGTCTTCCCTGTTTGGTCAGCCCTGAGGGGATTAGCCAAGCTGCCTTGATTAGGTGATAAGTGTCCTGGCCAAGCATAGGCTATCTGATAGAGAGAGCTCTCTGAGGGACAAGAATGTCAGAGCAGGAGGAGGGGCCATAAAGCATGAGATTCAAAGGAGAGCAGGACAGGCCAGCTTGTCATCCAACCCCCTCTTCCTGCCATTTCGGAAGGAATTCACAGATATCAGGGGAAGGAGAGCTCTGGAAATGAGCCACATTGGGAGTTGGCTTAGTTAGCTCTTGATTCTCTGTTGAAGTATCACCCTTCGTGGGTTTTGGAAGAATAGTGCTTTCTGGGACAAAACTATGCCACACTTTGGAGGAAGTTGTCATGCTTTTGGGTATTGCCCTGCATCTCATTGGACTGGGTTGCTACCCTGCTTGTCACCAGAGACCACTGAATAAATATGTGAGAGCTGCATAGCC
The DNA here is from genome assembly GCA_963921515.1 of Calotriton arnoldi. Lineage (NCBI taxonomy): Eukaryota > Metazoa > Chordata > Amphibia > Caudata > Salamandridae > Calotriton > Calotriton arnoldi. Next base: position 29,467 of record CAWUFW010019095.1, read on the forward strand.
TCTCACTTCTGCAGTCTGAAACTACAAGAAGAAGAAGGATTGTCTTGCTGGAATCCTGATCTGCACCCTAGGACCTGCCTGGTGAATACTGCGCCTGCTGCTCTATCTGGGACTATAGCTCTGAGGACTTTGCCTTGCTTCAAGAAGGAGTAAGAAGTGGAATCCCTGCAGCTACAGGTTAACAGAGCTTAACTGACCCTTCTCCAGCTAGAGTCCGCCTCCTGGAGTGAATCCAGTGGAGTTTTTAAGAGTTGACCAAGTGGATTGTGGGAAGAGACATCCTGGCCTGCCAAGTACCATTTAGGAGATTCCAGAAAGTCAAGCCAGCGAACCCTCACCGAATCTGGACTGATGAAGAGTAGCGAGGCCCTTGGTGGAAAAAGCTCCAGAAAAGTCCTTCTGCATGGGGTATCCAAGCAGGGCTCCATCGTGGTCGGCCTAAAACTTTGGCTTTGTCCTGATCAAGTACAACTAGATGTCCAGAAGTGCCACTATTGGTTTCTAAGCACTAGAAAGTGTTTAGTCTAAAAAAATTATATCTCCGGTTCCCTACATTGGATTTTATTTGTTTTGGTGTCATTTTAAAGATAAAAATAGTTCCTATTTTTATAAATGAGTGTGGGTTTTTTATTGTGGGTTGTGTCTTACTTATTTACTGTAATGTTTTTAAAAAAAATGCTTTACATGCCTGTCCCCTAAGTTAAGCCTTATTGCTCGGTGTCCGCTACCCAGGGTAGAGCAAGGGGCTAATTTATAGAGATCCTTTTTATGTCCCAGTACTGTGTTAGTGGATTTATTGCCAGCGATAGGTGTACACTTACTACTACTAATAACACACTTTCCAACAGGATTGCAGCCCTCAGGTTCCTAGACAGCTTTTCTTGGTCTTCCACTTGCAATCATGCTGCCTCCTCTTCTTGCATTACTCCACATTCGTGCAAGTGGGTGCCATTGCATTGACTTTGTCACCTACAGCCCTCCATAAAGCTGCCTTCTTTGATAATGGCAGTGGAGAAATATGGATTCTTTTAAGTCACCTTAGAATTTTGCTGGGCAAAGTTTAACTTGTGTTTTCTGAAGGTCTTCTAGACCCCCCCTCTTTATTGGTGGTTGAGCTCCTACCTGGTTTCATCTTCTTGGCTTGCCATCTTGTAGCTTGGAGAATTCCATAAAACGTGAGTCATATTTGGGTCACTTTTTAAAGTTAAACATGACACGAGAATGCCTTGCATCACCAGTGACAACTTGTGGCATGCAAGTATGATTTGCATCACGCAATGAGCTGCTTTATGCTGTGTTGCACCATGACACAGAGCTTTATGTCAGCTTTGGACTGTCAGCCTATTTGGCTTTGTATATATTTTTGTTATTTTCATTGGCACCGCAACACCCACTGGGGTATTGATTGTAGGATACCAGGACTACTAGTCCCATCATGCACAGCGATGTATCATGTGACTCACCTGCGGGACATTAAACAATATTTAAATAATGGTCTAGCAGTCCTGGCTTTGTTATGTCATGTCATTTGAGATGTCATCAGTGATGTCACTGACCATGTCATGAATGATGTAATATGTGACGTCATCAGCAGTGCATTGCGGGGGCACGAGTTATAGTTAGCTCAACTAACTATAACGGCCAAATTTCTCTGGTTTTGTACGAGTGAAATGTCCAACTAACTATAACGTCCCTGAAACCTATGGTTTTTTCAGTGAATTTCTATGGTTTTTTTAAATGCTAATTTCTAACTCTAATGTCCCTGAAACCTATGGTTTTTTCAGTGAATTTCAAAGGTTTTTTAAATGCTAATTTCTAACTATAATGTGCCTGAAACCTATGGTTTTTTCAGTGAATATATATACATCACTGATGACATCTCAAATGACATCACTGATGGCATCATCCACTTAATCTCTGATGCACCTACTCACACCCTAAAATAACCTTTCATACACCCACTCTAAAATACAGACTACTATTCTCGAAACCATAGACACACCAATACCAGTTAGTACATACCCACTCACTGATTCATAGGTCTACACTCACATCCACTCACTCACCCATACAGTCACTCATACATGCAGTCACTCATCAATACAGCCACTATTATATGCACTCATACACCCATACAGACACTCACACATTGCCACTCACCCATAGAGTTACTCACACACCTAGTCAGTCACCCAAAGAGTCAATCACAATGCCATTTACTCACCTATACAGTTATACACACCACACCTCACTTATTCACAGATACTAACACATACTTACCCTCTTATACAATCACTGACACAAGCACACACTCATCCATACATCCACTCTCACAATCACTCACTTTCACATACAGTCACTTATATACTCCAACACTCACATATACTGCCATTCACATATGCATTTACTCACACATATACCACTGAGACATTCATTCACTCACCAACACAGCCATATGCACACTCACTCACCCATACAGCCCCTCGCAGACGCACTCATGAACCCATACACCCAGTGAATCACCCACTCACACATCCATGCAGGTAGTCACACAACACACAGGCACTCAGGCACCCATACAGGTACTCAGACAACCAATCAATAACCCATATAGACACTCATGTACCTATTCACCAACCCCTGCAGCCACTTACACTCCAACTGACAGACTGATAAAGACATTCACACAGATTAGTCACTCACCCATACATTCACCCAGACACGTATAATCACTTACTTATACAGTCAGTCACACACTGACTGAATCATAATATATATATCACATTCTTAAACTTTTTAGAAACACTCAGTCACTGGATGATGTCATCAGTGGTATCATCAGTGATGTCACTGACCATGTCATGAGTGATATAATATGTGACATCATCAGCAGTGCATTGCGGGGGCGTGAGTTATAGTTAGCTCAGCTAACTATAACGGCTGAATTTCTCTGGTTTTGTACGAGTGAAATGTCAGACTAACTATAACGTCCTTGAAACCTGTGGTTTTTTCAGTGAATTTTATATATGTATTCAATCTTCTCTCACTCTTACAAGGAAGGAAGCAGCACTCAGGTTGTAGTTTGGAAGTATTTAATCTGTAAAGGACGCAATACGCGCGTTTCGGCTCGTCCGAACCTTGATAACGATACAAGACGTCATTGTAGCTTCCTTATTTAAATGTACAAATGCCTCCAGTTGCCAACATTAGCAAAGGACTACATATTACTTTAATCCAAAAAGCTGGCGGCCATATTGGCCTTGTCACAATGTGAAAATTCGGGAATTGATACAATAAAGAAAAGAAAACAAGTGTTAATATGCACACAATGTCATTTCAGCATATCTTGCCCTGTGACCGCCGTACCTGTATGTTCGTCAATGTGACTTGTTCATAATAAACATAATTAGGATTGCAAACATCAACATAAACAATGGACTACACATTACTTTAAAGTGAAAGGCTAGCGGCCATATTGATCTGGGCACGTTGCGTATTATAATGGTTCTTACACGAAAGAAAAGAAATAAAAGGGGTGTTAATATACACACACTATCCCTAAATAAAGTTCTTGCGATTATAGTTCCATTCCATTCACAGCTCATTTGAGATGTCATGAGTGATGTCACTGACCATGTCATGAATGATGTAATGTCTGAGGTCATAAGCAGTGCATTGCGGGGGTGTAAGTTATAGTTAGCTCAGGTAACTATAACTGCTGAATTTCACTGGTTTTGTACGAGTGAAATCTGAGTCTAACTATAACGTCCATGTAATCTTTGTTTTTTTTCAGCGAATTTCTAGTTTTTTTAACATTAAGTAAGATGCCTATCACAATGGATGGTGGGGGGTTGGAAGCAGGGCCTGGCCTGGCATTGTGCTGCCCCCACCCAAGCTTCCTGCTCCTGCCTCCCCTCCTCCTTGCCATCCATTGTCCAAGTCCATGCCCATGCTCCCTCATTACAGCCCTGTGTGGCCGTTGTTCTGCTACTGGCCTTCCCGCCTTCTCTGAACAGTTAGCTTGCTGCCCCATCCACCTCCTCCCTATCCTCTGTTGTCTGAATCCATGCACTAGCCTCCTCCCTCCTGCCATGCATGGTCTGATGTGCTGCCACTGCCCTCCATTTAGCATGATGTCCCAGTCCACTCCTCCTGCCCTCCATTGCCCAATTCTATGCCCCATCATTGACCTCCTGCTTAGCCTCTGTGCTTAGCTTGCTGCCCCTACTCGCCTTCCCCCTGCCCTCTGATGTTCTTTGTGCATGCCCCTGCTCCATCCTTTTTGCCCACCATGTTCCATGGACCTGCCCCTCCTATCTACTCTGAGTGTTCTGTTGAGCTGCCACTCCCCTCCCACCTGCCTAGCATTGTCAGATGACTGTAACCTGTCCCTGCCACCTCCACCCTGCCTGTCCATATTCCATGCCCCTATCCCCTTCCTCCTGTCCTCCATGGCCCATTTTACTGCCACACCTTTCTGCCCTCCCTGGTCTGTTGTGCTGCAACTGCTCCTCCTGCCTGCCCTGCGTGGTCTGTTGTGAGGCCCCTTCCCCTGAACTCTCTTGTCTGTGCTCAGCTCCTACCCCTCCCTTCTATCCTCCATGGTCCTTTGTGCATGCCCCTGCCCCCTCCTTCTTGCCCATCAAGGCCATTGTGTTGCCACTAACCCTCCCGCTTGCCATGCATGGTCTTCTGTGCTGCCCGGCCCCTCCCACCTTCCCTGTGTGGTCAGCTAGCTGACCCTGACCCCCTCCCACCTTCCCTCCATGGTCTGTGTGTATGCCATTATAGTCTCACTGTTGCTCTCCATGGTGTGTCTTGCTTCTAGTGCCCATTCTGCCTGACCTCCAATTTCAGCTTGCTGCTCCTGCCCTGCCCCCTCGCCCCCTGCCCTCTGTTTTCCATGTGCAGACCCCTATTCCCTCCCTCCTGGCTTGTCGGTTCCATTGTAATGCCCCTGATCCCTACCTCCTGCCCTTTATGGTCCGTTATGCTGCAGCTTTCTCTCCTGTCTGTCCATTATGGTCCGCTAGCTGCCATTGCCTCTTTCCCCTCTGCTTTCGGTTGTCCATGTGCATGGTCCTGTCCCCTCCCTATTGCTTTCCATGGATTGTTGTGCTGCACTCCCGTCCCCCATGCCCTGTGTGGTGTATTGTGCTACTGCAAACCCTGATGCCTGCCCTGTAAGGTCAGTTTGGTGCACCTGTCCATATCCCTCCTGTCCTCTGTTATCCGAGTCCATGTCCCTACCCCAATTCCTCCTGCCTTCCATGATCCAATGTACCATACTTGCTAACATTTTGAACTTGGTAAGAGGGAGATTGTAAAAAAAAAAACTGGGGTATTGATTTTCCCCACTGACTTACATTGAAAAAGAGGAGATTGTAGACAGGAGACAGATCAAATAAAGCCCATTTGGGCTTAAAAACATTGGGTGTTTCCTGGCTGAATCGGGTCTGTTGGCATGTATGGTTGTACTACCACTGCCTCTTCCTTCTGCCCACAATGGTCTATTATATTGCCACAGCCTCTCTTGCCTGTCCTGCATTGTTGGTTTGTTGCCTCTGCCCCCCTTTCCACTGCCCTCCATAGTCTGTTGTGCTGCCACTGCCCTTCCTGCCTGCCCAGTGTGGTCAAATTGTTGCCTCTGCACCCTCCTACCTGCCTTCAATTTTCTGAGTCCGTGCCCCTGGCCTCTGCCTCTCAACAGTATCCTAATGAACAACTAGATTGCTAACATTCTATATTTATTACAAAAGTGTGGCACGCCTGACGTCATCTTGATGTAATCAAAACTGTAATACCTAGAGCATTTCCTTTAAAAATTATAGAAATGAGAGGGTCTTATTTGCATCGAAATTATGGTTAGTGCTCTAAAAAACTAAAATGAGGACATATTTTCTGAGTTTTCAAATAGCGACAAAGCACTTTTAAATTATTTGCTATCTTTATGTTTTTTTATCCAGTTGACCACTTGATTAAATGTTGCACTTAGGGGAGAGGATGTGGTGTTACTTCCAGAGCTGCAGACTTTGCAACTGGGGAATCAGGTTGGAGTTTCTGCTTCAGCTCGACATTCTGTGATTCTGGTCAAATCATTTAATCTCCCTTGTTTACAACCAAAATGAATTTGTCCTTGTGTGATGTAACCAATGCTCATGTAAAGCACTCCAATAACTGACCAGCCTGCACTATATAAAACTGCAAAAAAACAAAAAATAAAAAGTGTTTTGCACACTTCTGTCATTGGGCTATACGTGGGCTACATCTGGGTGATATTTGTGCTACATTTGGGCTCTTTTGCCTCTGGCGGCCATCTTGGGAGATTTATTTATTATGAAGTTTCCTAATTTCCTCATTTACTGCAGTCTCCTCAGTAGGAAATGCTTTCAGTTTTTTACTTTGATTCCATCAAGAAGGCATTCAGATATGTCACACATTTGCCATAAATTCTGAATGTTAGCACTCTAGTTGCTCATTAGATCACTGTAGTAAAGCTACTGCTCACCAGGGAAGTCTGCTGCTGATATTGAAAGTGCATGTTTCAGTCTGTATGTCAGAATCCTTTAATGGAATAGAAGAGGATTTGAGAAGTCACTCAAAATGTGCCCTAATTTTTCTTTCTTCAGCACTAATCATAATTTCTATGGCAAAATGAACCCCCTCATTTTGTTCCTTTTTAAATTAAATGTTTTAAGTGTTACCAGTTTATTCCAATCAAGATGGCTTCAGGTGTGCCATACTTTTGACAGAAGTAAGACTGTTAGCGCTCTAGTTGTTCTTTAGAACACTCTGGGACATTCTGTCATTGGGCTATACGTGGGCTACATCTGGGTGATATTTGTGCTACATTTGGGCTCTTTTGTCTCTGGTGGCCATCTTGGGAGACTTATTTGTTATAAAGTTTCCTAATTTCCTCATTTACTGCAGTCTCCTCAGTAGGAAATACTTTCAGTTTTTTACTTTGCTTCCATCAAGAAGGCATTCAGATGTGTTACACATTTGCCATACATTCAGAATGTTAGCACTCTAGTTGCTCATTAGATCACTGTAGTAAAGCTACTGCTCACCAGGGAAGTCTGCTGCTGGTATTGAAAGTGCATGTTTCAGTCTGCATGTCAGAATTTTTGAATGTAATAGAAGAGGATTTGAGAAGTCACTCAAAATGTGCCCTATTGTTTCTTTCTGCAGCACTAATCATAATTTCTATGGCAAAATGAACCCCCTCATTTTGTTCCTTTTTAAATTAAATGTTTAAGTGTTACCACTTTATTCCAATCAAGATGGCTTCATATTTAAGACTGTTAGCGCTCTAGTTGTTCTTTAGAACACTCTGGGAAGCTGCAGTAGAACACAAAGGAATCAACTGACAGTCTCTGCCCTTTGTGGATGTACATGTTTTACTGAGAATGTCAGACTTCATTCTCACATGACTGAGAAAGATAATGTGAATTTACAGAAAATATGCTCTCATTTTAGCTTCTAGATCACCTTCCAAACCTCTATGGGAAAAGTATGAGAAAATAGTTTTCTCTCAAACATGATTCATGATATCCCAGCAGAAGGCTTTTTCACAGGGTAAAATCACCTTAGAGCATACCACAATTCCTAAAATTAGTATGGTATCATCAACAAATGATTTATAATGTAACTAAAGTGTTATCACCCTTTATACGTTCTACTTTTGGTGACCCTCAAAACCTTCCATTCACTACAATGCATTTAAATAGGGTGCTATTGGTCCCAAGATGGCTGCCAACACTTCTTGGATGAAGTGCTGACAGCCAATCAGATCTCACGATGAGATGTGTGGTTAGGCTCCGCCCAGATATATACATTTCTTTTTCCTTTAATATTTAAAAAACTACTGAACGGATTTACACCATTTAAAAAAAGGGCGCTTTCTTGCCTAATTTGGTGTAATTCCGTTTAGCAGTTCGGGCTGTAGCCTTGTCTAAACTTTCCTATGGAAATTAACATGGGGAAAACGCGTTTTGGGCCCCCCTTTTTTCTCGGCCCCCGCTTGACGAATCACCCCGAAGCTTTAAAGACAGGAGCTGACCTGAGCGGGCCATTAGTTTTGAAAATTTCGTGAAGATTCATCAAACAGCGCCAAAGATATTGGCAAAAGAAAAAACGCTTTTTGAATAGAAACAAGGTCCTAACTATAACTACCTACTGGCGATCGCCAGTAGGTAATATATATATATATATTCACTGAAAAAACCATAGGTTTTAGGGACAGTTATAGTTAGTTGGACATTGCACTCGTACAAAACCCGTGAAATTCCCCCGTTATAGTTAGTCCAGCTAACTATAACTCGCGCCCCCGCAATGCACTGCTGATGACGTCACATATTACATCACTCATGACATGGTCAGTGACATCACTGATGACATCACTGATGACATCTCAAATGACATCACTGTTGACATCATCCAGTGACTGTGTGTTTCTGTAAAGTTTAAATATTTTTAATATATATAGGAAAAGACGTATTGAAGAATGAGTGGGTGTGTAAGTGTCTGTATGGATGATTTAGTAGGTGCGTGACTGACTGTATAAGTGAGTGATTTAACGTATCTTACTGAATGCATGGGTTAGTGACTAAACTGGGTGAATGTCTGTATCCGTCTGTCTGTTGCTGTGTAAGTGGCTGCATGTGTTTGTGAATAGCTACATGAGTGTCTATATGAGTTAATGAATGCTTGTGTGAGTATCTGTATGGGTGCCTGAGTGTTTGTGTGGGAGGGGTGTGTGCGACTCTGTGCATAAATGTGTGAGTGGGTGATTCACTGGGTGGATGGTTTCAAGAGTGCATCTGTGATAGACTGTATGGGTGGGTAAGTGTGTGTAAGAGTGTGTTAGTGAGTGAATGTATGTCCCAGTGGTACATGTGTGAGTAACTACATATGTGAAAGGCAGTATATATGTGTGTTGGAGTATATAAATAGCTATAAGCGAGAGTGAGTGATTGTGATAGTGGCTGTATGGATGAGTGTGTGCTTGTATCAGTGATTGTATAAGAGCGTAAGAATGTGCTAGTATTTGTATGAGTAAGTGAGCTGGTATGTGTATAACTGTATAGGTGAGTAAATGGTAGTGTGTTTAATTATTTGCATGACTGACTAGGTGTGTGAGTACCTCTATGGATGAGTGGCGGTGTTTGAGTGTCTATATAGGAGTATGAGTGCATATGATAGTCCTGTACTGAGTGACCGTAAGTATGAGTGACTGTACGGGGGAGTGACTTGATGTGTGCGTAGACCTAAGAATCAGTGAGTGGGTATGTAGTTATTGGTGTTGGAGTGTCTATGGTTTTGCGAATGGCAGTCTGTAATTTAGAGTGGGTGTATCAAAGGTTATATTAGGGTGTGAGAAGATGCATGAAATTATCACATGGATGATGTCACCAGTGATGTCATCAGTGATGTCATTTGAGATGTCATCAGTGATGTCATCAGTGATGTCACTGACCATGTCATGAGTGATGTAATATGTGACGTCATCAGCAGTGCATTGCGGGGCGCGAGTTATAGTTAGCTGGACTAACTATAACGGGGAATTTCACGGGTTTTGTACGAGTGCAATGTCCAACTAACTATAACTGTCCCTAAAACCTATGGTTTTTTCAGTGAATTTCAAAGGTTTTTTAAATGCTAATTTGTAACTATAACGTCCCTGAAACCTATGGTTTTTTCAATGAATTTCAAAGGTTTTTTAAATGCTAATTTGTAACTATAACATGTCTGAAACCTACGGTTTTTTCAGTGAATTTCAAAGGTTTTGTAAATGACAATTTTTAAATGTATTAATTGTTATATAAATTTTTTTAATACTAATTTACTCCATTTTTAGAAACAATTTTTTTTTACATATTTTATTTTTTAAATTACATTGTAATTACATTATACATTACATTACAAAAAATACTTTCTCAGAATGAATTACTTTAGTTTAAATACTTTGCACATAGGCAATAGACTTTTAAGTACAGTAGTTACAGTTGTTGCAATGGACAACACATTTTCAAACACAATGCAACATTCAGCTCAATGTGAATTTCTAGTTAAATGCAATTAGTTACTTTATGTATTACTTTTCTAACCACAGGACTGGATCCTAGATTCAGACCTGGCACATCTCCTGTAAACAGTTGAGTAAAAGCGTTTTGGTTACAGTCGTGATTTTTAAGGAATATTATTGTACTTTAAAAGTTGACACTTAGAAACTTTTTCTCATAGAATCACCAATGTTATCCTATGGAAGGAAATTCACTTAGAAGGTAAAAACTGTTATCGTTACTTTTTCTTACTCAGTGTTGGATCCTGGATCCAGCACTGGTGCATCTCCTGTAAACAGTTGAAAGAATGCGTTTAAGTCATACAGGCGATTTTTAGGAATATTTGTAGTTTGTGAAAATCGACACTTTGAAACTTTTCTGCTGAAAAGCAGACAATGGATTCCTATGGAAGAAAATATAAGTTACTGGTAAGTACGGTTAAAATTACTTTTCAGGGTGAATGCTGGGCTAAAAGATGCAGCACTGGGTTCTCTCCTGATAACAGGTGAGTAAATTGGAATTCGTACTTTGGTTGATTTTAGAGGAATATTATAAAGTTCCAAAACTCCACACTTAGAAGAATTTCCAAGTGAAACCAGTCAATGTTAGCCTATGAAGGAAATTCAAGTTACCGGTAAGTACGGTTAAAATTACTTTTCAGGACCAGTACTGGGCTGAAAGATGCAGCACTGAGGTCTCTCCTGATAACAGGTGAGTAAATCAGAATTCGGATTTCGGCTGATTTTAGAGGAATATTTGTATGTTTCAAAAATCAACACTTAGAAACTTTTTCAGCAAAAAGCAGGCAATGATATCCTATGGAAGGAAATTCAAGTTACTGGTAAGTACGGTTAAAATTACTTTTGAGGATCAGTACTGGGCTGAAAGATGCAGCACTGAGGTCTCTCCTGATAACAGGTGAGTAAATCGGAATTCGTATTTCGGCTGATTTTAGAGGAATATTTTAAAGTTCCAAAACTCCACACTTAGAAGAATTTCCAAGTGAAACCAGTCAATGTTAGCCTATGGAAGGAAATTCAAGTTACTGGTAAGTACGGTTAAAATTACTTTTCAGGGTCAGTGCTGGGCTAAAAGATGCAGCACTGGGTTCTCTCCTGATAACAGGTGAGTAAATTGGAATTCGTACTTTGGTTGATTTTAGAGGAATATTATAAAGTTCCAAAACTCCACACTTAGAAGAATTTCCAAGTGAAACCAGTCAATGTTAGCCTATGAAGGAAATTCAAGTTACCGGTAAGTACGGTTAAAATTACTTTTCAGGACCAGTACTGGGCTGAAAGATGCAGCACTGAGGTCTCTCCTGATAACAGGTGAGTAAATCAGAATTCGGATTTCGGCTGATTTTAGAGGAATATTTGTATGTTTCAAAAATCAACACTTAGAAACTTTTTCAGCAAAAAGCAGGCAATGATATCCTATGGAAGGAAATTCAAGTTACTGGTAAGTACGGTTAAAATTACTTTTGAGGATCAGTACTGGGCTGAAAGATGCAGCACTGAGGTCTCTCCTGATAACAGGTGAGTAAATCGGAATTCGTATTTCGGCTGATTTTAGAGGAATATTTTAAAGTTCCAAAACTCCACACTTAGAAGAATTTCCAAGTGAAACCAGTCAATGTTAGCCTATGGAAGGAAATTCAAGTTACTGGTAAGTACGGTTAAAATTACTTTTTCAGGGTCAGTGCTGGGCTAAAAGATGCAGCACTGGGTTCTCTCCTGATAACAGGTGAGTAAATTGGAATTCGTACTTTGGTTGATTTTAGAGGAATATTATAAAGTTCCAAAACTCCACACTTAGAAGAATTTCCAAGTGAAACCAGTCAATGTTAGCCTATGAAGGAAATTCAAGTTACCGGTAAGTACGGTTAAAATTACTTTTCAGGACCAGTACTGGGCTGAAAGATGCAGCACTGAGGTCTCTCCTGATAACAGGTGAGTAAATCAGAATTCGGATTTCGGCTGATTTTAGAGGAATATTTGTATGTTTCAAAAATCAACACTTAGAAACTTTTTCAGCAAAAAGCAGGCAATGATATCCTATGGAAGGAAATTCAAGTTACTGGTAAGTACGGTTAAAATTACTTTTGAGGATCAGTACTGGGCTGAAAGATGCAGCACTGAGGTCTCTCCTGATAACAGGTGAGTAAATCGGAATTCGTATTTCGGCTGATTTTAGAGGAATATTTTAAAGTTCCAAAACTCCACACTTAGAAGAATTTCCAAGTGAAACCAGTCAATGTTAGCCTATGGAAGGAAATTCAAGTTACTGGTAAGTACGGTTAAAATTACTTTTCAGGGTCAGTGCTGGGCTAAAAGATGCAGCACTGGGTTCTCTCCTGATAACAGGTGAGTAAATTGGAATTCGTACTTTGGTTGATTTTAGAGGAATATTATAAAGTTCCAAAACTCCACACTTAGAAGAATTTCCAAGTGAAACCAGTCAATGTTAGCCTATGGAAGGAAATTCAAGTTACTGGTAAGTACGGTTAAAATTACTTTTCAGGACCAGTACTGGGCTGAAAGATACAGCACTGAGGTCTCTCCTTATAACAGGTGAGTAAATCGGAATTCGTATTTCGGCTGATTTTAGAGGAATATTTGTATGTTTCAAAAATCAACACTTAGAAACTTTTTCAGCAAAAAGCAGGCAATGATATCCTATGGAAGGAAATTCAAGTTACTGGTAAGTACGGTTAAAATTACTTTTCAGGACCAGTACTGGGCTGAAAGATGCAGCACTGAGGTCTCTCCTTATAACAGGTGAGTAAATCGGAATTCGTATTTCGGATGATTTTAGAAGAATATTTGCACAATGGTGAAGGGAGGGTCGGTGCCTGAGGTGACATCTGTGCAAACGCGCCCCGTGGCGCGTTTTAAGTTGAGGGATTAAGTCCCCTTGAATCCTGAGGGTCCCTAGGGGCCAACTAGCCCACCAGGAACCTCCAATATGCGCCAGGGGCTGCGTTGCAGAGACGTGAAGAGAGGCCACACCCTTTTACACCTCTCTGCAACGCAGCTCTGTGGCGCTTTCTGGATGTACCTGTTGGGCTAGTTGGCCCCCAGGGACCCTCAGGATTGAAGGGATTTAATTCCCCATCTTAAAACGCGCCACGGGGCCTGTTTGCACACATGTCACCTGAAGCCCCGCCCCCTCCCTTCACCACTGTGCAAACGCGCCCCGTGGCGCGTTTTAAGTTGGGGGATTAAGTCCCCTTGAATCCTGAGGGTCCCCGGAGTCCAACTAGCCCACCATATACCTCCAAAAAGCGCCACAGAGCTGCGTTGCAGAGAGGTGTAAAAGGGCGTGGCCTCTGTACACCTCTCTGCAAGGCAGCCCCCTGGCGCATACTGGAGGTTCCTGGTGGGCTAGTTGGCCCCCAGGGACCCCCAGTATTCAAGGGAATCGTTCCCCCTCTGCAAACGCGCCAGGGGCGCGTTTGCAGAGTGGTGAAGGAAGGGGCGGGGCCAGCGGGCACGATCGTTTTTTAAAAACATTTTTTTGTCCCCTGAAGGGGGGCTGTGTAGCCCCCCTTCCTTTTTCTGTTTTTGGGCCCTGGGGACCCCATCCCCCAGGGCCTTACCCCTTTTTTAAATTACAAAATAAAAAAAACAGGAAGGGGGCCGCGTGGCCCCCTTCCCTGGGCCTGTATTGGCCCCGGGGACCCCATCCCCGGGGCATGGCCTCTATATTTATTTTTATTATTTTGAGGGGGGCTGCGTGGCCCCCCTCCTCTGGCCATTTTAAGGCCCCGGGGACCCCATCCCCCGGGGCCGGCCATACCTTTTTTTTTTTTTTTTTTAAATTTTGGAAAACTTTGGGGAGGGGGGCCGCGTGGCCCCCTCCCGAGCCACTACTTGCCCGGGGACCCCATCCCCCGGGGCTGGCCCTCTCGTTGGGGACTGTGGGGGTCCCCAATTCCCCCACAGTCCCGCCGGCTCCCCGCGTCCCTTGGGAGCCGGCATTCCTTTCCACATGGGGAGCTGCTAAGATGCAGCTCCCCATGTGGAAAGCTAATGTGCTTTGGATATTGGAAGAGAGAGCAGGTTTCCCTGCTCTCTCTTCCAATATCCAAAGCAGTTTGCAATGACAGGATGGGAGCCGCGAGGCTCCCGTCCTGCCATAGCAAACTACAGTGTCCCGAGGGTAGGCACCCGGGACACTGCAGGAGCCGGCCCTGGGGGTGGTGGTCCCCAGGGCCATCAAGGGCTCCAGGAGGGGGCGCGCGGCCCCCTCCCTACATCAGCCCAGCCCCGGGAGGTGGTGGTCCCCGGGGCTTCGGAGGTCCAAAACGGACCCCCATTTTAATTTGTTAGTGCCCCGGGAGGTGGCGGTCCCGGGGCGTGTGGGGGCTGGAGCCCCCACACAGGTTGTTCAATTTAAAAAAAAAAGCCCCGGGGAGGTGGTGGTCCCCGGGGCTGCGGGAGGGCTCAGAGCCCTCCCGCAACATTTTTAAAAAAAGCCCCGGGGTGGCGGTCCCCGGGGCTTAGGGGGCCCTTTGAGGCCCCCACACAGAAAATTAACCCCCACCATGCCCCCGGGACTTGGGCCACCCGGGGGCAAAATACAATCGAGCGCGGGAGACCGCGCTTCGATTTTTCGGCAGGATTCGCGCACCCAGAGCGCATCCTGCCGATTTTAAAAAAATAAAAAAATTTTAGCCCAGGGGGTCCTTGTGGGACCCCTGAGCAAACCTAGGGGGTCAGGGTGTTTCTACCCTGCTCCCTTTGTGCGCTTTGCGCACTTGTTTCTGTCCCTCGGTTCTACCGAGGGACAAAATGGCTGCCAACATTTCCTGAATCGGAATGTTGACAGCCAGCTGACAGCCAATTAACATGCAGCTCGTGATCGGGAGGGTACGCGGACCCTACTCGGCCATAGATATCACTATCTTTTTACTTTTGATTTTCTCAGCAACTACTGAATGGATTTACACCATTTAACAAAAAGGGTTCTTTCTGAACCAAGAACTACCTCTTTGCCAAATTTGGTGTAATTCCGTTCAGCAGTTCGGGCTGTAGCCGTGTCTAAAGTTTCCTATGGAAAATTGCATGGGGAAAACGCGTTTTGGGACCTCCCTTTTTTCTCGGCCCCCGCTTGACGAATCCCCCCGAGACTTTCAGGGTAGGAGCGGACCGGAGCGGGCCACAAAGTTTATATATAGATATAGATTATCTACTGGCGGTCGCCAGTAGATAGTTATAGTTAGGACCTATTATCCATAGGAAATCCGCGACATTCTATTTGAAATAACGTTGGCGCCGGTTGACGAATCTTCGTGAAAGTTTCCAACTTGTTGGGGCGCTCCGCTCCGCTCCTACCCTGAAAGTCTCGGGTTGATTCGTCAGCGGGGGCCGAGAAAAAGGGGGTCCCAAAACGCGTTTTCCCCATTCATTTTTCCATAGGAACCTTTAGTCGCAGCTACAGCCCGAACTGCTGAACGGAATTACACCAAATTTGGCAAAGAGGTAGCCCTTGGTTCAGACTGGTGCCTTTTGCTTAAATGGTGTAAATCCGTTCAGTAGTTCCTGAGAAAATCAAAAGTAAAGTCACATATATATCTATGGCCGAGTAGGGTCCGCGTACCCTCCCGATCACGAGCTGCATGCTAATTGGCTGTCAGCTGGCTGTCAACATTCCGATTCAGGAAGTGTTGGCAGCCATTTTGTCCCTCGGGTGAACCGAGGGACAGAAACAAGTGCGCAAAGCGCACAAAGGGGCAGGGTAGAAACACCCTAACCCCTTGGCCTGCTCAGGGGTCCCACAAGGACCCCCTGGGCAAAAAGCATTTTTTTTTTTTAAATCGGCAGGATGCGCTCAGGGTGCGCGGATCCTGCCGAAAAAAAAAAAATCGAAGCGCGGTCTCCCGCGCTTCGATGTTAATTTGCCCCCGGGTGGGCCAAGTCCCGGGGGCATGGTGGGGGTTAAATTATGTATGGGGGCCTCTAAGGGCCCCCAAGCCCTGGGGACCGCCACCCCCGGGCTTTAACAAAAATGGTGCGGGAGGGCTCTTGCCCTCCCGCTGCCCCGGGACCGCCACCTCCCGGGCTTCTGTTTTGTATTTTTAACCTGTGTGGGGGCTCCAGCTCCCACACGCCCGGGACCGCCACCTCCCGGGGCACTAAAATTAAAAATGGGGATCCGTTTTGGACCCCGAGCCCCGGGGACCACCACCTCCCGGGCTTTGAAAATGTGGGGAGGGGGCCGCGTGGCCCCCTCCTGGAGCCAGTGATGGCCCTGGGGACCGCCACCCCCAAGGCCGGCTCCTGCAGTGTCCCGGGTGCCTACCCCGGGACACTGCTGTTTGCAATGACAGGACGGGAGCCTCGCGGCTCCCGTCCTGTCATTGCAAACTTGCTTTGGATATTGGAAGAGAGCAGGAAACCTGCTCTCGCTTCCAATATCCAAAGCTGATTGCTTTCCACATGGGGAGCAGCATGTTAGCTGCTCCCCATGTGGAAAGCAATGCCGGCTCACGCAGGAGGCGGGGAGCCGGCTGGGACTGTGGGGGAATTGGGGACCCCCACAGTCCCCAACCAGAGGCCAGACCCCGGGGATGGGGTCCCGGGGCCATAAGTGGCCAGGTAGGGGGCCACGCAGCCCCCTCCCCAAATTTAAAAAAAATAAAAAAGTGCAAGGCCGGCCCCGGGGATGGGGTCCCCGGGGCCTTAAATGGCCTGAGGAGGGGGCCACGTAGCCCCCTCCACATAAAAATAAAAAATTGAGGCCATGCCCCGGGGATGGGGTCCCCGGGGCCAATACAGGCCCAGGGAAGGGGGCCACGCGGCCCCCTTCCCATTTTTTTAATTTAAAAAAATAAATTAAATGCTCAGGCCCCGGGGGATGGGGTCCCCGGGGCCAAAAGTGGGCAGGGAAGGGGGCCACGCAGCCCCCTCCCATTAAAAAAAAATAGAAAAAAAAAACGACCAGCATCGTGCCGGAGACCCCGCCCCCTCCCTGCAGTACTCTGCAAACGCCCCCTGGCGCGTTTGCAGAGGGGGAACGAATTCCCCTTGAATACTGGGGGTCCCTGGGGCCAACTAGCCCACCAGGAACCTCCAGTATGCGCCAGGGGCTGCGTTGCAGAGACGTGTACAGAGGCCACGCCCCTTTTACACCTCTCTGCAACGCAGCTCTGTGGCGCTTTTGGAGGTATATGGTGGGCTAGTTGGACTCCAGGGACCCTCAGGATTCAAGGGGACTTAATCCCCCAACTTAAAACGCGCCACGGGCGCGTTTGCACAGTGGTGAAGGGAGGGGCGGGGCTTCAGGTGACATGTGTGCAAACAGGGACCGTGGCGCGTTTTAAGATGGGGAATAAATTCCTTTTCAATCCTGAGGGTCCCTAGGGGCCAACTAGCCCACCAGGTACCTCCAGTAAGCGCCACGGAGCTGCGTTGCAGAGTGTTGTAAAAGGGGCGTGGCCTCTGAACACCTCTCTGCAACGCAGCCCCTGGCGCATACTGGAGGTACCTGGTGGGCTAGTTGGCCCCTAGGGACCCTCGGGATTGAGGAGGAATTAATTGTCCAACTTAAAACGCGCCACAGGGCGTGTTTGCAGACATGTCACCTTAGGCCCCACCCCCTTCCTTCACCATTGTGCAAATATTCCTCTAAAATCAGCCGAACTACGAATTCCGATTTACTCACCTGTTATCAGGAGAGACCTCAGTGCTGCATCTTTCAGCCCAGTACTGATCCTGAAAAGTAATTTTAACCGTACTTACCAGTAACTTGAATTTCCTTCCATAGGATATCATTGCCTGCTTTTTGCTGAAAAAGTTTCTGTCGATTTTTGAAACATACAAATATTCCTCTAAAATCAGCCGAAATACGAATTCCGATTTACTCACCTGTTATCAGGAGAGACCTCAGTGCTGCATCTTTCAGCCCAGTACTGATCCTGAAAAGTAATTTTAACCGTACTTACCAGTAACTTGAATTTCCTTCCATAGGATATCATTGCCTGCTTTTTGCTGAAAAAGTTTCGTGTCGATTTTTGAAACATACAAATATTCCTCTAAAATCAGCCGAAATACGAATTTCGATTTACTCACCTGTTATCAGGAGAGACCTCATTGCTGCATCTTTCAGCCCAGTACTGGTCCTGAAGAGTAATTTTAACCGTACTTACCAGTAACTTGAATTTCCTTCCATAGGCTAACATTGACTGGTTTCACTTGGAAATTCTTCTAAGTGTGGAGTTTTGGAACTTTATAATATTCCTCTAAAATCAGCCGAAATACGAATTCCAATTTACTCACCTGTTATCAGGAGAGACTTCAGTGCTGCATCTTTCAGCCCAGTACTGATCCTGAAAAGTAATTTTAACCGTACTTACCAGTAACTTGAATTTCCTTCCATAGGATATCATTGCCTGCTTTTTGCTGAAAAAGTTTCTAAGTGTCAATTTTTGAAACATACAAATATTCCTCTAAAATCAGACGAAATACGAATTCCGATTTACTCACCTGTTATCAGGAGAGAACCCAGTGCTGCATCTTTTAGCCCAGCACTGACCCTGAAAAGTAATTCTAACCATACTTAACAGTAACTTGAATTTCCTTCCATAGGCTAACATTGACTGGTTTCACTTGGAAATTCTTCTAAGTGTGGAGTTTTGGAACTTTATAATATTTCTCTAAAATCAGCCGAACTATGAATTCCGATTTACTCACCTGTTATCAGGAGAGAACCCAGTGCTGCATCTTTTAGCCCAGCACTGACCCTGAAAAGTAATTCTAACCGTACTTACCAGTAACTTGAATTTCCTTCCATAGGAATCCATTGTCTGGTTTTCAGCAGAAAAGTTTCAAAGTGTCGATTTTCACAAACTACAAATATTCCTTAAAAATCCCATGTGTGACTTAAACGCATTCTTTCAACTGTTTACAGGAGATGCACCAGTGCTGGTTCCAGGATCCACCACTGAGTAAGAAAAAGTAACGATAACACTACTTACCTGCTAAGTGAATTTCCTCCCATAGGATAACATTGGTGATTCTATATGAAAAAGTGTCAACTTTTAAAATACAATAATATTCCTTAAAAATCACTACTGTAACCAAAACGCTTTTACTCAACTGTTTACAGGAGATGTCCCAGGACTGAATCTAGGATCCAGTCCTGTGGTTAGAAAAGTAATCCATAAAGTAACTAATTGCATTTAACTAGAAATTCACATTGAGCTCAATGTTGCTTTGTTTTTGAAATTGTGTTGCCCATTGCAACAACTGTAACTACTGTACTTAAAAGTCTATTGCCTATTTGCAAAGTATTTAAACTAAAGTAATTCATTCTGAGAAAGTATATTTTGTAATGTAATGTATAATGTAATTACAATGTAATTTAAAAATAAAATATCTAAAAATAAATAGTTTAAAAAAATGTTGTAAATCAGTATCAAAAAAATAAATATAACAATTAATACATTTAAAAATTGTCATTTACAAAACCTTTGAAATTCACTGAAAAAAACCATAGGTTTCAGACACGTTATAGTTAGGAATTAGCATTTAAAAAACCTTTGAAATTCACTGAAAAAACCATAGGTTTCAGACACGTTATAGTTAGGAATTAGCATTTAAAAAACCTTTGAAATTCACTGAAAAAACCATAGGTTTCAGGCACGTTATAGTTAGAAATTAGCATTTAAAAAACCTTAGAAATTCACTGAAAAAACCATAAGGTTTTAGGGACAGTTATAGTTAGTTGGACATTGCACTCGTACAAAACCCGTGAAATTCCCCCGTTATAGTTAGTTCAGGTAACTATAACTCGCGCCCCGCAATGCACTGCTGATGACGTCACATATTACATCACTCATGACATGGTCAGTGACATCACTGATGACATCACTGATGACATCTCAAATGACATCACTGATGACATCACTGATGACATCATCCATGTGAGAATTTAATGCATCTTCTCACACCCTAATATAAGTTTTGATACACCCACTCTAAATTACAGACTGCCATTCTCAAAACCATACACACTCCAATACCAATAAGTACATACCCACTCACTGATTCTTAGGTCTACACACACACATCTACTCACTCACCCGTACAGTCACTCATACTTACAGTCACTCAGTACAGGACTATCATATGCACTCAAACACCTATATAAACACTCACACAACGCAACTCATCCATAGAGGTACTCACACAGCTAGTCAGTCATGCAAATAATTAATCACACTCCAATTTACTCACCTATACAGTTATACACACCAGCTCACTTACTCATAAAAATACTAGCACATTCTTACGCTCCTATGCAATCACTGATGCAAGCACACACTCATCCATATAGCCACTCTCACAATCACACACTCTCACTTATAGCCATTTATATACTCCAACACACATATATACTGCCTTTCACATATGTAGTTACTCACACATGTACCACTGAGATATACATTCAATCACTAACACACCCATACATACACTCACCCACCCATACAGTCCATCACAGACGCACTCTTGAAACCATGCACCCAGTGAATCACCCTCTCACACATCTATGCACAGAGTCACACACACCCCACCCACACAAACACTGAGGCACCCATACAGATACTCAGAGAACCAATCCGTAACCCATATAGACACTCATTTAGCTAGTCAGAAACCCAT
Source organism: Calotriton arnoldi (assembly GCA_963921515.1). Taxonomy (NCBI): domain Eukaryota; kingdom Metazoa; phylum Chordata; class Amphibia; order Caudata; family Salamandridae; genus Calotriton; species Calotriton arnoldi. The sequence continues at coordinate 50,198 of CAWUFW010019095.1, forward strand.
GCAGCTGCTTACACAACAACAGACAGACGGATACAGACATTCACACAGTTTAGTCACTCACCCATGCATCCAGTAAGATACGTTTAATCACTCACTTATAGACTCAGTCACGCACCTACTAAATCATCCATTCAGGCGCTTCTACACCCACTCATTCTTCAATACGCCTTTCCCTATATATATATTAAACATATTTAAACTTTACAGAAACACACAGTCACTGGATGATGTCATCAGTGATGTCATTTGAGATGTCATCAGTGATGTCATCAGTGATGTCACTGACCATGTCATGAGTGATGTAATATGTGACGTCATCAGCAGTGCATTGCGGGGCGCGAGTTATAGTTACCTGAACTAACTATAACAGGGGAATTTCACGGGTTTTGTACGAGTGCAATGTCCAACTAATTATAACTGTCCCTAAAACCTTATGGTTTTTTCAGTGAATTTCTAAGGTTTTTTAAATGCTAATTTCTAACTATAACGTGCCTGAAACCTATGGTTTTTTCAGTGAATATAGATATAGATATATCGATATATATATTCAAGGTACATATATATGGAGTTATATACAGTAAAACTTTGCTTACCTTTAGAAACTTACCTCTACAATGTTTTTGTCATCAATATTCTTGACACAATATTTAGTCGCACAATATTTTTGTTTCTGATTTCTGCCTAAATATCCTACATTCATAACCCAAACCCCTACCTTCCTTCTATTAACTAAGGTGATCTTAACACCAAAAGGTGCATACTCGAGTTCCATAGATGGTCTACACCTACATACCTTTTCTGAACCTCAGAAGTGATGTTCTGTAAGGAGACAGCTGCTCTTGTCTCTGCGCTTCACAGACTATCTTGTCCTCGAGAAGGCATATAAGCCTGTCAGAGGACTTGATGTGCATTCAACGTAGCCTTCCAAAAGGAAAGGTGTTTAGAACTACTGCATGACCTTTAACTTAGAGTCCCTGAATTGAAGTTCCTCTCTATCTAGTAATATTTCATTCCAGTTTATATACTCTGTGTGAGCTTTGTTGCATATTTTCGAAATAAACACTGAATAAGCAAGTATTTCTAGCCTTTCACCTACTTATATACCATGCAGAATTGTTTGCTGTTAAAAAATACTAACTGAAGAATCACAATATAAAATTTTATGAAACCTTGTTAATTGCTTATGACTAATAACTATGAAATCAAAATTACAAGCTATGCTAACAATAAGTAATATATCCAAGCAACAATGTTAAGTCCTTCGGTGCTCACGACGGCCCCCGGCCGTCACGCGTCACGGTGGGCGTGTGCTAACGACAGCCGGGGGCCGTCCGAATCCCGCCCACTCGTTAATTCTCCCGCACAGCTGAGAATTAACACCGCGCGCAAGGGGTTAAAATAGGCTACACTCTTACACTGCACACAAGAGAGGCTACCTGAGATGAAGTAAAGCTATGACATGTATACCTACCAAAGATGGAGAGTCCTTTTTAACATCTAGCAAGATCACTGTTTGACATGTCATACTTTGACAGCTCAACAGCAACTGGAGAAGAAAAAGCAGTCAGACAACCTGAAGCTTTCAGAAGCTCCAAGATTTTGTAGCCATCTTGGGACAGAGGCTCCCCATCCTCACAACTCCTGACCTTTCAATTTCATGTCACTCTTTACTTGTCAACTACACCACTGCCCCATACCCTACTCCACATCTTTTTCACCTCAAACCCTTCTATTTTGACAACTTTCATTTTTTTCTGATCCTCACTTATACAACATTTCCAACATGCTCTACTGCTCAAACACTTTTGCTCAAAAGAATAGCAAATAATGGCAGTGTGAGTTTGATAGAGGTATCTTGGTCAAGTAGCAGGTAGAACATGTATGTGGATATGAATGTTCCAGGAAGCATGACAGGATTTGCATAAAAAGAATAGATTAAACAGCTATAGTAGGGAAAGCCTTTTGCACAAAGAAACATAATCTGTGGTTTAGTGTACATGGAGCTTGGGAAAAAGGTAGGTTGATAGTTATCAGTAGCAGCCTAGACTAAAGGAAAGGCAGTCAGGAAACATTGAAAGGAATGAAGGGATCTGTAATGATAGAAGCAAAAGATGAGTTGAAGGTGGGAGGCTACTTGCACATCAGGGGAAAATTACATTTTTAATGCATAATGGGGAAATGAATTTCATGGAGTAACAGAAATGTTTCTGGACAGTGACAAAATTGAAGGAAACCACTAAGGAGTAATATGTGCTAATAATAGGAAAGAGTGCACAATGTGAGTTAAAAAAGGAGAGGGAGCATTTGTAAATGTACCTGCACATTTCTATGAGCTGGAAGAATACATAATAAGGAATGACTTTTGCAACAATGCACAAGGAACAACATGTACCTATGGGGAGTATGCAGGAAGAGTATGTTGTGTGTCAAATGTTTGCAAGTGTGTGCCAATGCACCCATTCAGTGTGCAGGACCATTGGTAATTCACTATTATCAATCACAGCTAGTACAGCCCAAACTCCCTCTATGAATCAAGAGGTGCGAGAAGTGCAAAAAGCATTGGGGAAGTGAAAATGATAATGCAGTATCAGGTGGCCAGGGACGCTTTATTAAAAAGGAAGAGGGTGATAAGTCATGACATGTAATCTCCGGAAAAATCAATGATATTATAGAGGGAGTATGTCAAACAGCAGTAGGGTTCAGGAGGAAGTATAATAGCACATCTGAAAAATATTATTAGAGAAGGGTATGCACAAAGAAAACTGCTCCTGTAGCAGAGACAAAGACCTAAGTGTGGGGAGGTGTTTCTCTTCCTCTGGCAGGGTGACCATTTGGGCAGTGCCCAAAACGTGATTAATTTCAAAGTGGCCTCCCTATCACAGGCTCCTTCTTTGTTCCCCCAGACAGGCAGGCGCTGCCAGGACAGGAGCTGCCCTCAGATCTAGTTTGAAATTACTATAGGGAAGGTGGGTTACTTATTTCCCTGGCCACTCCTCTGTGGTGGGCACATAGGCTCTGCAAAAGGGGAGAAGAGTTTCATTATTTTGGATTAAGGCAGAGAGGTACAAAGTGGGATTGTTTGTAGTAAGGCAAAAAGAAAATACTGCAAAAGTGGGTAAAGTTATACCTGGGAATTCTAACTTCATTGGTTATGTAGGAGTCAGGAGACACCCACACCAACAGGCTGGTGCCAGGCATAAATGAGGCATCGGCAGTACCCTTCTCGGAGCACTACTGGACCTGGAGATGATCAGGAGAGGACTGAACCTGCTCTCTGAGACCTGACTAGAGCCCAGATGGACTGGATATGCTCTCGCTCTTTTGTATCCAAGTAAAGAAGTGAACACCAAGTGTCATAAGACTGAACTCCAGTTCAAGCTTAAAGCTACAGGAATGCAACACGCTACCCGGCCCGTTCCTGAAGATTTTCATATGACTAGTTCCAACTGGACCTACTTGCCACCCTGCTGGTGACCTTTGCTGGAATGAGCCCTAAACCCGAATTTGTTGTTCCTGAGGTCCTGGAGCCCTTGGCTGAGTGTACGTCTCCTACCACCTCTGAAATCCTAGGATTAGAAACTTTTTGGGCTCCAAAAATGCTCGACAGACCAGGAAAAGCGGCCAAGCTGATCCAACTAAGATGCTTTGCCACTGGGTTGAAGATTCAGGTTTACCCCAATGAGATCTCTAGTCCATATATTAGACAGACTTATATACAAATTGTGTATTTCTTTATAATGAGATATTTGCAAGCATTACAGTTTGGTATATTCAAATATACCATTGTATTGAAAGGCAATTGTTAGAAGTGACAAATTCTAATCATGAACTTGGAAGCATTCATGCTTCCACTACCACCTTGATGAGAATGCTGTTAGTGATTAAAGAGGAAACTTATGTTTGGTCATTTGATGTGGCTTACATTGTCACTACAGACAGTACACATACATTATGGTTGTCTGAATCTGTTATTTCTGTGTGTCTCCTCATCTTTATCATACTATAGTTAAAATTATTATTTTTCTTACATCGTGTCTACACATTTCTATTTTAGCACTCATATATATATATATATATATATTACAAAAAGAGTTGCCCCTAGGTGGGATGCACTCCCAGGTGGAAATTACGCCAAAGCAAGGGCACACGCCATGAACAAAGTCCTTTTCTGGTTTCCTGCCAGACGCGCTTCGGGCCAACGCCCTCTTCAGTGGCAGACCATGTGACGTGCCGGCATGCGGCAACCACCAGTAAATCCCCGTAATAATTATGATCAGGTGAACCACCTGAAGCAATGCTTCCTGGGACTGGTGGTTCATTAAAACCCAAGTGGGTCGCCGCCGGCACTCACATTAAAAAATGTCTTTAAAAGGATTGCCGATGTTCGCGTCGGCACCCCTGCATATAACAGGCACCTCCTGTCCCACGGTTAGCTGCCCCAAAAAAGCAGCCGCGGACCCGCAAGTGTTTCACGGTGGTGCAATCCCGCGACCAGGCAGGCCGCTGTACAAAATACAAAAAGAGTTGCCCCTAGGTGGGATGCACTCCCAGGTGGAAATTACGCCAAAGCAAGGGCACACGCCATGAACAAAGTCCTTTTCTGGTTTCTTGCCAGACGCATTTCGGGCCAACGCCCTCTGCAGTGGCAGACCATGTGACGTGCCGGCATGCAGCAACCACCAGTAAATCCCCGTAATAATTATGATCAGGTGAACCACCTGAAGCAATGCTTCCTGGGACTGGTGGTTCAGTAAAACCCAAGTGGGTCGCCGCCGGCACTCACATTCAAAAATGTCTTTAAAAGGATTGCCGATGTTCGCGTCGGCACCCCTGCATATAACAGGCACCTCCTGTCCCACAGTTAGCTGCCCCAATAAAGCAGCCGCGGACCCGCAAGTGTTTCGCGGTGGTGCAATCCCGCGACCAGGCAGGCCGCTGTACAAAATACAAAAAGAGTTGCCCCTAGGTGGGATGCACTCCCAGGTGGAAATTACGCCAAAGCAAGGGCACACGCCATGAACAAAGTCCTTTTCTGGTTTCCTGCCAGACGCGTTTCGGGCGTAGGTAACTACACATGTTTGTTAAATTTCTATATATTCAAGCTCATTTTTATATTGACGTGATATTTCTATAGATTAAATTAAACACTAACAATGACAAGAATAGATCAATACATACATTTTAACAACATTAGGCAGAAGAGTAGAAAGTGTAAGCTATGTACCTATATAACAAATAATTTGATGCAATTTGTGTGGAAACAACATGTTTCTTATCACTAACACTGTAAAACAGAGCAATGGTTGTTATTTGTATGTTTGATTTCTACAGCTATATCTGTCATTTTTTCAATTTTATTTTTCAAGATTAGTAAAAAGTCAAAACATTCCCACTAACATTTAAATATACACATTGAGATATTTCATACGTATTCCAATATTCAAAGTACTAAGGGGTCTATTAGGATGGCGGTCGGAAAACCACCCGACCGCCATGGTAGCGGAAATCAACCGCCCGCTGGTACCGCGGCAAAACCGGCGGTCAGATTAGGATCAACCGCCATAAAAACCCGACCGCGGCGGAAAGAGGCAACAAAAACCCGCCCGCAGCGGGCGGAGCCGGTGATAAACCGTCCACGACGGTCGGATTCGCAGCGGAAACACCCAAAACCAACGCCAGACACGCGGAGTAACCGCCCGTGAAATTAGGATTCCCCCGATGTGACAGCGGTACGTTCCACAGTTCCCGACCACCGCGGTCTCAAACAGTGAGGAATGGGAGAGCCGGCGGAAGGGCCGTAGCATAGCCACCGCTGCGGACGCTCCGTGACAAAAATGGCGGTCGACGGAAAAAACCCCACAACAAGGCCAGCAAGTGCACACAGGAAACTAGCCCTGCCCCCAAAAACACATAACACACCCCAATGACCCACCCCCATGGCAACTCCTAAACTACAAATCCCAGGACAACCCACACAACACACCTGCCAGCAATACCCCATTCTGACACACCCACATAGCTGAGTATAAAACCAGCCCCTTCCCTGACAACAATCCTTTGCAATACTCCAGAAGTGAAGGGCCAAACACCACAGCTGAAAGGAGAGGCAAATCAACACACCATCACTACACACACACCACACACATCACCACCAACACTCCCACACCTGCACCTCCAACCCCTTTGCACATCACACACCATACACATCACCACCACCACTTACCCACCTGCACCTCTAACCCCTTTGCACATCTCACACCATGTCACCACAGAAAATGCCCAAATTCACAGACAGTGAGTTGACAGTCATGGTAGATGAGATAATCCGAGTAGAGCCACAATTGTTTGGTAACCTCGTCCAACAGACACCATTAGCCACCAGAACGCAAATGTGGGAAGGATAGTTGACAAGATCAATGCAGTAGGGACCACCCCACGCAACAAACAGGAAATCATGAAGCGGTGGCATGACCTGAAGAGTGTCGTCAAAAAGAAGAGGAACAAGAACCATCAGCTGGCTCAGAGGACTGGTGGTGGCCCTCCCATTCCACCAAGAACATTCACTGCATGGGAGGAGAAGGTGCTTGCCATACTGCATCCAGAGAGTCTCACAGGAATAGCCGGGGGAGTGGAGGCTGGTAAATACCAACAAATGTCTCTCATTACACTGCTATGTACTGTCTTGCACAACTACTAAGCGACACCTCCCAGGCCCAAATGCATTCATGTGCACCACAATACCCAACACAGCTCTCACAGATGTAACATGCACTCCATCTTAATCACCCAAAGGCAGCCAACATTAACAGGATTGTATGTGACCAGGCAACCAGCACAACAATTCCCACAAGGTCTCCCTTACCCACCCCTGAGCAGGATGTAGCACTCCCCCCCACACCCAGAAGCATGTGGCAGCCATTGCATTGTTCACCTTGACCCAACAGGTAGGTAGCCATCTTCCCAGGGAGGGCTGCTTGGAGGTGGGAGTCCAGCACAACAACTCCCACCAAGCCCCCCTGTCCCACCCCTGAACAGGATGTAGCACTCCACACCCACCCAGAAGCATGTGGCAGTCATTGTAAGGTTCCCCCTCACATAACAGGTAGGTAGCCATCTTCCCAGGGAGGGCTGTTTGGGGGTGTGAGGCCTGCACTACAAATCCCACCAGGCACCCCTGAGCAGGATCTAGCACTCCACCACACCCAGAAGCATGTGGCAGCCATCGTATTACAACAACCAAACTTACAGGTAGGTAGCCATCTTCACAGGAAGGGGTGTTTGGGGTTGGGAGGCCTGCACTACAACTCCCACCAGGCACCCCTGTCCCACCCCTGAGCAGGATGTAGCACTCCCCCCACCCAGAAGCATGTGGCAGCCATTGCATTGTTCACCTTGACCTAACAGGTAGGTAGCCATCTTCCCAGGGAGGGCTGTTTGGGGGTGGGAGGCCTGCACAACAACTCCCACCAGGCACCCCTGTCCCACCCCTGAGCAGGATGTAGCACTCCACACCCACCCAGAAGCATGTGGCAGTCATTGTAAGGTTCCCCCTCACATAACAGGTAGGTAGCCATCCTCCCAGGGAGGGCTGTTTGGGGGTGGGAGGCCTGCACTACAACTCCCACCAGGAACCCTTGTCCCACCCCTGAGTAGGATGTAGCACTCCACACCCACCCAGAAGCATGTGGCAGTCATTGTAAGGTTCCCCCTCACATAACAGGTAGGTAGCCATCCTCCCAGGGAGGGCTGTTTGGGGGTGGGAGGCCTGCACTACACTCCCACCAGGTACCCCTGTCCCACCCCTGTGCAGGATGTAACACTCCACACCCACCCAGAAGCATGTGGCAGTCATTGTAAGGTTCCCCCTCACATAACAGGTAGGTAGCCATGTTCCCAGGGAGGGCTGTTTGGGGGTGGGAGGCCTGCACTACAACTCCCACCAGGAACCCTTGTCCCACCCCTGAGTAGGATGTAGCACTCCACACCCACCCAGAAGCATGTGGCAGTCATTGTAAGGTTCCCCCTCACATAACAGGTAGGTAGCCATCCTCCAAGGGAGGGCTGTTTGGGGGTGGGAGGCCTGCACTACACTCCCACCAGGTACCCCTGTCCCACCCCTGTGCAGGATGTAACACTCCACACCCACCCAGAAGCATGTGGCAGTCATTGTAAGGTTCCCCCTCACATAACAGGTAGGTAGCCATGTTCCCAGGGAGGGCTGTTTGGGGGTGGGAGGCCTGCACTACAACTCCCACCAGGAACCCTTGTCCCACCCCTGAGTAGGATGTAGCACTCCACACCCACCCAGAAGCATGTGGCAGTCATTGTAAGGTTCCCCCTCACATAACAGGTAGGTAGCCATCTTCCCAGGGAGGGCTGTTTGGGGGTGTGAGGCCTGCACTACAACTCCCACCAGGCACCCCTGAGCAGGATCTAGCACTCCACCACACCCAGAAGCATGTGGCAGCCATCGTATTACAATAACCAAACTTACAGGTAGGTAGCCATCTTCCCAGGGAGGGCTGTTTGAGGGTGGGAGGCCTGCACAACAACTCCCACCAGGCACCCCTGTCCCACCCCTGAGCAAGATGTAGCACTCCACACCCACCCAGAAGCATGTGGCAGTCATTGTAAGGTTCCCCCTCACATAACAGGTAGGTAGCCATGTTCCCAGGGAGGGCTGTTTGGTGGTGGGAGGCCTGCACTACAACTCCCACCAGGAACCCTTGTCCCACCCCTGAGCAGGATGTAGCACTCCACACCCACCCAGAAGCATGTGGCAGTCATTGTAATGTTCCCCCTCACATAACAGGTAGGTAGCCATGTTCCCAGGGAGGGCTGTTTGGGGGTAGGAGGCCTGCACTACAACTCCCACCAGGCACCCCTGTCCCACCCCTGAGCAGGATGTAGCACTCCACACCCACCCAGAAGCATGTGGCAGTCATTGTAAGGTTCCCCCTCACATAACAGGTAGGTAGCCATGTTCCCAGGGAGGGCTGTTTGGGGGTGGGAGGCCTGCACTACAACTCCCACCAGGCACCCCTGTCCCACCCCTGAGCAGGATGTAGCACTCCACACCCACCCAGAAGCATGTGGCAATCATAGTAAGGTTCCCCCTCACATAACAGGTAGATAGCCATCTTCCCAGGGAGGGCTGTTTGGGGGTGGGAGACCTACACTACAACTCCCACCAGGCACTCCTGTCCCTCCCCTGAGCAGGATGTAGCACTCCACCACACCCAGAAGCATGTGGAAGCCATCGTATCACAACAACCAAACTTACAGGTTGGTAGCCATCTTCCCAGGGAGGGCTGTTTGGGGGTGGGAGGCCTGCACAACAACTCCCACCAAGCCCCCCTGTCCTACCCCTGAGCAGGATGTAGCACTCCACACCCACCCAGAAGCATGTGGCAGTCATTGTAAGGTTCTCCCTCACATAACAGGTAGGTAGCCATCTTCTCAGGGACGGCTGTTTGGGGGTGTGAGGCCTGCACTAGAACTCCCACCAGGCACCCCTGTCCCACCCCTGAGCAGGAAGTAGCACTTAAACACACAGCCAGAGAGATGTGTTAGAAACTCCACCCCAATGTGACAACAGAACAGGTAAGTAGACAGTGCATGCACACCACCATTCCTTCCCAAAAGCATGGAGCCATATGACAACACCAGCCCTCACATCCAAACAAAATTGGCACAGATACAATATCAAATTACAGTGTGCAGACAGCTAAGCGTATGTAACTGTCACAGAAACAAAAGTTTGACTCACCAAATACCATGTTGAAGTGAATCCGGGCCCAGACATGTACAGCACTGAATGCTACCTGTAAGATCCATGTGGGCTGAGCTTGAAGGACCATATGAAAACAAAGCAAGCATAGTCTGTAGAAAAAATAAATCAAAGCACAGGACATGACATGACAAAGGTATGCATGAGATGACAATGGCTAGTTCATGCGCAGATGTAACGCATGCCAGGCAGAGTAATCAGCAAAGATGCTGCACATCAAGTCATATAGCCGCCAGTTGACAGATGACAACATGTCCTCGTAATCACAAAGTTTTGACGTGGGGCATGGTATCCATTGACATGTCACACTGTTGAATATTGATGTATGTACCTCCACATCATGTCAAGATGCACCTTACTGTGCAAACATGCAATGTGCAAACTAGTAAACTGTGTGTTGCATGACCTGTAAATAAGATACATTGAACAACAAGCCTGAGGGGTGCCCGTCAGTTACCATTTCCCCTCTGTCCCACAGGTGACCAAGGACTGACTGCAGAGGATGACAACACCAACCTGCAGAGCCAGCCTCCAACCACGGAACATGGACTCACTGATGATGACTCCCTGAATTTCGAGGATGCAGAGCTTGAAACCAGCCATCTGGCATGCCAGGGTGCAACAGGTCCCAGGTCCCCACTGTCCCCCCCACCACCACATCAGCAACAACAACAACCACGCTGACCCCTGCTGGAACGACCTGGGCGGCCTCCACCACCACAACCACCAGTGCTGCCTGCAACACTCGCCCTGCCCCAGAGGATGACCACCCCACCCCAACAACAGAGGAGGGCAGGGAGAGTATGGGGGTGCGTGCAGTGGTGAGGCAACAGGTCCGTCACAGCAGGGCAGATGGGAGGACAAGGAGGAGTTTGAGCCAAACGGACACTGGTACCGAAGCCCTGGACAACATCACCAGAGTCATTGGGGCCTATGAACGGGCCCAGGGACAAACGGGCCAGGCACAGGAAGATTCCCGGAAGCTCTGCCTGCTGCTGAGGTCCATAGACACCCGCATGGGCCAAATCATGGACCTCTTGGGCCAGCTAGTGGCGGTACTGAGGGCCAGGCCTGCGGCACAAACAACACCTTCACCTCCCTCTGGTGGCCCGCAGGATGACAGTTCCACACCCTCCCCTGCCACCACGGAGAGGGGGGACTCCTCAGACCCCACTGGCCCTGCAGCAGAGGCCCCCCATGCCAAACGATCAAGGGGCCGTCTTAAGAAATCCCTGGGAGTATCCCGTGGCAAAGCACCTGCCAAAACACCAGTCAAGGAGCCAGCCATGATGGCACCCCTCTTCACCCTGCCATAGACTTCGTAGACTGTCCTTCCCCACACTGCCATGTGAATGTCATCCGTCTGTTGGACTGGGTCACCACATCTATGTGGTGCCTACTTGATTATCTCACCTTCCATCACTGACAACTCATTGCTTCACCATTCACCTTTTGGTAAATATGCACTCCACTGTCACATGTACCCATTGTAAATAAACACTTCTTACACACCAATGTTGTTGTGTCTGATCCGTGTTTTAATCACAGGATGTGCAATGTTCACCATGAATACAATGTACCAGGAGCACGGATTGTTTGTAGGCAAGGAGAGGCTGATGGGACCTGGAAAAACACAACATAACAATATTCACTAGTCACGCGGTGGCATCACAGCCATCACACAACACCTGTCATCAAGGTACTCCAACATGCACACATCACAATGAGCAACAGTACCGACAGAGACATCCTGGAACTGTGCAAAACTACCCTGTCCAAGAAACGTTGGCAGCCAGCACTGAGTCAACAACAGGCTGCAGTCACAAAGCTCACATAGACCTTTTCACCAACAACAACATCAGCAGACAATGGGTCTGTTGTACATTGTCACTTACCTTCAAGTGAAGTAGCGGTTGATGAGCTGTTGACGCAGGTCGACACCTTCCTCCTCTCCACTATCCTCGTCACTGGACATGGGTTGGTTTGCAGGCGGGGGCCTCGGCTGATCATCAGCGTCCAGTAGCAGGGGGATCTCCTTGCGCAAGGCCAGGTTGTGGAGCATGCAGCATGCAACTACAATCTGACACACCTTTTTTGGGTGAGTACATCAATGCACCTCCGATCCTGTCCATGCAGTGAAACCTTGACTTCAGGAGACCAAAAGTACGTTCCACCACACGACGTGTCCTCCCATGGGCATCATTGTAGCGGACTTCACTTGGGGTCCTGGGATTTTGCAGTGGGCTCATCAACCAAGGATGGTTGGGATATGCAGAATCACCTAGGTGGGAGATACACAGACCAACTTTGTAATACAACTGTGGCAGAGGACAGCATGTCACACACACAGCACGCTATTTGACACTGCGTACTCACCCACAATCCATGCACGCTCCGGAAGCAGATTATCCATCAGCTGTGGCACAATGCTGTTACGCATGATGTAGGAGTCATGGGCGGAGCCAGGAAATTTGGCACAGACGTGTGAGATGATCATATCGGCCTGGCACACCACCTGCACATTGATGGAATGGAAATGTTTCCTATTCCTGTAGATGTGCTTCCGTGCCTGTGGTGGAACCAGGCCAACATGTGTATAGGCAATGGCACCAACAACATTGGGGATGTGCCCAAGTGTATAAAAATCGCCCTTCACAGCCGCCAATTCATGCCTCCTGCGGAAATGGATATATCTGTCCTTGTAGATCATCATAGCGGACAGGACATCCCGTAGCACCATACTGAACACAGGTTGTGACATCCCACCTGCGCTGGACACCGTGTGCTGGAAAGCACCCGGATATGTCCTGCGAGGCTGCAGGTGGGGCTCCAACATAGCGCATAGGTCTTGGAGGGTGTCTCGATCCAGCCGGAATTTCCGTATTACCTCTTCATCCTCCATATCTGCCAGCACTGTGAAGGGACGAGGCAGATTTGGTCTCCTCCTATGTCAGGTGAAAGAGGACACATGTCAATGCAATACACCAGGAGATGTGTCTGACATCTTACGTTTTGACTGACACAATGGAAACAATGACTAGCACCACAGTACACCTTACAAAACAACTTACTTGTAGGGACACCTTCAGATATACCATCCGTACACCTGTCCACTTTTCACACAGCTAGCATCTCACAAACAATATCCGACTATGTGAATGCACAAAGGGACATGGCCACATCTTGCATGGGCAGCCCAGAGAGTAGTGCCAAAAGCATATGTGTGAAACTGCAACACTACTGTCTCCAACATAGCTGCTGTAACTGCCACACCTTCTTGTGTAAGTCACACAGGGCACACATCAACCACACAATGACCCAACACTGTGAGTTTATTGCCAAGTATGTGCATGAGCCAGGAAAAGTAGACAGTCAAATCTGCACATTCTGTATTGAGACATTCATCACTGTAAGTTGCTCAGCCCTTTCACACATTGACATGTGTACCCATTGTAGAGTCCATCACAACACTGTTCTGTGTACATGCCCAGAAAACCACAAGTGACATGTGAGTGAGTACATGCCAATGTTCCTAATCATATACAATAACATGGCATGTGCAGTCAGCAGTGGGGTAAAGGTCAAATTGGCATTGAGTGTACAATCTTGTGCAATGAATCATGTGTCTACTGTGCAGTGTGGAGGACTTGCCTTTGGCCATTCACACTGCATGACGTGTCCATAGGTTCTGTCAAGGTGATCTGATACCCAAATCACGGTCACTGCCTCAAATGCATGGCACACATATCGCGGTGGCTACCGCCTGTCCGCCCCTGCCACAATCGCGGTAGTGTCTGGCATATACACATGGCCAAATGGCGGTTGGCATGCTCCGCCACCCCAATCCCAGTCATTCTCAGCAAGGCATGGCACACATATCGCGGTGGCTACCGCCTGTCCCCTGCGGTGTGTCACCGCCAATGCCCCCGCCACAATCGCGGTAGTGTCTGGCATATACACATGGCCAAATGGCGGTTGGCATGCTCCGCCACCCCAATCCCGGTCATTCTCAGCAAGGCATGGCACACATATCGCGGTGGCTACCACCTGTCCCCTGCGGTGTGTCACCGCCATAGACCATGCCCTTACAGCCAATGGGAACCGCAATCGCGGTAGCCTAATGCTATTTTGAAAATCGCGGTAGGCGTGCTCCACCACCGCGGAGCCGGTCATTGGATGCAATTGAAAGATACACGACTGCGGTAGCGCCAGCCTGTCCCCTGCGGTGTGTCACCGCCATGGACCATGCCCTTACAGCCAATGGGAACCGCAGTCGCGGTAGCCTAATGCTATTTTGAAAATCACGGTAGGCGTGCTCCGCCACCGCGGAGGCGGTCATTGGATGCATTTGAAAAAGGCTGATCTGAAACACCAATTGCAGCAGCTTAGAACCACTGAAACTACCCCAGGGGGCTATATATGTGTGGGCGAGAGCCTCACATTTCCACAGCTTTCAGAGCCTGCTGCTTGCCACCCCTCACCACCAACTGCTGCTGCTCCTGTCTCCAGAGCCTGCTGCCTGCCACCCTTCACCACCAACTGCTGCTGCTCCTGTCTCCTGGACACAGTGATGTCGAGGACTGAGAAGATCCGTGCCAGTCCCGTCACCACCGAGGAGCTGGAGGTCCTGGTGGATGAGGTGTTCACAGAGTATGGGAGGCTATATGGTGCTCCAAATGTCGTGGTAAGTGTTTCAGGATAGAACTGAGAGTGCAGGGGGTGCACACATGACGTTGATGTGGTGCAGTATGTGCCTGAGAGTGTGGGTTTGTGTCATGCACTGCCTAGCATGCTCTCGCCAGGTGAATGGGGTGTGTGGCCTATTTCACACGTTTCCCTGCCTGAACATCAGAACTGGAGGGACATGTATTGTCTTGTCAGCCATACAGTGACGCAGCAAGTTGGTAATGCAGGAGTCAGGACAGTAGTTGCTTGTGTGACTGGCTGTGTGGGTCCCTGATGCCCTTCACAGGCTCATCTGTGGCCTTAGCAAGGCTTTTCGTCCGGAGGGTAGTGATGGAATTGTGTGTGACTCACAATTGGCATCATCTATAGTTCAGCACTATGCTCAGGACATCAATACCCGAGGGTGACACTCTTGGTGGTCATTCACCTATGACACAGCTGATTGCCGTACTATTGTGCACAGCCCCTTCCATTTCCACCAGCATGTGTACAGACTGGCATGTGTAGGCACTGTTCACGCTCTCAAATTGTCCCTTCATGTGACATTTCTGATACCCCACGTTGGACCTCAGTGTGATCACACCTGGCCTGCACAGTCACTGCCCAAGCAGACAAGGACACATCACTGAATGTACAGTGTCACATGTGTGTTTTTTCCAGGATTCTCCATCAAAGAGCCATCTCGGCCCTATAGATTGCACACGACAGGCCCTGTGAGAGTGTGTGGGTTTGTAGGATCATGTCCCTCAATGTGACCTCCATGACACAGGGAGCCATTCACAGGGCAAGGACATTGAGGGCTGCGCAGTGTTGGACACAGTGAGTCTTCCCCTGAACATATATTGAAATGTCATGTATGTCTTGCTCACCCTCAAAATGGACAGTAGATGTGGGCAGCCTACACATAGCTTTCTGTGTTGGCATCCTGCATGTGTATGAGATGGGCAGGTACTGTGTCCACCCCAATACCTGCATGCATTTGCGTATGATTCTTCCATGCTAATGTACCATGTGAGATGCATTATTGTCTCTGCTACACATATCTGTGAAGTTGGGATGAGTTAGTATCATGCTCCTGTACTGTGAGATAGTGGTACATAACACTGTGGCACTGATTTTTTCCCCCTCTTGTCTCCCATGCCTGCAGCTCAAAGTCCACCAGCGTAAGGCCATGTGGAGGGCCAATGCATGCAAGGTGCGGGCTCTGGGTGTCTCCAACCGACGGCGCACGCACTGTCACAAGAGGTGGGATGACATCTGCCGGCTGAGCAAGAACGTGGCGGAGATGACGCTGGGGCTGATCCCTCGGACTGGCAGATTGGCGCGCAGGAGCATGACACCACTGATGGCCCGCATCTTAGCTGTGACACAGCCTGAGCTGGATGCACTTTTGAAGGAGCATCATCAGCAAGCTGGGGGTGAGTATTCTGGGAAGGGTGACTTTGGTTGTGAGTGGCTGCATGTGTTCACAGCCTGGGCCAGCGCTGGGCCCCCGATGATGTTGGTAGTGTGATGCAGTGGCTTGTAAGTGGCCTCTGTGTTGGGTGCAGCTGTCATGCATTTTCCCTACCTGTACTTTCTCATGTCATTGGGTTAATGTCCCTTGACATTGCATTCTGAGTCGTGGCCTTCTGGCATCGTCTGCATTGGGGTAGTCATGGAAATCCCATGGAAGGGAACGGCAGTGTGCATCATCTGAGTGTTCTTTCATCAATGTGTGCATTGCCTGACCTCAGAATTGTGAGGACTAGACATCTGACACCAATGTGCAACTGTATTTGGGCCCCAAAGTACGACGTGGTGGATGGCATGTGCTCATGGCCATTGTGGACTGTTATGTTGTAGTCTGTATCTGTGTTGTCCCCTTCTGCTCCCTCCAGATGTGACAGTGGCAACATGTTGGGAGGTACATCTTTGCCCCCCTCAGGGCCCGAGGTGTGCTCAGAGGTATTTGTGTGTCTGTGTAAACGGAGCCACCGGCAGGTAATATGGCTGTGTGGTCATCACATGGCTCACTTATGCCACGTTTGCTTGATGACACGCAAAATTCGAATTCAGAATTGAGGTTGCACAATGTTACTGCACAGGGTGGTGTGCAACATGGAGATATCATTATCTTGTTTAGTGCTTTGCTTGCATATGATGGTTGTGTTGATGCCAATGAACTGAGCCTACATCTTTCTCTCTCAAGCAGCATCTCCCGTGGGCACGGAAGGACAGGGGACGGACACCAGTGGTGAGGCATCAAGCACGACTGCTACACACGAGCACAGTGACACTGATGTAACCACCGCGTCGGAGGGGGACAGGGGTCTGATTGAGGAATCACAGCCAGAGACACCAACCTCACCGTCATCTGACGCCAGCGGTGACACATCTCTGTTGGCGGGCACAGGGAGCGGGAACTCTGCCTTCTCTTCCACCACACAGCGTCCAGCGCCCACCCTCCCAACTACTTCCACTTGTGCTGGAAATGTTTGCACCAGTAAGAAGGGAAGAGTGTCCTTCAGCCCAGGCACCGCTGCCCCTGCCCCTGTCTCCCCTGCTGCCCTCAGTGTTGAGTCTGTGGACCTTTTGCGCCAGCTGTGTGTGGGCCAGACAACTCTCATCAACGCCTTCCTAGACCACGACAAAAAATTGGCACAGGTCGTTGCTTTCATGGAGGGCATTCATTCAGACGTGGGTGGGCTACACCAGACTGTCCAAGCTTTGTCCTCCGTAGTGACAACAGCCATGCAGCTGGCACAGTCACAGAGTCCAGCTCCAGTCCCGTTGGCCACCCCCCTGCCAGTGGCTACATCTGATGATAGTGACCACACACCACAGAGCTCAAGGGCAAGATACAGCATACGCAGCACACAGCAGCAGCAGACCAAGCGGTCCAGGGCGCAGACACCATCCCCACAGAAAACTAAAGCCACCCCAGAGTGCAAAGACAAAAGCCCGTCAGGCGACACACAGGGCCATAAAGCCAAGAAGCAGGCCTCAGGCTCACATGCCTCAGAGGCATACCCAGCGAAGGACTGTCCTGTCCCAAAAGCGTCTCGCAAAGACAAGCAGACAGTTTCCATGCCCGCTTAGAAGCTGGTGCCTGCTAAGAGTACACATAAGAAGAGCTCCAAGGCAGATTCACCCACAACCTCAACTCCCATCCAGAGCCCTGTGAAGCAGGGAAAGGGGGGCACTGTAGGGGGGACATCTGGTAAACAGGGGATGGAGGGGCAAAGCCAAGGCCAGGCCAAGCGTACCGCAGGATCCAGCATGTCCCCAGAGGGAGGGCCACCGTCTGCACCTGATGCAGCTTTGGTGGTGAGTGTGCCTGTTTTGTCCGCCCCACTTACCACTAATACCAAGACAGGGAAGCCATTTAGAATCCCCAAGAAGTGGAAAGGCACCCCACCACAATCTCCCACCCACACTGTGTCTCATGGCAGCATAACTCCACCTCCACGTGCCACCACACCACCTGGTCCAAGCAGCCCTCTGGCTTCAAAAGCCACTGATGGCTCTACCTCAGCTGGGCCTCTCTCTCTCCGGTCCAGTCCTCCAACTGTCCCCGACACTCAGCCACCTCCCAGTCCGACTGACAGCCAAGTCTGAGTGGAAGTCCCCCTCACACACCTGTCTCTCCCACAGCGGTGCCTGGACTGCACATTGTTAGCCCCCTGACTGTGTTGCTGACCATGACAGGGTACGGTCACACACATTCCCTGTGCATCTTCTCATGTACCTCATCTGCACTTTGTGTTGGCCACTGGCCTTGATGTTCACTGCTGTTTGCCCCTTCCCTGTGCAGCTTCTCATGTACCTCACCTGCACTTTGTGCTGGCCACTGGCCTTGATGTTCACTGCTGTTTGCCCCTTCCCTGTGCAGCTTCTCATGTACCTCATCTGCACCTTGGACTGGCCACTGGCCTTGATGTTCACTGTTGTTTGCCCCTTCCCTGTGCAGCTTCTCATGTACCTCAACTGCACCTTGGACTGGCCACTGGCCTTGATGTTCACTGTTGTTTGCCCCTTCCCTGTGCAGCTTCTCATGTACCTCATCTGCACCTTGGGCTGGCCACTGGCCTTGCTCTTGTCTACTATTGGTGCCTATCTGTGTAATATGTGAATAAAGACAGTTACTCCTGTTGTCTGTTTTGTCAGTGTCCTTGCTGAATAAAGGGTTTTCTGTGTGGGTATGGTTTACTGTGACACATGCTCTGTATGCCACTTCAACATTGCCAATGGCTTGTCTCACTTTTTAAGGGTTTTACAGTGGTGACAGGCACTTCAGTTCTTGTTGACTCTGAGGCTTGGGGGTGCAATGATGGTGGTTTGTGATGGACTACTGTTATCATAATCATTCTTTTGTCAGGTTAGCTATGTTGGACACATGTCATGTTTGTATGCACTGCCAGCACAAGGTGGGATTCTATCCACAGGATTGCAGGCAGGCTGGCCAGGGTCATCATGTATGTGTGATCTTACTTGATGTGTGCACAGCAGTGTTGGTGTATGGTCATCTTGTGATGGCCAGTCATCCTAGTCACATTGGTTGATTTCTATGTGTGCATTTTGGTGGTCAAGAAGTGTGAAGGGGTGACTTTCTCTGTAGTGTTGATGTGTGTGTGCCCCTGCAATGTCAACTGCACACATGTGGCAGCCAGGATTTGAGTGCCTGTTTGTTTGATTGGTCAGCCATATGCTTGTGATTGTGTGCACATGTGGGAGTTGTAGGTTGTGCACTGTGCAGTGTGTTGGTGTGTCCTTGCACTTCTGGGGGACTCCAACTTGTTGTTGGTGGCAATTGTGGGTATGCAGAGTGTGTGACTGGCAATTCAGTGTTGTGTTTTGTTGATCAGCCATGTGTCTTGATACTCTTTGTAGTCACTGTGCAGACCTGCTCGGCCACACTGACATTGTGGGTGTGTTTTCTCATGCATTGTTGTCACTTGCTGCTTTTTTGCCTCCAGTATGGCATGTGGGGTGTGGAGTCATACCATCCCCTATCTGTGCTTCTGATGCCTACCCATTGTGAGTCTGCACTCCATCTATTTGTGTATGGTGCACTCCTGCCATGTCCACTACTGACGTACACAACACTTCACTCTCAGGTCAGCTGTCCCCTTGTGTTGACAGTGTGTGTGCCTCCCCATCACTTCATTTGTTACACTATGGTTTGTGGTGCTGATCTGTGCACAGGACCAATGTGCCACTCATGACAGTTTCCCTATTGGTTATATGTGATTTTCTGATACTGTTTTGCAGCCATGGTTGCTCAGATGCAGTTCAACTGTTTGTGCTGCACAGTCCTCTGGTCATGTTGTTTTCACCTGGGTGTCCCAGACTTGTGCATCTGTGGGTGTTGGGTTAGCTGTATGTGTGTTTGCTGAGGTACTGCTTCACTTCCTGAGTGTGATGTTGTCTGTGTGGTGTGCTGATTGGTGTTGTGGGTGTTCATGGTGTGTCACTCATGTCTGTGTGGAACTGGTATGTTTAGTGTGCACACACTGCTTGTCGTGCATGCAGTGCTGTGAGTGTATGTTGCCTTGTCCTTGCCTGGTGTGCGTCCCCTGATGTCCTGCTGTGTTTGCAATGTGATGTATTGGCATGTGCATCTGTTGTGTGTTTGATGTGGATGTGGGGAGTGTTTGGGCTGTGTTGTGTCTTGCAGCTGACAGATGCTCTGTGTGTGTTGTTGTATTTGCATGTTAGTGTGTGTGTTTTGTTGGTGTGTTGTGTTTCAGTCACTTGTGTCTTGCCAGTGTAGTGTGCATTACTTGTGTGTCTGTCACATGCACTTAGGGCTATTCTTGTTCCTGTGCTTGTTTTGGGTGTGTCCTGGGTGTTTTCTCCTCTCATATTTGAGCTGTCAGTTGTCATTATTGTGCATGTGCAAGCATGTGGTACATTATGACACCATGTTGACTTTATGGGTGGTGTGGTATGTCTGTATGTGTATCATTGTAGGCCCATTTCTCCCAGTTTGTGTCCATGATTGTTTTGTGGTGATGCACTTCTTGTCTGTGTTGTGGTATGTTGTCTGTGCATTGTTCCTGACTGATGAGGTTGTGTACTCCTGTTCTGTGTGGGCTCCCATTGCCTTCCCACAGTTTTGATGCACAGGTCAGGTCTGGTCTGGTTGTACTTCTGTGTGTGTTGTGATGGAGTTTTGTGTTTGGCTGTTGGTTTTTTGCAAGCATTGGTTCAGGCATCCCTGGGTGTGTGTGTGCGATGTTTGTGGATACCCCCCATGGAGTGTGGTTGTTTGTCAGTGTGTTGACTGGGCATTATTGGCACCCTTCTGTGTGTTGGACACTGGTGTTGTGTGCTGCAGGTGTGAGGGGGTGGGAGGGGGGTATGTGTGAAGGTTCCTACTTGTGTTTGACAGTCATGGGGTGTTACAATGGGCCCTGTGTGTTGTGCTGCTGACATACACCTGCCAGGTAGTTGGATGCAGATATGTGGCTGTTCACTGTTGGACTTCATCCATGTGACTGTCCATGGGTTGCCTTGCTGTCGCCATGAGTTGTTGCACTGAGGTGACTGTGGTTTGACTTCACTCACTGTGCCAGCCATGTGTGATTTGATGGGCTGAGGGTGTTGTTATATGTTCCTTCTCTTGCATGTGGTGTACACATGCTTAGTGGTTAGCTCCTTGGCCTACCATTTGTGTGCACCTCACTTGAGATTTCCTATTTGTTGTCCTCCATTGCTGCTGACATCTGGTCTGTGTATGTGGCTGTGTGTCAGTGTGGGGTATGTCTGTGTGGCTTGCAGGCTGTGTGTCCAGCTGAGTGATTGTTCCTTATCTGTATGAGTGTTCATTTGTGCTTGGACTCAGTTTTCTTGCTATGAGTGTGGTGTAGGTGTGGTGTGTGGGTTGCCCTGGCACTGTGCTTCTGTGTTGTGTGTTCCTCTGCAGCCCCACCTGCTGTACTGTCTCCCTAGTTGTTTTGTGTGTGGTGCAGGGTGTGGGTTCACCTGGCTGGTTATTGTGCATGGTGGAGCACAGGAGAAGCACATGGCATGTCCCGTCATGTTTGGGTGGGGGACTGTTGTGTGGAGGGTGGAGGTGTGGCCCTATGATCTTTGTGCACTGCCCATGCCTGTCACTGGCCCTGCCTTCTGCATTGTGCGCATGTTTTCACGCGTCTTCACCGCTGCGGTGACGTGACCAGGACATTGCATCACGATCGCGGTTGATGGGTGACCTGGATGCGGAGGGGTGATTTGGTGAGAGGTAGGACATGTGTGGGTACTATTGTGGATGTGTTCCTGTCCCCACCAGGGTATCTGGTGTGGACAGGAACCCTGTCTCTGCCCATGCATTGTGTGTTGTTGTGTGCGGAATTGTGTAGTTGCGTACCTGCGGCGACGTCCGCGACGGTGCATGAGTTGCTGGTGGTGTATCAGGTACAGCGCCGGGAAGACATGTAAAGCTGGATCCATTGCGCTCGGGACCGGGCGGTTGGGACCGGGGATCAGGTTTCGCACTCCGCTGTCATGCTTCCGCCGTCTCTGGTTGGCCGGTTTCTCCGCTGCGGTGCAACTGGCTGTTTGGGGCATCCTAATTTGTACGGCGGTCGGGACGTCATTTCACACGGCGGTGGGTCTCCATTGGCTCCCACCGCCGCGGTGACGGGCGCATTTTTCTGGCGGTTCGCGTCGCACCGCGGCGGACGGGAAATGGGCTGTGTTTGACCATACTAATATGGCGGGCATGCAGACCGCTGCTGGCGTGCGGAAAATGGCATTTTCCGCCACCGCCAGCACTGCGGTGGTGACTCGGCCCGCCATCGTAATAGGCCCCTAATTGTGGCTTGTGCTTTGTATAAGCCTTGCCTGCTGCCCAACTACTTTTTATTGAAACACTCAGACAATGGAACAACATATAGATTTCAATTTAAAGACCATGAAAACATTAATGCACACAGACCAACTTGCCATTACTTTGACCAACTATCCAACCCAAATCATGATTTGTGTTGGACATTAAATCACCAACGATGGATTTAACCCAGATCTCTTGACTGGGGGAGAATGTCTGAATCATTCAGCATTCCGTCCATCATTTGTTGCAGATACACTTTTCACCCTAACTGGGATGGGTATGCCCAGACGTGGGTCCCTTGCTCACTGTGCCACTGGATTCAAGCTAGCCTGGCTGATGAAGGGTGACATACCCTGAAACCGGTCCCAGGATGCTTGTTTCCGGTCCAGGGAGGACCTGGCTTGGCAGTTCGGTCTGGACTGTTCCCATGCGGCACAGGGTCAAGACTGATTTGCATATGGCTGGGTCCAAACTGGGGTGGGGTAGTGGGCAAAAGAACGATGGATTTAACCCAGATCTCTTGACTGGGAGAGAATGTCTGAATCATTCAGCATTCCGTCCATCGTTTGTTGCAGATACACTTTTCGCCCTAAGTGGGATGGCTATGCCCAGACGTGGGTCCCTTGCTCACTGTGCCACTGGATTCAAGCTAGCCTGGATGATGAAGGGTGACATACCCTGAAACCGGTCCCAGGATGCTTGTTTCTGGTCCAGGGAGGACCTGGCTTGGCAGTTCGGTCTGGACTGTTCCCATGCGGTACAGGGTCAAGACTGATTTGCATATGGCTGGGGCCAAACTGGGGTGGCGTAGTGGGCAAAAGAACAATGGATTTAACCCAGATCTCTTGACTGGGGGAGAATTTCTGAATCATTCAGCATTCCGTCCATCATTTGTTGCTGATGTACATTAAATCACAACATAACACTCTGCATTGACTTTCCATTACCAAAGTAATGCAAAACCTGTGCAAAGTGTTTGATATCTTTTCAACTGAAAAGAGCATATTAATAATTTCTATGGCACACATATCACCTGTAGCTACATTTAAATTCTTAATCAGTGGATGCACCTTCAATGACTTTAAGCCAGAACAAAGTACAGAAAAATGTGGGATATGTGCATCTACTTTGCATGGCATATGCTTTTCCTAATCCAGTATAGAAATCAAGTCTGTTTAATGGAAAAAAATAAACATTTAGTAGTATAAATTAAAATATGTATCTACTTCCTAATTTATTATGATATATGTAAGGCAATTTATGTTTTTGTTTTACTACACATACATAAGTTTCCTATGACAAATATATTTTAGGGAATGTGTCTAATCATTGTATTCTTGTCCCAAGTGACTTTAACAGTCTTTTGCATGCAACTGAGTTATTTTTTCCTGCACATTGGCATGTATCTATGTTTCGCTTGCCATTGTGTTAGAAAAGCTTTTTGGGGCGGGTTCGATTTTGGTGGAGTGTGGAGATGTGCTGGTTTGGCTGGGGAGTGATTGTAATTTTTGGAGTATTCTGAACAGTGATGCTTCTGTATTTATGTCCAGTAGTCACAGTAAATTGTTTTGTGGGAGACTTATAATCTTAGAGAAATAAAAGTATGTCTCCTATTTAATATGAATGCTCTTCCTACTACCCCTTGGGTATTCAAAGATATTGGAGTAGACACCTCACTCACTAAATCGTGACATGTTTCATCTTCGGCACATATCCACCCTGCTGGTAGGATGATACCACCAGGGCAGACTCACAAAAATCAGAATAGGAGTGTGTTAGACCCGGGATCCCTGGTTGGCTGAGGTAGGTACCTTAGGCCAAATAGGGACCCTAGCTCTCACGTCAGGGAAAGGAAGGACACCTTCTCAGATAGCCCCCGCTCACCCCCTTGGTAGCTTGGCACGAGCAGCCAGGCTTATCTTCAAGGCAAATGTGTAAAGTATTTGCAACCACGCTCACAGCAACCCAATGATGACACCACAAATGGACTCCACACGAGTTTCATAAAAACGAGTATAAATTTATATAAAAAGATATACTATAAGACCACACAATATAAATCCAACATATGCGTATTTGTAATATTCTTCCTGGCCGGTTGTTAGGCCAGCCAGCCCTTGTAAGTTCTGGCGATATTAATGAGCACTTCTAAACATTCCACTGCAGTCCTAATGCAATGCTATGCAGTTCGTAATGCTAGAATCAGGCACTTTGCAATGTAGAAATAATGCAGTTTGTAATGCTCGAATCAGGCACTTTGCAATGTAGAAATAATGCAGTTCGCAATGCTAGCATCAGGCACTTTGCAATGTAAAAATAATGCAATGCGTAACGCAACAATCAGGTATTTCGTTATGCAGAAATAATGCAATGCGTAATACACTAATCAGGTAGTTCGTTATGCAGAAAAAATGCAATGCGTAATACGACAATCAGGTAGTTCGTTACGCAGAAACAATGCAATGCGTAATACACTAATCAGGTAGTTCGTTATGCAGAAACCACGCAATGCGTAATACACTAATCAGGTAGTTCGTTATGCAGAAACAATGCAATGCGTAATACACTAATCAGGTAGTTCGTTATGCAAAAACAATGCAATGCGTAATACACTCCAGCACCAATCACGGTGCCTCAGGCGGTCTCTCCACCACTCGTACTGACTCGCAGTCAGCCTCTGTCAACCGTTGCCCCACACGGGTATGGTGTAAACAAAAAGTGCAGCTCCGCACTCCGGCCATGGTACTGCCACTCCGTTGGCAAGTACGGGCCGCGATATGAGCCGAAGCAGAGGCTCGCACTGCAAGAATGGGACAGGCCAAGAGCGTCTCCCTCCGAGCCCGCACCCCGCCCCAGGCGTTGACACACGTTACTTGGGGGGTGCGACCTCGCTCTCCTCTCCTCTTCCCGCGACTTGGGCCTCAGATTCAATCTTTGTGAATTCCGGGCAGTGGGACTCGGGCCCTCCCTCAACGAGGTTGGTTGAAGGTCCTGCTCTGGCAACAGCGGGCTCGGACCGGCGGCTCGGCTCCTCCGGGGCTGCCGGTCCGGGCCGCTGATGCTACGAAGATCTCAGGCTGCAACAGGGCACACGCACACAGCGTCGCTGAGACTCACTTGAGCTTCGGGTACACGATCACAGGGCACTCCTCACGAAGGTCTCAGGCTGCACGAAGCACACGCACACAGCGTCGCTGAGACTCACTTGAACTCCGGGTGCACGATAACAAGGCAATCCTCACGAAGGTCTCAGGCTGCACAAAGCACACGCACACAGCGTCGCTGAGACTCACTTGGACTCCGGGTGTGCACGATAACAGGGCAATCCTCACGAAGGTCTCAAGCTGCACCAAGCACATGCACACAGCGTCGCTGAGACTCACTTGGTCTCCGGGTGTGCACGATAACAGGGCAATCCTCACGAAGGTCTCAGGCTGCACAAAGCACACGCACACAGTGTCACTGAGACTCACTTGGACTCCGGTGCACACAATCACAGGACAATCCTCACGAAAGTCTCAGGCTGCAAAAAGCACATGCACACAGCGTCGCTGAGACTCGCTTGGACTCCAGATGCCCACAATCACAGGGCAATTCTTACGAGGGTCTCAGGCTGAAAAAAACACACGCACACAGCGTCGCTGAGACTCTCCTGGAAACTTTTGTGTTCCTGAGTTTCCTCAACAGGGAGCCAGCTCACCTCGGGCCCTTGGGGATAAGTTACTTCCGGACACAGCACACAGCAAAGTCCTTTCAAGTAGGGGGACACAGCACACAGCAAAATCCCTTTAGCCTCTCCTTGGTTAAAGCAGCAAACTGCAGGCCAGCCCCAGAACACACAGCAAGGGTCAGTCCTTTCCTTCAGTCTCTTCAGCTGTTTCTTCCTTGGCAAAGGTTCCTCTTGACCACGAAGTAGCTTCAGTCTTGTTCAATCTTGATCAATCCATTTCTCCAAAGTTCAGGGGCTTCAGCTCTCATAGTTATACCCCTAAATGTCTTTGAAGTCTTTGTGTTCAGGGGGGTACTGACCCCTGTTCAAACCAGTTCTGGGTGCCTCCCTGTCAGTAACACCTTATTCCTTTGATAGTGGGGGTCTGGATCCTCAATCACTCAGCAGGGGACGGAGCCATTGGTTTATGGCTGCAGCCCAGGATCTTCACCTCTAGGGGCTACTCCTCCCCCCTACACTCCAGATGCAGGTCAACCTGTTGCTGTCTCACCTCCTCCCCTGGGTCAAGACATTCCCCAGATCCTATCACTTTCAAATCCAGACAGTCAATCCACAACCAGGCAGAGACACACAGAAATGTTAGAGCACAAAAACCCAGCCACTTCTAAAAGAGTAGCTTCTGAACACACAATGCAAAAACCACCTTCATAAAAAGATGTGTTATTACATTGTGAGTTCAGGCACACTAAACTTCACCTCTCCATCTTAAGCCTTTGGGAAGATAGGCTGGAAAACATATTACACAGCCTCCCCATTTTATCCTATGGGCAAGATGGCCTTTCCACAGTGAAAGACGAAATGGAGATTATTTCACTGTCAGGACATGGTACACACCTTAGTACATGTCCTACCTTTCACATGCACTGCACCCTGCCCAGGGGGTACCTTGGACCTACCATAGGGGTGTCTGATGTGCATAGAAAGGGAAGGGTAAGGTCTGGCAAGTGGGTGCACTTGTCAGAACAACATGGCAGTTTAACAAACTGCGCGCAGGCACTGCAGTGGCAGGCCTGAGTTCCCTCTTTAAGGCTACTTGTGTGGGTGGCACAATTCGTGCTGCAGGCCCACTCGGAGCATTTGCATTACCAGCCCTGGCACACATAGTGCACTTTACTAGGGACTTTACTAGTAAGGCAAACATACCAATCATGGACAACCATTACACTTTATACAGGGAGCACTTGCACTTTGACACTGATTAACAGTGGCAAAGTGTCCAAAGCATCTAAGTTGGCAACACCATTTCAGAAAAAAGGTCTAGGCGGAAAGCAAAAAGTTTAGGGAACTTTAGCCAAAAAGGGCCAAGTCCAACAGAGTGAATCTGCCTGGGTAAGCAGGGGTCCAGAAGAGAATTAGAAGGTTAAAAATACTCATGGGTATACCCAAAGGATTCCTTTATTCATAGGGTAACTGGGGTATGAATAAAAAGTTTCTTAGGGTTTTGTATTGAATATAATTGTTCAATTAAACCTACTGTGTAGATGCCCACATTTTCCGGCCTGCGCTAAGAGTTCATTCAGGTCTGGGGCCTTCGTCAAGCTATTTGATCTATCCCTGCCTTGCTCCACATACATACCCTGCACATACGTGAGGCCTGTCTCAATCTTCTGTTGGGGGTTACCTAAGAGACAAGAAGATTTTTCAGCGAGTTTAAGAAGGTGGATCCAAAGAACTAATATGTCATATTTGGGGGTGATCTGTGGTCCTAGTCTGAATTTAGTAAGGAAGTATAGTGATTCTCTTGTCCGTAATTGTGTCGGGATCAGGGCTTACTACTCCTGAGTTAGGACGCCTCCCTTAAGTTAAGAATTTAAAGGTGATTATAAGGTGCTGGGTGATGGTATTGTCACATAGCAGTATCATTGGTCTGTGACCTTTGTTTATTTGTTTTTTACAAATGTGGTTTTGGAAAGGTGAAATGATAAAATCAGTGCATATTCTATACAAAGCAACCTCTCATGCAAAATACATGCTTAGTGCTTAAGTGTTGTTCAGAACAATTGTGCAAACTCTTGGCTTACCCTTATTCTGGGTCTCTCAAGGATTATGCGAATCCAGACCGTAGTGTCATCTTATAGTCACACTCTTATCAGGGGAAAGACAGTCATTGGATATTCAATACAGATGAAAATGTATCTATAGATAGAGGCATTGGTGATTAGGCTGCATAATATCCGAATTTATTTAATTTGTGTATGAATTACCAAGCTTCATGTGGACCATACTTTTTTTGGTCTGTGTATTTCGGGTGGCAAATCCTACTTTTTCATTTTGATGATGTTCCTATTCTTTCGGTTTCACAACGTGTGTGATTTTAATTTTTTAATTTTTAAAGCTCCAGCCAGAGGCCTTCTGTAATGGCTGTTCAATATGCCTCTGTGCCTTAATGTTCATTTTTGGATCTGCTTGTGGCCAGTGAAATGTTTATCACATTTGCATTGTTTGTACATGCTCATGCCATACACTGCGTATATCACAAGGTTCGATTCTGCGTAAACACGTCATGATGCTTAGTGAGTTCCATAACAGACCTATTCTGTTTTAAATCTCCACCAAAGCCTAGTACAATACAATTTGTCACGGTACATTTGGAAAATTACCTTGGTCATTCCCCTTTTCTTTGCATCACACTGTGCGATGCTCTCTGCAGTTAGCATTGGAGATATACAACAAACACTACCACTCATCATGTACATGCTCGTAACTCATACATGTCGCATATCGCGGGCTCGGTTGTGCATGAGGCAGATCGGATAATCAGTTTTGTCCATTTTTGGACCTGCAATTCATCTAAAGCTCCCGCCGAAGCCCATATGTGTACTGTATCGTAAAACATTTGACAAAGTGCCCGTATTCAAACAATTCATTCACATTTCATTTTGCGATGTCTCCTGCAACTTACAATGGTGCTATCTTGGAAAAAACGTGAGATTCACACTCCATTTCGTGTTACCTCTTGCTCACACTCAACCATGCATTCGTTTTTCACTTACTTTGTCAAGGATCAGGCACCATTGTTAGATCTAATGTTACCGTCTTCCACCACTGAGCTCTAGTGTGGGCTCGACGTGTGGTATTTGTAAAGTGGCCCTGCTATATGCAATGAGGGCTCTGGTATCGGCGGTGAATAAGGGACACAGACAACAGGCTATATGGGCACTCAGCTGGGCCGGAAGTCCCGAGCGACCCCGGCCCGTTTATTTAAGCCTTCTGGCCACGCCTGGCCAGAAGGTGATACATTGTATGGGGTTGGTTCCGGGTCGGGCCCAGGGGCTGGTGAGCGGTGGGAGACTAGACCGCTACATCCCATCCCAAATCAGTTCAAAATAAACTAGACAAATGAACACAATAAGCTCAACACACAAAGTCTGCAAGTCGGTGGTTTGGCCTTGGGTTGGGCCTCAAGTCATACTGCCGTTGGCGGGCGGTTCGGTGTTCTCTCGGGCTGACTGTCTCCTGTTCACGGGGCTGGACCTCTGCCAACGTACCCCCGGATGGAACTGATCCTGCTTGACTTGGAGTTGTGTCTCCAGCCGGCCCTGGGCCGACTTCGTCCCACTCCGTTTCTCTGTTGCCGGACACCTCACCACTTTCTGGCGCTGGGACCCTCTTGAACCACAAGACATTCCTGGTGATAACTTCTCTGCCCTTCACTGCGGTGATGGCCGTCCCCTTGACTGTCCGGACGGTCCAGAGCCCTGGTTCATAGGGCGTGAGGAACTTCCCTCCACTGCGACGGTTCCTCACCAGAACCATACACCCCGGCGTTACTGTTCAGGGCCGTGCTCTTCGCCGCCGACTGGCCTTCTCGTTGGTCGCCGACCTCCGGGCCTGGGTGTCTGCTGGATCATACGGCTCCGGCGCCCAGTTTTCCGCTACCGGGATGGTGTCGCTTCGGTGGCCGGCTAGCATTAATGACCATGGAGACCTCTGGGTTGTGCAGTGGGGGGTACTCCTGTATTCTCTCAGAAACGTCTGGAGGGCCCCCTCCGGATCGAATTGTTCGGCTACTGCTATGCGTAGTACCTTGTTTAGTGTCCGCATAAAACGTTCGGCTTCGCCGTTGGCCTGGGGCCACTGCGGCGTGATGCGGTGGTGTGTTACTCCTAGTCTGTTGAGGAAGTCTTTGAACTCACTCCCCTGGAACGGGGGCCCGTTGTCCATCTTGACGACGTGTGGCAGGCCGAATAGAGCGAACGTCTTCTCCATCATTGGCCGGAGGTTGTTAAATGCGGTGGATGGTAGGACTTCCACTAGGGGATACTTGGTGTAGCTGTCGATCATCACGGCCATAACCCTCCCGTCCGGGAAGCTCCCAAAGTCGAGATTCACCC
The DNA here is from genome assembly GCA_963921515.1 of Calotriton arnoldi. Lineage (NCBI taxonomy): Eukaryota > Metazoa > Chordata > Amphibia > Caudata > Salamandridae > Calotriton > Calotriton arnoldi. The sequence goes on from CAWUFW010019095.1 coordinate 80,557, forward strand.
ATGACCAGGGTGATGGGGCGGGATCTTCTGTTATTACCGGGGCCGGAGTCTCTGGGTTTCCCGTGAGCTGGCAAGCCCGGCAGCCACGCACCATGGCGTCCACCGCTTCTTCCATCCCAGGGAACCACACCTTTTCCCTCATCCTGGACTTCATTCTTCCTATGTCCTGGTGTCCTTCGTGTGCCAGAGCTGTTGCTCGATCCTGGAGGCTCAGGGGGATGACAATGCGTGACCCTCTCAGCACGATACCACTCGCGGCAGCACTGAGCTCTTCACGGACTCTCCAGAATTTCCCTAGGCGGGCCCGGTCTGCTTCATTCCACCCGTTGAGGTCGTGGAGAAACCTTTCCCATGTTCCTTTCTGCAAAGCACCCAGCACTTTTTTGAGGACCATGTCGGAGCGTGTGTGGCTTTCGACTTCTTCTAGGGTGAGGGCCTTCGGCATGCCCATTGGGTCACCATGTCGACGAACTCTTCGGTTTGTCCTTCTTGGCTTAAGTCCTCTTCTGGGGGGCTGGCTGGATGGCGTGACAGGAAGTCGGCCGGGTTTTTCACGCCTGGCCGATACACTAGGTCTAGTTGATAATGCTGGAGCTGGATCGCCCAACTCTCGATTCTGGGCGGCGGGTGAGGAGCGGTGCCCTTGAACAGCGGAAGTAGTGGTTGATGGTCAGTTACGACGCGGAACGGGTGTCCGCTGAGGTATAGGTGGAAGTGGTTGCATGCCCACTTGATGGCCAGCGCTTCTCGTTCAATTTGCGAGTAACGGGACTCCGTTGCGGTCAGTGCCTTGCTCGCGAAGGCCAGCGGGACCCACGTCCCTGGTTCTGTTTCCTGCGTCAACACGGCTCCTAGCCCCACGGGGCTGGCATCTACTATCAGCACTGTCGGCCGCGATGTGTCGAAGTAGGCCATGGTTGTTTTCTCCAGTAGTGTCGACTTCACCTTCCGGAATGCCTCTTCTTCATCCTGGCCCCACTTCCATCCCGTGTCTTTCTTCGTCAGGTTCCGTAGGGGCTCTGCGATAGTGGCCAGGTTGGGTATAAACCACCCACAGTACGTTGCCATGCCTAAAAAGCTTCGGACTTCCGACACCGTCGTTGGGGCGGGAGCGAGCTGGATGGCTTGAGACTTCCGAGGGTCTACTTGCACTCCCTCCTTGCTAAAGACGTATCCGAAGAATTCGATGGATCGTTTGTAGAATTGGCATTTCTCCTTGTGGAGAGTCACCCCATGGTCTGCGAGGCGCTGGAGGGTGGCTCAAAGCTGGCGGTGATGGTCTTCGAGCGTTGCTGAGTGTATTAAGATGTCATCGCTGACGTTAAGCACTCCTTGTAAACCGGACAGGACTTCTTTTACTGCATTCTGGAATATCTCTGTGGCCGACGATATCCCAAAGTTCAGCCTTTTGTATCGTCTGAGTCCCAGGTGTGTCGAGAAGGTGGTGATGTATCTGCTTTCTTCCGCTAGCCTCAACTGGTGGTACCCCGCGTTGAGGTCTAGCTTGGAGAACCACCGGGACCCATTGAGGTCGGCCAGGATGTCGTCGACCGTTGGCGTCAGATGCCTTTCCCTTCGTATGGCTTGGTTGGGCATCCGCATGTCTATGCAGAGCCTGATTTGCCCCGGCTGCTTTGGTTTCTCTGCTATGACCATCGGCGATACCCACGGGGTCGGTCCAGTTACTTTTTCTATCACCCCTTGTTGTTCAAGCTTTTGTAGCTCTTGCTCCACTAGTGGGCGTAGGTGAAACGGGAATCGCCTGTGCCTCAGGGCGACGGGTCTTACTGACAAGTCTATGTGTAGCTTTACTGGTGGCCGCTTCATGTCCCCCAATCCTTTGAACAGCTGTGGGAATAGCTCTAGAACGTCTTCCGTTTGTAGTGTTCGTATGGCGTTTGCAAATGTTACCAGGCCCAAGTCTTCCGCGGTGTGACTTCCTACTAGGATGTCCGCTTCCCTGTCGATGACATGGAATGTGGTCGTGACCTCGTGGCCCTCTGCCTTCACCTGGACGGTCATTTTCCCTTTTAAGGGGAGTGGCTTTTGGCTCCCATACGTGAGGATCCTCACTCTGGATGGCGTGAGCACTGGCCTTGGGCTTAACCGCTTGTATTGTTGACACCCCATGATGGGTACCGATGCTCCGGTGTTAATGAGCACCGTGACGGGGGATCCTGCAATCTCGATGGCACATGTTGGCTGCGGGCGCCTCCTCCGCTTGAGGTCACTTGCGAATGATATTAGATAGCATTCTCCCTCTTCATCTGTGGATGAGTCTTCGAGGTACTGCCCTCGTTGTATTGGTGTTTTCTGCGGTCTTGACGCTTTGGATTAATTTAGCACGAGCTGTTTCACTGCTCTGGCAGGCGGTCTTCGCCCGGGAAGTCCCTTGTGTCGTCCTCCGCCACGGCATACGCTCGAGAAGTGATTGGCGACGCCGCACTTGGAGCATGTCTTGCCTTTAGCTGGGCATTCCTCCGGGGGGTGTTCCTCCTTGCCACAATACCCACACTGTGGTCGGCGCGAGCTTCTGTTGGGCCAACGTCCTCGATTCCCGCGTGCCGACGTGCGGGCCGCGTCGACTCGTTCTGTCTTGATCAACACTGCTTGTTCAGCTGGGTGGGTGAGCGCGGCTTCCATGACTGTGGCTCTGGCTTCCGACAGGTCATGGGATCGTGCCAGGATGAGGATATCCTCTAAGGTGATCCGTGGTTGTCGGAGGATGAGGGTCCGCAAGGTCTTGTTACGGCACCCTTGGATGACTTGTGCCCTCACTTCCTTGGTCTGGTCATCCTCCGTGCACGTGCTGGCGAGCTCCCGGAGGCGTGCGTGGAAAGTGTCCATGGATTCCCCTTCCCTCTGACGGGCCTGTCGCAATTTGAAGCGTTCGTAGTCGGGGTTAAGTTGAGGGTCGAAGTGGGCATTCAACGCCCTAACCGCCGACTCGTAGTCTGTGGGTGCACCCGTGTTGGGCAAGTGCGCGAACAGCTTGTATATTTCGTCCCCCGCGAAGTGTAGTAGCAATGACCTTTTCACCGCGCCGTCCGTTTCCCTCGTGGCGATGAAGTAGTTGTTTAGGCGGCCGATCCACACGTTCCACCTCGGTGACGCAGTGGCAGGATCGATGAGCTCGCTGAACGGGGGAAGCGCGTTGACCTGAGAGTGTAGGTGTGCCGGAGACGCGGCCGGGGGTGCAGGCTGCTGGGCTGCTGCAGGATCAGACATGGCTGGGCGAAACCCGGTGACACCCTGGTCACGTGGGTGTGGCTGGCGCTGCTGTGCTGGAGGGATCTGCTCCGGGGCGGTGATGGACTTGCTGGCCGTGCCTTAGTGCTGCCCCTCAGCGCGCTGGGTGTCAGGGCAGGTAGATTTCCCAAGAGGCACAAGTTGCTCTGGTCACGTTCTCCTTGTGCTGCCTGGCGCTGGGAGCTGTATTCTTTCACCCGTCGTGGTCCCTGGTGGCCGGGAGAGGTACTGCACCACAGGGAGCTGCCTGGTGCGAGACGCCGACGGCGCATGCGCGCCTCACTGTCGGCAGCGCGGGCTCGACCGGAGGCCGCACCGGGAGCACACGCGCGTCGCCGCAAAGGATACAGGCAGCGGGGCGCTGTACCTGGCGTCACTGGCCGGTGACGTCGCTGGTTCGCCATTTCAGAGCGGAGTCTGCCGGGCGTTCGACCAGGCAAGTGGGCACCGACGCGTCTTGCTGCTGGGCTCTCCCGTTTCTCCGGGTGGTTGGCGGGCTGGTGCGGGAGCGTGGCGGCTGCAGGCAGCAGACCTACCCTCGTCGCCAGTGTAAAGTGGCCCTGCTATATGCAATGAGGGCTCTGGTATCGGCGGTGAATAAGGGACACAGACAACAGGCTATATGGGCACTCAGCTGGGCCGGAAGTCCCGAGCGACCCCGGCCCGTTTATTTAAGCCTTCTGGCCACGCCTGGTCAGAAGGTGATACATTGTATGGGGTTGGTTCCGGGTCGGGCCCAGGGGCTGGTGAGCGGTGGGAGACTAGACCGCTACAGTATTAACAGGATCTGTGCTGGTTCTGGTTGGAGCTCCTGATGACGTAGTTGTCGTGCTGTCAGTGGGATACTGAAAGTTAAAGTTAAAAATTATTATCGCTCCCCAAATGTTCTTTTTTAAAATCGCACAAAGTATTGCAATTTGTTATCACAGGAAAGAGAGTAAGGGTTTTTTTAAAGAATGTAGTCGTCCCAGATAGTTATCCAACACTTTGAAGGGGTTTTTACACAGTGGTCTAATTTAATTATACTAATCTATAGTACCCTGATTTTATACCCACAATGTCTGGGTCTTTTGGATGTTTATAAAAATTGTGTGTTCTGGGTAGAATGTAATATTGTGAGGCTATTACTTCTCTATCATTGACTTATTGGTGTGTTGTGGAACATGGGTGGTGACCCCTGGCCTAATCTTTGTATGTGTTACTCCTTCTTAATCTTTTTCATAAGGGTAATGCCTGGTGCTCCCATGGTGGTTATTTGGGGGTTGTCCCAGTACCCTGCATTATTTAAGTTGTGGTTATTGCTCATGCATGCCTGCAATAGTTGAGTCCATGGGATTTCTTCATTTAATGCCTGTGTTTTGCTTGATAGTATGCAGATCCATCTTTGTTCATTTTGCAGTAGCTGTTTTTCTGTCGCTGTTGAAGACAGTTTCCCGATAATGAACCGGTCATTTTCTGAGTGGCCTGATCACAGGAAATGACACATTCGTTTTGTGATCGTTTACTTGCATCGAAAGGTGCTCCTGCCCACATACTTCAATCCACACTTACTAAATGAGTATGCATACCACTACCACATTGGTACTGTTGCAATTTGTATGTTTCTTGAGCACACAGGGTTGCGTAGACCTATGTCTATGTTTTCAGTTGCGTTTGTGAGTGGGCAAATGTCACATTGTCTGTAGGGATAGTGGCCAGTTACCCAGGGCACGTTCCACATCGTCTGGAGTGTATGACCTGTGTTCCCCTTTTGTTTAGGCCTTGTGTGGACCAGCTGTTCTTTTAGTGATTTCCCTCTCTTGAAGGTGAACATTGGTCTCTCGAGATTCAGTGAAGCTGATGTCAAGGTTTTCCAGTGTTTCAGTGGGTTAGTGTGGGTTCCAAACGTGGTGACACACACTAGTCTGTCATTGTCTGGTTTCTTGTGAGTTTGCAGCAAGGAGTCCTTCTGATTGTTTCTAGCTCTCTTCTTGGCTTTTCTGATGAAGTGTTGTGGATATAGTTTAATCTCATACTGTCTTTGTGAATAGGGGTGTGCAAAATTTATATAATGTGCTTCTGCATATTCACGCAAATTAACAGCAAAATTACGCTTAATTAGGCTGAATGCAAATCGTCATTGTGCACTCCATTTTGGTGGGAAATGCATCTTATAGTAAAAATTTATGGGACAAGGATGCATTAAATCAAAGCACCAAACAGAACAGCCACTTGTGTTCTATTGTTCTTGTTGTATTATTTTACCATGAATGGTGCATAATTGAGCAAAGTGGTGTAATGGCGTTATTTTGGCAATTTCACATAAGAAGTGTGATGCAAAATTATGCAAAGTATGCCAGCATAATTTAACTTTCACACAGGTCTATTTGTTAGTGAATTGATAGTATTTGCTTGCTTGCTAACTGTGTAGTTAGTTGTTAGAGTAGTTAGTTTCGCTGGGGATTAGTTGTTGAGTATGTGACAATGGGTTCTAACCAACTAATCCACCCACATTTTTTGTTTTTTGATCACTTGGTTTTCGACTTTTTATTGTGGGGGATCCTCACAATCTGTGACTCACCACAGTAAACTCATGGTAAATAGACTACACTTGTTTACCACCAGTGTCTTCCTTTTAAGATCAGCCCTCTGCGACGCTGCAAGGGTAAGGGGTACTTGGCTGGTTATACATGAACATGTGTGCAAACTTGTGTGCACACATGTGAGGGCTGCACATCGGAGACTCCTGTCATATTCAGCCTGGTAGCTGCGCACAGGTAGCCTGGCGCAAATAGAATTCTACAGGATTGGGTATTCACCTGGGGTAGGCCTTATAATGTTAGTGTACACTCATAAGGAAAGTCAGTCTTGTCTGCAATTACACTTCATTATACACCTATGGGGAGGGCTGACTTAGAGCGCAGCCTTGCTTCCCTTTGGCCTATAGAGACCAGTGGCAGCTTGAATTGGGGTGTAACCTGTGGGTGAAGATCAATTCTGCAAGTTCCAAGAAGAAATCTGTACAGCTTATGGGTCATACAAAAATGTCATATTTCTCTGGCTCAGCTCAGAATCAGAGCCCAGGCCCTTTGTCACCCTGCTGTGCTAAGCTAATTACATTTCTCTCCAGCAGCAGGAACAAAGGGAGAAATTAACAGTGCTTCACTCATCTACTGAGAAGGAAAGGGGTGAGGTAAAATGTTTTGAATCAATCAACTAGCTGTCACACTGTGTCTCCCCAAGCCGACTAAACAAAGGAGGGAGCCCAGACCTCTGGAGCCATCCCAGGAGGGGAATATCTTTGAATATTTGCTGGAAAAGGCCCTGGCAGTGATGTCAGCAAGGGGGCAGATTTCAAGTGATGTGGCACCCTAGGATAGGCCAGAGATGCCGCACTGCTGGAACCTCCCACCCCACTTAAAAGGTCTTGCGCAGGGGGGAGAGCGCTCTCTTGGCTATGTTTTTCTGCTGGACACTGAGACTTGAGTTAGCCGCCATGGACAATTGGAAAGAAGAATCCCCTGATGGCTATTTGGACTAAGGACTCTAACTTGAGTTGACCCCAGGACCAGTGGGGTTCAGGCCAGAACCAGGGAAGCTGGTCCCCTTACATCCACTGAGGACTAGCTGGGGGAAAGACTGGGAGTGATATCCTAACTGTGAGGTCATGTTTCACAATCTGTATTCCATATTCAATGTTCTTTATGTGACATGTTAACTAGAAGTGAATATTTCAAGCGGGCTCTTGTGTTCTGTGTTCCCGCCTTGGCGGATGGGTGTCCATTTGGCAGTTATCGTGGAACACCAGGACTGGGCGGATACTTGTGGATGAGCGCCTTACATAGGATTCTTAATGCTTAAGTAAAAGTATTGGATTTAAACTACCTGGCATGTTTATTGGATGAACACACTTCAACATTTTTGCGATGACTGGGAAAGGATTCATGAAAGGAGTATATTCTTTTGAGCCTGTTTGCAGCTGCAGTGTCAGTATCTCTGGCCAGCCGTTCCTCGTTGTTGTGCCTTTCTCTACATCTGCAACGTCTGGATTTGTGTGTGTGTTCCTGATTGGTTTCAGCACATTTTGGAGTTTGATTGGGGGTGCAATTCAACGTCACTCCAGAGATGTTGCATTACGCTCACGAGGCATTGTTGAGCATTTTTAGAGGCTCGCTCGCTGTTGATGTTAATGTGCTGTGCGCATGCCGTGAAACCAAGCTTGCCCTGTTTCCTGGCAACAACGAAGCTTTGGAGCTGGCACGTGTGCTCGGCAAAACGCAATCTAGCCTGCCCCTTTTCCAGCAACAACCCAGCTGGTGATTTGGCATGTGCGCACGTTCATGTACAAATTTTAATCTACTGGCTGAGTGGGTGGGTTTTCTACCTTTGACACTAGTCAGTGGTAACAATTTCTTTGTCCTTTTCTGTTCTCTTTCTTTTTCTTCTGCTTGGTTTATTTCTCTACTGCTTTTCTCCTGAGTTGCACTATGTCTGGAAGTGGGTATGTGCAACAACCTCCTCATTTTTTGGTTCAACCAGGAAAGCCTAAAATGGAGTGCAAACATTGGCCACGCTTAACTAGAAACTATTTGGTTGCTATTGAAGGGAAAAATTACAATGCTGCCAGGAAGTCTGCTATCTTGTACAACTGTCTTGGGACTGAGGGATAGAAAATATTTGATAATTTGCCTGTAATTCAATCCCCAGAAGTGGATTCGGGAGATGTTGCAGGGTGGAATGTGTTTGTGGAAGCTGGAAAAAGATTGGCTCTACTTTTCTCAGATGAACCTAGTATTGTTTTTACTCACGAAAGCAAGCAGCCAGTGAAAGTATTGATCAGTATGTGGCTTCTCTTAGGATATTGGCTAGCATTTGCAAATTTGAGAATGCCAAAGATCAATATCTTAGAGACAAATTGATTTGAATTGTTATTCTAAGAAAGTTCAGAAACACATTGTGTGTGCTACTAATCCTACTCTTGATCAAACGGTTAAGATTTCTAGGGGCATATAGCACTCTCTGGAATCTGTAAAAGTGTTGTCAGGTGCTTCTGGGGGTGTGGAAAGTATGAGTGTGAATACAGTTAAAAAATTACAGGTAAGCCACAAACCCACATTTTTAAAATTTGCTGGGTGTTATAGATGTGGCTCAGTTAGTCATTTGGAAAACAATTGCGTAGCTCAAGAGAAAAGGTGTACTAAATGCAAAAAAGTCAGTCATTTCACAAAAGTATGCAGAAATAGTGCAACTGTTAAAGCGAGTTGCGTTCCTGAAGTAGAACAATAGTATAGCCAAGTTGAGGAAGAGATTAATACTTTGACAATTTTAACTGTGGGTGCCGATCAGCAAGAAGGAAATGAACAGCTAGCCAATGATGCATCTTGTACTGATGAGGTTGCCTTAGTGGACAGGAATAATGGGCCATATTGTAGTGTTAAAATCGGTAATGTCAATATCAGACTTATGATGGACTCCGGCTTGCCTGTTACTATGTTATCTGAATGTTCTTAAAAGCTGTATTGGTGCAATACCTAGTTTAAAAAAGCTGACATAAGAGCCATTGCTCATGGTGAGTCTGAAATAAAGACAATAGGATTTTTTGAAGATATGTTGCATTTTTCGGGCAGGGAGATATTTACTAAGATTTATGTGGCTGTGAATGGAAGGGACATTATGGGCTGGATTGATCAAGGGAGACTGGGTATTCTTTTGAGACCAGGCACAAACATTGCAGTCATGTCATTTGAGACCATTGAGGATAATATTGAACAAATTATTTCCAAATATCCTACTGTTTTTTCGGATGACATAGTGACTGTTCAAGGGTGTGAGCATGAGATTATTTTGAAACCTGATGCTGTACCAGTGAAGCACAAAGTGATGGATGTTCCCTTATCCGTTAGGTAGGATTTAAGGAAACATCTTGATCAGTTGTGTAATGAAAAGATCACTGAGCCAGACAATGGCGCTGAGTAGATCAGTGCAGTTGTTATTGTTAAAAAAAAATGGCCAGATTCGGCTGTGTGCTGAGCTACGTTCTCTAAATAAGAATATCGTAGTTGATTGCTACCCTTTACAAAAAATAAATGAACTACTATCTACCTTGGAGGGGGCTAACATTTTTTGTAACATTGATCTCAAAGCAGCCTACCACCAGGTACTTCTTAAAGAAGAGTCACAGGCACTCGCTTAATTTATTACACCATTTGGGGCCTACAAATACTTATGTTTGTCATTTGGCTTGGCTAGTGCAGCAAACATGTTTCAAAAACTTATGTTTACTCTCTTTCAAGAACATACCTGGTGTGTTAGACTTCCAAGACAATATTCTTATATTTGCAAAAAATATCTATGAACATAATCGCATTTTAAACAAAGCGCTACACATATTATGCAAACATGGTATGACTGCGTCAAAGGACAAATCCAAATTTATCACCAACAGTGTTGAGTACCTGGGACACTGCATATCCGCTGATGGTGTTAAACTCAAGGAGTATTTGCTTAAAATGCTAAGGGACGTTTCCCCTCCTAGCAGTAAAGAGTGGTTAATATCTTTTTTAGGGTTACGTGATTAATATGCCAGATTTGTCTGTGGATATGCCACCCTTATGGAACCTCTGAAAAGGATGCTCAGAAAAAAAGAAAAATTTGTGTGGGGACTGGATGAACAGAAAGTGTTTGTAGAGATCAAGGAAATATTAACTAAAGTCCCAGCATTGAAATCCTACATTAGTGGTCAGCAATGCATTGTAACAGTGGATGCTAGTGCAGTGGGACTTGGTGCCATTTTGTGCCAACTTGTTGCTAGTATGGAGGCCACTATTGCTGTTGCCTCTGGGGTGTAGTCTGATGTGGAGAGACAGTACAGTACCGTTGAAAGGGAGGCACTTGCATGCGCATGGGCAATTGAGAAATTAAGAACTTATGCGTGGGGTACTAAATTTGTACTATGCACAGATCACAAACGGCAGTTTTATCTATTAGGAGATAAAGGCACATCCTCAGCATTGTCACGACTTATCAGAATCTTGTCTAAATGACTGCAGTATAATTTTCTTGTTAGATATATTCCTGGTAACACCAATGCTATAGCAGACTGGTTATCTCAATTTCCTATCCAGGAAAACAGTGGATCTCTTAGTGATGAGTTACTAGGGAATGAATGCGTTGTGGCTAGCATTGATGTGGTAGACAGCTATCAGGGTGTCATTTCAGAACTGGAATGGAATTAGGCATGTCAGGAGGATGAGGTATTAAGGAAAGTTAAGCAATTAATGCAACAAGGATGACCACGTGTTAAGCATTTAAAGGGAGGTTTGTATTGTTTTAGTCAGCTTTCTGATCAGCTTACTGTGGAGAGAGGTATATTGTTATGTGCTGGGAAATTTGTAGTACCCGTAACTTTGTGAGAGAAAGTTATGGATCTAGCACATAGAGGACATTTAGTATCTACTGCCACGAAGAAGTCCTTAAGATCTTGTTTTTGATAGCCATACATGGACAGAGATGTGGACACATTTGTGGATGCTTGTCAAGAGTGTATCATTGGAAATTGAAGGATACTGCGCTCCTTCCCACTCCTTTGTCTCAAGCCCCATGGTCTAAAGTAGCATTGGATTTCACTGGACCTATGTTGGTTTTGCCGGATGGGTCTAAGTACTTAATGGTCCTCATAGACTACTTTTCCAAGTGTATTTATCATGACTTTGCAGCAGAAAGCAACACTAGTGATGTTATTCAATTATTGGAAAAAGATTTTTAGCCTAGACGGTTATCCTAAGGAACTGGTAACTGATAACGGTGTCCAGTTGATTTCAGAAAGGATGGAATTCTTTTTGAAAAAGAGAGGCGTCAACCATTGTGTTGTACATACCACAAGGTAATGGTGGGTAATGGAGAGGGCCAACCACCTGCTCAAAGAGGGTATCCAGACTGCACTACCTTGAGGTGAAACTGTAAAGGAATTTGTTCGATGGAAAGTATGGGTATATCATAAAACCCCTCATACTACAACTGGAGTTTCTCCATTTTGCATTTTGCATGGCAGGCAACCCCATACTAGTTTGTGTCCTACTTGGTTGAGGGACAAATCTGACAAGTATGCCCAAGAACATGGGGATCTGGATAGGGTGAGATAAAGTGTGAAATTGGCTCAGAAAAGGATGAAGATGTATCATGATTCCAACAAATGTGTTTTTGCAAAGAAATCAGCATGAGGGCTTGGGTTATGTTAAAGGACATGAGACCAAAAAAATCTAAGATTGAATTTCAATTCCTTGGGCCTTTCAAACTTTCTAAAGTTGCACACTCTTCAGTAAGATTGGAAGACAGACGTTGGTGGACAAAAAGGAATCTTGTAACATTGAACGAATTTCAAAGTTCTGTTATGAGGAGTAAATTGCAAACTCATGGTAATTTGTTTCTACCCCTGGCACAGATTGTTTTGGGTGGTACATTTTCTGCAGGTCACGCTCAGTCAGGTTCTGTGGTTAACCATTGTGACATGTCAGGAGGAGACTTCACCAGAAGTAATTTGTTGCAGGGTTCTAATGTTTCCAATCCTGATCCTGTACAAGACATTGTGGATGGTTGTGTCAGCAGTGAGTGTACTGCTGCAAGTGATTACACTGCCAGAAGAGGGTTACCTGAAATAATTCGACATGTATATACTTTGTCAAGAATTTAACGTGTAAGGTGTTTATTTTTTTCTTTTTTTTTCCTTGTTTTGTCCTTTTGTTATTATTAAGGGGGGAGATGTGATATCCTCACTGTGAGGTCATGTTCCACAATCTGTATTCCACATTCAATGTTCATTAAGTGACATATTAATTAGAAGTGCATCTTTCAAGCTGGCTCTCATATTCTGTATTCCAGCCTTGGAGGACAGTTGTCCGTTAGGAAGTTATCTTGGAACAGCAGAACTGGGCTGACGCTTGTGGATGGGCTCCTTACATTGAATTCTTAATACTTAAATCAAAGTATTAGATTTAAACTGCCTGGATATTGGATAAACACACTTCAACACTGGGCTTCTGCACCATGGAGGACTGAGGCCCATCGGAAACCAAGGAGAAAGGCTGGCGCAGGGAGCTAGTGAAACCAGTTCCCTGCAAAGTTAGGCACCTTTGAGTACGGGAGGCATTCGCCCCCAGGAGCAGTATGAGACCAAGATCACACAAAACAGCACAGCGGGCCTGAGATATCAGCACAAAAATTATTTTGACCTTTGGCCCCCAGCGCGATCCAGAGTGTGTGGAGCTCCCCTGCTCAGTTGCTTTAAACCCCGTGGGGTGGGCCAAGGCCTGAGGGTCACCACAAGAAGAATTCACCTTTTTAACACCGGGAGGGGGCGTGCATGCAGCCCACTCCCCAGCATTCACAGGGCTTAGGACCACATACCCTAGGCCACTTTATTTATTGGGGGGCCCGGGACCCCCAACTCCAGGCCCCCGATGGCAGCAAAATAGGAGGACTGCTGTTCTGCTTCCCCCGGCACCAGGAGAGCGAAGGATGGGGCCCAGGACCCCATTTCCTGGGCCCGAGGTGAGAAGAATTTAGGGGTTGTGTCTGGAGGGAGCAGGAGGCCACCACAAGCCACAGCGCCTTCCCCACAGAAGCGGGCAAGGCAGAAGAAACCTGCTGGCTCCCACGGCAGCACAAATGAGTTCTTTGCAGGTTGGGAGCTGGTGGGGCAGCCAGTGGTGATGTCCCCCAACGTCAGCAGAGTGTGGGAGGCATAACATATTTACTGCATGTTTTTCCCTTTGTGGTGGCCCCAGGATGGCGGGGCCACCACCATGGATACCAAAAATGATCCAGGAAGCTGCATGAGCATGGCAATTTCCCCAGGTAGCCTAACGACATGTTTAAAAATGTACTACCCATAAGTTGGATGGGACTCCAAAAAGATGACTACACCAGGCTTTGTAAGCATTTCTAAACACTCCCTAGGCCGGAGTATCTGATTCTTTTCAGCTTGGAGTGCTGCACTCTCTAGTGGCCAAGTCTATGGCTGCAGTCCTTGTGGTTAAAAACAATACACATGTGGTGCAACACTCTCTACGAGTGAAGTGTACGGTTACACATGGTTTGTGTTCAAAATGTGATGCTCTCTAGGGATGATGTTTATAATTGCGTTTTTTCCTGTTGCAATTACTGAACGAACACAAAGACCCATGAGAAATGCTTATTTAAATTCTGTAAATGCTTTATTGAAATAATTATGTTGACAGCCACTCGTGATCAATGCACATATACTTTATTGCCAGTAATAAGTGCTCTCATTCATAGTTGATTGTCATTATTTCATTTACTCCCAAAAAGTTGATTTTTGATATGAGGTTTGGTGAACCTGACCCCTTTAGGGGATTAGAGACAATTATACAATGTCACCAAAAGGTATTTCCATCAATCTTATGTATATTTGTAAATTACTGCATAGTATTGAGTAGTGTGTAATAAATGTACTTTTCCTTTTTCAAAAGAAAAAACACTGACTGGACAATCATTTATTGAGTGTTATTATTGCATGCCAGTGATTGGTGATTACTAGCCCATACCACCTCCCTTGAGTAGGCTTTGGGACTGCTCTGCTTCGCTACCTTGAGAGAGTCAAGTGCTACAATGGGAGGTATTTGGTTCACAGTGGAGGGCAAATGTGAATCCAATACTTGTGCAGGCCACACAAATAATGGTTTTGTTTCCACACATTGAAGTTAGAATGTTGGGTGAGGGGACAAAGTCTAATTTTGAGGAGAAGCAGGTTGTTTGTCACAAATGCTTGCTGCAGGTCGGAGTGTAGGAAATGGATGCTTGTTTTTGGTCCAGAGAGGGCCTGGCTTGGCAGTTTGGGCTGGACTGTTCCCATAAGGAACAGGGTCAAGACTGATTTGCATATGGCTGGGTCCAAACTGGGGTGGCGTGATGAGCAAAAAAACGATGGATTAAACCCAGATCTTTGTGACTGGGGGTGAATGTTTGCATTGTTCAGCATTCCGTCCATCATTTGTTCCTTTGCATTTGTCACCCTAAGTGGGAAGGGTATGCCCAGACGTGGGTCCCGTGCTCACTGCGCCACTTGATTCAAGCTAGCCTGGCTGATGAGGGGTGATGCCCCAAAACCGGTCCCAGGATGCTTGTTTTCGGTCCAGGGAGGACCTGGTTTGGCAGTTCAGGCTGGACTGTTCCCATAAGGAACAGGGTCAAGACTGATTTGCATATGGCTGGGTCCAAACTGGGGTGGCGTGGTGAGCAAAAGAACGATGGATTAAACCCAGATCTTTGTGACTGGGGGCGAATGTTTGCATTGTTCAGCATTCCGTCCATCATTTGTTCCTTTTGCGAAATGGTCCCCAGGCACCTCTCTGATGTCAGCCTCACACAACGGCATCCAGCAGGTACAGCATCAGTGGGCTGATGTTGTGTCTGGGAGGGGGACATCCTTCACCACTTTGGGATTGAAATGGCATGTGCTATAGATAAGTCTAATTTTTTTTTTTTTTAAAAGGCAACAGTTCATTACAAAAAAATATAAATTCATTATCATATGCACTGATACTAAGAAAAATGTGCAAATATTGTACAATTTATGTTATCAGAATAAAAATATCTTAATCTATTAATATTAACATGGTACAAAGTTTGGGCCTCATTTATTACAAAATGACGCTTCGCGGTGCCTTAAGCCATTTTGCTGTGCCGAGCTGTGTCATTTTAAAAGCACAGGGATGCATCATAGTAACAACAATATGACGCATCAGTGTGCTTTCCCCTGCGAGGGTGCACAATTTAACGCCATGCAGCAGCCCAGGCACCCGTGCATCATGCTGCAAAGGTGCCTTTGTTGCAGTAATGATTGTTTTTGTGCAGGAAAGGACACCTTCCTGCACAAAAACAATAATTTATGGCATTTTCCTCTTTCTATGCAGCATGCATAGAAAAAGGAAAAATGAAGAGAATTACAAATATTTTTTCTTGTTGCACCATTTCTATCCCTACCCTGAGGAGACGTAGGATTCTGACACATTCCCAGCTTTACAAAACATTGTAAATTTGGGAATGTGTCAGGTTCCATGGATGTTGCGTGGGAACACCCACAGCAACACCCATGGAATGCCCCTTTCATGCAGAGTAATGTATGAAAGGGGCCCATATTCACAAGGACATGAAAGTCACGCAAGGTGACTTTGCGTGGTCTTGTAAATATGGACCCATTGCGCTGCCAGTGCATCAAAAAAAGTGACGCACCGGCTGCACAATGAGCTTGTAAATTAGGCCCCTTGTTTTCAGGATGGTCCACCTCTATACCTAGCTTCAGGGATTGCATCCTTTGCGTATCCATCCAGCCTTGGTAAGTATTCTTAAAAATGTTTTGAATTAAAACATGATAAATGTAACAATATCCAGTCAAAAAGTATTAAAAGACACACATTAGTTCATGTGTACAACCCTAGACCAGAATTATAAGGTTTAATGATATTTAAAAAACACACCCAAAAAATGTTTATTGAGTTTGTAAAATACACCTCAAACTTTGTGAAAATAAAACACATTTTACAAATGTAAAAATTTGAAATGGTCTGTTTTAGATTTTGTACCATTAAGTGGTACTTTCATGGGTAGTTCAAGAGTGTTCCTCACCACCCACTCATGTTTATTCATGCTAATCATTAGAGTCCAAGTTGATGACATGCCTTAGTAACTACATATGTAGACACATTCAGAAACCCATACATATATACTTGTCAAATAGCTTTTGCTGGTCATATAAAATGCTATTATTTAAATATTGTTTAATGCAGATTACAAAATGGCCTTATTTCCAGACCATATAATACCTAATATTTTTTGTCACAGAATTGTGTAGATGTGCCTGAGCAGAAGAGCATCATATTTACTATGTGGTGTTGTGCTCTCCCTTTGCAATGGTGAAATGTAGGATGCTATTCTCCAACACAAACATCCCTGCGCCATAGTATTAAGGTGTCAACAATGTAGTAAGTATATTAATTTGATGGGGTCCGTCAAAGTGAATGGCATTTTTTTCTTTTTATCTCTTTGTAGGTGTGATGTATCATGCTGCACACAAGCAAAGAGTGAAAGATCAATACAATCATGGAAGATTTCTCCTTCCTAGGGATTAATTATTAATGGTGAAGATTTACACATGCAAGACTGTATTTAAAACTTTGCCCATCATGTGAAGAATCAACAATTTCTTTATTCCAATCTATGAAAGGTCGCATAGCTATATTATGCAAAGTTGCACATACAACAATAATTTTGCAGGCCATCTGATGACTATGGAGGTGTCTCCCTACTGATTGACCAAGGCATATAAATAGTGAGATCAAGATGCCAAACGCCCTTTTAACTATGGTTTGGGTTTTTTTCAATGCCATTTTATATTCTTTCGTTCTGCAGATGTTGAAAAAGAGTGATGAGCCACGGATGAAGGCCCTATCACTGATCACCTAAAATTGTAAAAACAAATAATCGTGTTAGTTGTATTAGAAGCAATAACCTTTAGATAACAATAAAAAAAATTATATCTACACACATTTAAAAAATATAAACATATGTTACTATGCAAACCTTAAGAAGGTTACATGCTGAACCTTACATTTAACTTTGTGGATCCGTTAATGAGCGTTTTCACTAGTATGTCATTAACATAATTCCCTTTAACAAATGTGTCTACTAAAGCTTTCAACAAATACTTGACATGCTTTGAAAAAATAAACAGGCTATGTTACATATGTTTTCTAATCAAATCATGAAATTGTTCATACAAAATATTTAACATTTACAAATCTATAGATTTATAAATATGTGTGTGTGTGTTTATGTTAAGGGGGTTATTTATTATTATTATATTCATACATTTTAAATGCATATATAATTTTCTACAAGTATAGCTACAATAACAGGTAATAGTGTAATTAATTAAATACATGTAAACATTAACCCTGGGCGTAGTTCGCGTAGTCGCGCTACGCGAAGCTACGCGAAGACGTTGGGGCGCTACGCGAGATACGCGTAGCTACGCAAGCGTGCGTAGCTGCTTGTCGCGCCCGTTCGCGATGCGTTTTTCTTCTTCGGGAACACGTTGTGCGTGTTCGGGACGCTGTTTGCGTGCTCGGGGGCACGAACTTACCCATGGGGTCCCCTATGGGCGCGGCCATTTTGTTTTTCACTTGTCCCGCCCGTTCGCGATCCCTTATTTCCTGTTCCGGGTCGCGTATAGCGGGCTCGCGATGCGCATTCCATGTTCGGGAACGCGTTGTACGTGTTCGCGACGCTTTTGGCGTGCTCGGGAGAAATATCGCGCGAACTTACCCACGCGGTCGCGATGGGCGTGGCCATCTTGTTTTTTCACTCTATGCTATGGTTCTGGGCCTGCTTTTCTATCCTCCCTCAATCTTTGGCATCCTTAGTTTTTTACACTGTTTTTCAATTTTTCTTTATTTCTTATCTATCTGTCTCTCTGCCTAAGTCTATATTTTGCATCTTTTTCTACTTTTTACTGTGTTTTTTTTACTTTTCGACTGTTTTATATAACTTTCTTCTTTAAGCTCCTACTTCTTCCCCTAACTTGATTTTTCCCTTCTAACTTTTCTTTTCCGCCTCGTCCTCCCACCCCAGAACCATGGCGAAGGGTAGCAGTAACGGCTCGAAGGGCAAGGCGCGTGTGTCCAATCGCTGCATGCCTTGCGGCAGACTGCGCCCTGCAGGGGTGCAAGCCCGCCAGCTTTTTACTGAGGCGGAGGTGGCCGCCCTTGTTTTTTTTGTTCAGCGCCACCTCCCCTTGACCTTGGCAGCCGGCGGCAAGCCAGGCTCCAGGTACCCGACCCAGGAGCGTCACCGCCGGTGGGCGAAGGTGCGCCGGGCAGTGTTTCGCTGCTCAGGGGTCCGGCGCACCCATAACCAGCTGGCCCACCGGTGGTCAGACATCCTCGACCGGGAGCAGGACCTGTTGGACCTGCTAGGTGTCGAGGTCATGGGGCTTGGTGAGTAGCTAATATATATAGTAGTATAAGTATTGTGATTTGTGTATAAATGTTTTACAAATAACAAGAATACTGCTGCTTACATTGCAGGTAAATTATGTTTCAAAATCTTCTGTGATTGTAGGACACAGGTGCTGGGCGCTACTCTTACTTGTTTGCAACTTTGCGCTCGCTTGTTCTTATTATTATGTAAGAGTTTACTTTAGAGAACTTCAGTTAGGTAATGCTATTGCTAGAGAGACTCTAGTCCTTCCTTTGTCCTCCTGTCAAATAGTGGTGGATGGATTGATAGTTTGATACTAGGTTTAGTTACTATTTGTTGATAATTTTTGAGCGGTCTGCATGACGCATCCTCTGTCACTGAGTGCTGCTTACCCCAGTCCTTAGTAGAACCTTTTGTAGTTTGTTTAGTTAGTGGTAAGCTTAGCAGTGTCAGTCAGCTGCAGAACATCAGACTTAACCAACCAACAATTTGGTGTATGCATTATGCACCAATTTATGCATGTGTCCTCCTTCTCATCTATGCATTTTTGAGGGCTAAAAAAATGGAAATGCAGACTTAATGAACAATTGGCCCGCCTGGAATAGGTGGGCTAGGTCAGGTGGTACTTAGGCTTAGTTAGTGTTCTGGATTTTATTTGAATCAATCAGAATGGAACACTGAATTAGTGTTCCCAAATAAGTAGACTGTCCGTGAATCCCGCAAGCCAGTAGTTTATCGGATTACATAGGTCAATTGTATTGCAATTTTTGTTTCCTAAAACGTTTTTTTGAGCGTTTTTACATAATTTATTTGTTTCACAGCAATCGCTAATGTTTGTGTCTTTCTTTATTATCTCTTACATGATCACTGATCTGCAGCACCCAGGGGCAAGAATACAGGGTCCGATTTGGCGGGACAACCACCAGAGGACCGCTCCTCTACCGAGGGCCCTGCTGCTGGTCCCAGTAAGTCCTCCAGTGGTTAATATTAACATTTATATTGCCCTAACTTTTACTGCACCTTATTTTTCAGAACTATTAATTATGGTTCCACTCCTAATTCTATTTTTTACAAAAGATTCTTTGATCTTGACTTGACTATCTGTTTCTAAATTCTGTTTATCCCTGCCTGTAAGTTCTAACTGCCTCTGCTATGAATGTCTGTACTACTACTATTAGTCTGTCGCTAAGCTTGCCCAGTTTGCATTGCCACTCTTTATTGTACGGTTTTGAATAAAACTCAGATTGACCAATAGCTGAGTCCAGTCCTTTCGGTTGTCCTCTTCTAGGCTTCTTAATCTGGAGGCTTTGACAATTACCACAAACCAAATGCCCAACCAGATATTTGACTATTTTTGATAGGATATAGTACATACTACTACTGATGTGGGGAATGGGATTCTGCACAGCCCCATGCAGAACTATGCACAAGAAAATAGGATGTTGGTGATGGGAGTTTGGAACTTGGACCTTCCTCACACCTCAGTCAGAAGTGAACCCACAATCCCCTGAACGACTAGCTATAGTGTCTCAT
Source organism: Calotriton arnoldi (assembly GCA_963921515.1). Taxonomy (NCBI): domain Eukaryota; kingdom Metazoa; phylum Chordata; class Amphibia; order Caudata; family Salamandridae; genus Calotriton; species Calotriton arnoldi. The sequence goes on from CAWUFW010019095.1 coordinate 100,312, forward strand.
TAGGTCCCCGAACTCCCACCCGAAGATACCCAATGATTACACAAACCAGAACAGATAACACCCTTTCGCTCACTCACTCGTGTAAGTCCACCACCACCACCACACCAAATACCACAGAGTCTATGTGTAAGTTCAAAAGGTTTATTTTCAACTAACAAGCTCTGTATGTTGTTCTATAAAATTCAGTGTACTCCAGCCAGCTCCAACAGCAAAATGCATAAGATTAAAACAATAAACATTGTTACAACAAGTGCATGATGATATAAGACAAAAGATCTGTGCGAATTCTGGGAGACTCCTCACCGTAGAACGTAGAATTACTGGTTACATGCATCATTCATAAGCTCTGCAAATCTCTGGTTCGTAGAAGGGATCCTCTGCCTGAGAAATATGGTGCGTGTTATATAGTATAATGCAAGCATTTCTCAGTCCTGCCAAAAAAGTGTAACATGTTACCTATGGCTAAGCAATACGGACTAACCGAACTCCATAACAAAGTGGCTTGTTTTTCGACCTCTTGTACGCAACGCTCAGACAGTAGCTGTATGTGCTCATGTGGGCTCAAAAAGGCGTCTTACTGTTACTGCACAACAAGCTGCGAGGTAACATGCGCTAAAGACATGAAGCGAAAAATGGTTGCATGGCTCAGGCTAACTTTTCAAAGAGTAGAGTTTAGTATAATAATGACACTAGGGACCATAACACTACTAGTGTCTACTGACTGTACTCTAGTACCCGATTTGGACTATTGAATGTGATTTATAATAATATGTATGTATTAACTTTTTTTTCAATCTTGCAGGTGAAAAAGAATAAATAGGGGGAGGTGTAGAGGCATCTAAAAATGTGTCATGTTTTTATCTAGGCGTACTAGCGACCACCAGTGCCGGCGGGGCCACCAGCGATTCTAGCACTCCGGAGGGGGCAGGAGAAGATGCGGCACCTGCAGGAGCTACAGGGGGGGAGCCAGCAGCAGTGGCGGGCGGTGGTAAGTTATATTCATGACTTATTGACATTGCACTACCTGGAAGGGTGTGTGGACTTCACTCACTGTACTGTTGTTGAGACTTATTAGGTATGAAGTTGTAGTGAACATTATACAACGGTTAAAGAAGACACCCTTTACTTAGCATGAGCAATGCAGTAGCAATAGCATTACCAGCGTGACTTGATTAACCAATGGCCTCTTATATCTGACTCCAACTCAGCTGTGAAAGTTTTATGGAGGAGACTAAAAGTCAGATCAGATGACCTTGATGGATGTGTTGAACAAAAATGGAAAGAAGAGTGGAAGGAGGAAGGGCGGGCGAGATTTAATATGATGACTGGCAGAGAAGGATACTTTGGAAGCATGGATAGGTGGCTGATAGGAATCAGATGCATGTGTTGTTGAAGGATGGGTGGAAGGTGAAAGAAGAATGGATGCCTGCCTGGGTGGGCGACACAGTATGGGTGGATACTGTGGATAGCAAGAATGATCAGCGGTGTTTGGGTGAAACTCAAAGCCAAGGCAAGCAACGGAGTGAGTGGACGCATGCGTTGTTGTTGGTGAAACAAAGTAAGGTTTGTGGAGAGATTAACAAGAATGATTGACATTTACTTAGAATGGATGGATGCCTGTATGTATTCATCATAGACAGCATAGGTGGAGACTGTCACGGGATGCCCAGTTTTAGTTTTAAGGGAATGTAAAAGAAACCGCACCAGAGTAGCAAAGCCAATGTGGGGAGGGGCAGGGTGGGGGGTAGTAGTAAACAATGTATTACGCGGGCAAATACAGGTAACTTTACTGTAAACATACAAATAAATAAAGCGAATTTCATTGTGCGCACTGCACCGCCAAATGCGATGCAGTGCGTGCAACAAAATTAGTTTTATTTATTTATATGTTTACTTACCTGTAATTGGCCGTAATCCATAGTTTACTACCCCGCACCCTGCCCCTCCCCACGTCACCGCCCGGCAGAACTCCCCGAGTCCCACCACCGACCGCTACTGACCTTATGTCGTTGTCCCATATAAAAGCAATGATCATTGGATCTGATATATAATCTGCCTTTTTGTAGTAGCCAAGGCACTGTGAAATTGAGCAATTGCCCTCCATGTAACAGAGAGAGTATGGCCAGTGCCACCCGTAATAGAAAAATATGAGCTTCCCCACCTGCAGACAGTAGTAAATCAAACTAACGTAAGTCTGCGTCATGACTCGTATGTTTGTCTTGGGTGCAAGCATAGATGACCGAGCTGGCAATGCCAGCTACAACCAGGTTATGTCATTTCGCTAAACTAGAGATAAGAAGAAGACTGGTGTACTGTGTACTGGTTGGAGTCCATAGTGCTAGTATAATGCCTGAAACTCCCACAAATGTTAGAGGCCGAGGAAGTGGGAGGATAGATAGATTATTACCACAAATGTTATGTACTGTGCTTCTTGCTAGTGCTACTGTGCCATTATGTGTTGAATTAATTTTGTGTTACTGTTTTGCTAAGAGTACTGGTTACAACAATATTTTTTTCTTTCTTGATATAGATAGTACTCCTTCCCAAGACAAACCATCCCGGAAGGAGTTGGCAGCCAGGGCCCGGCGCCGGAAACTGGAGGCCATATGTCAGGAGTACCGGCGGCTGGTGGCTCAGGCGGAGGAGGAGGCGGCAGCAGCTGCAGCCTCGTCCAATGCCCCGGGCCCCAGCCAGGCCCCAACTCGAGTGGTACGGCGCCGCGGTCTGGTAGCCGCCCGCCGCTGCAATTCGCTAGCAGCCAGCACTGCTGTCCCCCATCCTGGATGCCACTGCAGGGCATTTCGCAGAAAGATTCTCCTCCGGATGTCACGGCTAGAAGAGCAAATGGAGGAGCGGGTAAAAATACTGGTGGACAAACACCTCAAAGCCCGCAGAATATAACATCTAGGACCCTGTTGCATTGCCCCTTTTTATTCCTTTTTTGGTGGGTGGGAATTGGGCGTTGGGGTTTCGGGACATTCTTTGGACTTTTTCGTTTTGGACATTGGTTGGAGTTAGGGAGAGGGGTGGGTCAGGTGTGGGATACTTTATTTTTGTTAGGGTAATAAATTATATTTATACTTAAACATACAATGTTAATGTTTTGTGGGGGTTACTGTTTTACTGAATTAACGTCACATTGGTTTCCTTGCTGCTGCAGGGCCGCAGCCAGTGTTTGATTTAAATAATCTGCCGATGATGTAACACAAACAGATAGATGCGGTACCCCTCACTGAGTTATTTGTCCTACTAGTACTGTCAGTCTCTCCTCCTAGTCCATTATACCTCCCACCAAACTTATCTTACCTGTGATTGATGATGATTACGTTCGGCACAGCGATGGCTGCATGGTTTCCAGAGAGAATGTAGAAGATGCCATGGTTGTGGTGGTAGTAGTAGAGTAGACACTGGCAGTAGCATTTGCTAAAAAAATAAAAAGAGACAGTCACTTGCCTGAGAGCGACTGTGGGAGGAGTAGTAGAACGAAGTAAAATACAGTACAGAAGAAGACTGCCAAACAAACAATATTGCAGTTGCAACTGCTAAAGTCAAATTAAACATAATGGTGGCGGGGACAGCCTAGTACAAGAAGTTACAAACTGTAGTTGTGTCGAGTGAGTCACTTAACTTAACACAATCGTAATTCGTAACCTTTACTGCTGTGTGGTAGGAGTTTGATGATTAATCCAATCAATGCCGGCAATTAATTATGATGTACTACTATTAGCCGGTGACGGCTTGCACATAGACTGAGCATGGGTGGGCAAGCAGAAGAAGCTCCTCGCCCTGCCTTGCAATTGAATTAGTGTTGCTTTCACCACATCTGCCCCAGCAAGCATGTGATCAATTGGTGTACATTTTATGTAGTCACATCACACCTCAATATAAATCACAGCCCGGGGAAGAGGGTTAGGGTTTGATGAATGGATGGGAAGGGGGTTTGGGGAAAGGTTTGAGAATGAAAAACAGTACGCATGGACAACAAAAGCAAAGCGCAATCTTGGCAGACGACCATGATCTTATCCAAAAATCTATAAAGGGAGAAAAGGGAAATGCATGCATGATGATGAAGATAACTTGATGGTTAATGAGTAGTACTTAATAATTCCTACTAGACAATTAGACAGTACAGGGCAGCAGTATATTCTATGCAATTTGCCTTGCCTGTAATATGCCCTCAGAGACCCAAATTCCATTTTGTACTGGGCTTACTTGTAAAGATAGCAAAGACAATTAAAAAACAGTTGTAGGGATCAATTAGTAAACAAACAACAACACACAACACACAGTCCTAATGATTGAAGAGAAAAAAGGATTCAAATTAATTAAAAGATGACTGATGAATGATACTAAAGTTACTGTATTATCATGGTCAAATTGTGGAGTTGAATCTCGTCCTTCCTCTTGGTCCTATCTTCCATGGACGCTCCGCACATCAATCTTGGTGGCCTTCCTGATGCCGATTGGTAAGGTAAATGTGAGTTGTGTCTCCCAGTATAGCAATTAGCACAGGGTAAAGGCCGGCCTGTAACGTCTAGATGGAAAAACAAAAGGGGTATTGAAAAATCAATGAATAAAAAAACATCAATTACGGTGGAGTCCAAGAAGAGAAGAGAGAACACTTTCAGACTGAGGCGGCTTGGATATATCATGTAGATTCTGTTTACAGCATTAAGCTACAACAACAACAGGACAGAACAGGCCCACCACAGCACCAGCCCATGACCCAACCTCCATTTACCTTAATTTTTGACAGAGCCAGACAAAAGGCATACACAGCAACTTAGCATTTTCCTAATTAAGTGACAAAACCAATGCGCCGCTGTCAGTCATCATGACTACACTCGACTACACCACTACATGGACATGTAGGTCTGCTGTGTTTACTTTCTTGTTGAATTGTTGTGTTTATGTTTACCTTATGCCACTTCATGAAATGCAGTTATTCCTTGAATCATCTCCGATCCAAGTTACTGACTGCGTGCAAAGATAGTATGGTCATCATCATGGTGTGGTACGTGTTGTCCAACTACAACTCAGTCTGTAGTGACTCCGATTAAGTCCATATTCCATATTAAAAAATTGCAACAGATATTGGCCTGCACCTGCAGTAGTAGGAGTACAATTTGGTTACTAAACAACAAGAAGGGAAACATTGACTGTCACTGACTTGAGTCACTTTGTAGATTAACTAGTAGAGTAGAGTTCGACTTCATGCACAACATCAACAACAAACAACAGCAATTGCTCAGAGTCTGCAAGCATCCAATGCATTCCATCATTACCTGTCTTGCTCTTCTCTTTGGCTGTCAGATCATCAGATGCCTAGTTCTGACAGGTGTTTTTTTTTTTTTTTACGGGGCAGTGGCCTCATCATTACTCCAGTCCACATTCATTTTGAGTGTTAGTCGCTGTTTCGGTTTTCGTCTTATTCATCTGTGGCACTTTGTCACAGTTTAAGTTGCTTCACATGGTCAGCACTGTGATGATGGGCCGCGGCCTGGGTAGCGCTCATTGCTGGTCATTTGAGTTTGCACAAATGTCAGCAAGTTTCTTCGAAGAGTCTCTTGTCTTTCTCTGCCAAGTACCTTCTGTCCTGACAGTGAGGACCTTTGGATGCCTGCTGAGGCTGTAGCCTTCGGACAGTGATGAGTTCACTTTTGGATGCCTGCCCAAGTTCTGACAGTGAAGAGTTGTGGACGCCTGCAGAGGCGGTAGCCTTCGGACACTGATGAGTTTCGGCTCGAAAACAAAACGGAGGATAGCTATAGTCACGTTTCACTTCTTATGGAGGGACTGGTAAAGGCAACCTTTCTTGTACTAATGTCTGGCTTGATGGAAATGTACTAGGGCGAGACAGGAAGATGAAGCAGGACTCTGAAGAGTGGACAGTTAAATGCACAGACGTGCAACTCCAATAGGGAAATACAAAGAGAAGACAGTGGTGATGGATTTGTTGTGATTTGATTTGAACCAGAAAGACAGATACACAGACACATAAAGGAAGGAAGAAAGTAACAATTTGAAAGCCTAGTTGTCAGGGAAGAGGAGCTTGTCCTCAAACTCTGGTGGTTCGGACAGAAGTAGGTCCTGTAACGCACTATTTACGTCATCCAAGTCGCTCTCCTCTTCCTGCTGTGATTCACGTATTTTGTAATCCGGTGGTATAAAGTGCTGATTCATTTTGATCATGGTTAACCTCTCCACGCTTTTGGCCGCGAGACTGTTCCTTTTCGAAGTTACAATGGCACCAGCAGCACTGAAAACACGCTCAGAAGAGACACTTGCGACAGGGGAAGCCAGATACTTTATCGCCAGCCTGCTGAGCACTGTCCATTGGCTTCTTTTCCCATACCAATACACCAATGGGTTTCGATCCATGAAGACCTCTGTTGGGTCATCCAGATAGGCCTGGACCGTCCGCTCAATGTTCAGGGGTGCTCCGATGCGCTCGGCCTCTTTTGCCTTTGCATCAGCACTGGACTTACCATACCCCTGCCGTAGAAACCAATCAGTTGCACATTGTGCTGTGGATGATCCTGTTCTTGCTGTTGTTGATGTTATTGTTGATGTAGGTGACTGCTGGGAGGCAAACGCACTGCCCTCAGGCTCCGAAGTAGAACTTGACTCTGGATGCCCTGTAGTACTGGTTATTGCCTGGGGTGGGGGCCCTGTAATTAACAGCCGTTCGTTTTCAAAAATAGTGGCTTCCTTAGCTATCAAAGTTTTGTACTTGGCAACATCCACTTCCGAAAAAGGAATTACTGCCTTGCTGTTCAGAAATACTTTGTAACGTGGATCCAAAATTGTGGCACTAATGTAATGTGGTTGTGACAAAATTTTATTTTTAATCCTTGTATTTTCCGATAAGCGAGCGGCTAAGGTCTCCGCCAAATGATATGCGTCTTGTTTGTCATCCACACCTGCGTACGTTTCAGACACCTCCTTCAGCTGTTGCTCTAGCATGTGCAACAATGGGATAGCTTGGCCCATAGTACAGTCCTCCCTGCTGACTTCACGTGTGAAGATCTCAAAAGGAAGTAGCATCTCAGTCAGGCATTTAATGAGGTCCCATTGACCCATCTCAACGGTCATGCCTCTCACAGTAGGTTCCCCTAATCTTTGCATGACATAAGCATTGAGTGGTATGTACAGTTCAAACAGACGATCAAGCATGTAATAAGTTGAGTTCCAACGTGTTGGCACCTCCTGGATGAGCGCTTTGACTGGCATTTTATGCTCACGTTGAATGACCCTCAGCTGCTTCCGGGCTTTAAAAGAATGGCTGAAATGTGTGCATATTCTTCTGCAGGTGACCAGTAAGTTGCTGACTTTGGATTCATTTTTCAAAAAGTCTTGAACAACAATGTTAATGCAGTGTGCCAAACACGGGACCCTGAAATAGCCACCATTGTGCATGGCCAAAACTACATTACTGCTGTTGTCCGTGGCAACAAAACCAATCGTAAGCCCTCTTGGGCGCAGCCACTCAAAGACCTTGGTGTTAAACTCTTCCAAAAGGTTTGCAGCAGTATGAGATTTCTCCATGGCAAACATGGCTACAGTTGCATGTTTGCGAGTGGCATGAAAAATCTCTGCAGTATCGACACCAGCAGATATCTGTTCTCTAACCCCCGCAAAACAGATCCAGTGTGCAGTGATGCACATGTAATCTGTGGCTTGGCAACTGGTCCACATGTCTGTTGTCAGGTGGATACTGTGAACAGCACTCTGCTTCAAGGCCTTTCCTAGCAATTCCAGCACGTTGTGATGTAGTACTGGAACTGCAACTCTGGCAAAATAGTAGCGGCTGGGAACATGCCATTTTGGGCAGATGGTTGACACAAATTCCAGAAAACCCACCCCTTCAACAAAAGAAAAAGGGAGAAGGTCCAGTGCTAACATTTTAGCCAGCTTCGCATTGTACAAACGTGCTATTGGGTGGTTGCGTTCGTACTGCCCCTCACCCCCAAACATGCTGATAATGGTAGGCTGCATGGTTTTCCTTTCTCTTAGGCTCAACAACGCACTTTTTGGTAGTGCGGACCTGGTACTTCTTGGTGTCTCCGGCTGACTCTTACTCTTGTGCCACTGAGATGTTGCTGAAGATGTGTGCGACGTTAAGACTGCACTGCTGGGGTCAGGGACACCTTGTGTACCACTACCAGAGAGAATGTCTCCCTGTCCTTCCTCTTCCACCATGATCGGATCTTCTACTCCTTTATCCCCACCAACACCAATGGTTGCAGTTTTTTTCTGCCGCGAAGGTGGTCCTCCCAGCTGATCAAGTGGTGTTTCTTCAGATGGGTCATTTGGCCTCCGGTACCATAGTTTGTACCAAGCTTACCACGACTAACAGAGCTATTACAAATGGAGCATATAGCAATGTTCTCCTCCTTTTCGCTAACCGTAAAGAAGTCCCAAACTGGGGAGCTTAACTTTGGCCTCCTGCTGGAGGTGCCACTTCCAATGGCGGATGAACTGGAGGGTGTGTGTTGAATTTGACTCTGTGCTGCTGTACCACTACCTACTCCTACTGAGGTGGTGGTTGTGCTGGATGTAGGTCGCTGCCGGGCCTTTGCTAATGCAAATATGGAAGTTGTAGGTCGTGTTGGTGTTACCTGTGGAGGTATGCGTGCTACATCCCTCGCAGCCATTTTGGATAGGGTAATAATGTTGGTCTCCATCTCCTCGGGGCCAGGAGTGATGTTCGTGATGACTGGCTCATCATCATCATCCTGCTGTTCTACATCGACCTCCATAAGTGTAAGGCTTTCTGGAACCTTCCTTTTCACTAGCTTGGTCTTGGAACGTGGCTCCCTCTCAGACTCAGTTTGTGGCTTCAAGTGGCATCTAGATCATCAGAAGGGGGCTTGGCGAAGAACTTGGACTACCCCTCCTTTTCCTTGCTGGAGATTTGGAAGACAATGGATCTTCTGAATGAGTGGCTTCTTCTTCTACCTCTGCATGAGGCTCAATTTCCTGAACTGCCCCTACTTCAGGAGGAACAACAACTACTATTGCGGGCGGTGGTTGCGGCTGTTGTTCTTGACCACTTATCTGCTGTGTCTCCTCCTGCGTTGATTGGGTACTACTTTGAGATAGCGATAAGTTTATCTCTGGCTCAGCATCACTGCTTTCCACCATTAGGCTGGCTACCTCTTCCACACTCATGTGCTTGGCCCTGGGTTGGTGAGTTGGGCCCACTGATGTGGAGGTGCTGCCCCCAGCTTGCCCCCCGGACACCGCTGCTGCAGGCGTAATTTTTTTACCAAAAAGGTATTGGCCGGCACACCAGACTTAAGTGTCACTTCCTTCTTCTGTTCCTTCTTCTCAATAGCAACTTTCTTTGTACTGGAGGACCTGGTACCTGCTTTCTTTGGGCCCATCTTCTTCAGATGTCAGCAGCACTCAGTTGCAGAGATGTCTGGTCAGGTCACACGTCACGTTGTGTGTACAGCAGCAGGATGTCTGTCTGGCAGTGCAACGGGCAATGATGACACACCTCCTCCTCAGTCTTTGTGCACCTAAAAGCAAAAAAGCCAGAACATCAGTCAAACATAGCACAAATCAAACAAATATAATATAGAACTTAGTGTGTGGTGGCCTCGATTATTAAATTTCAGAAACTCTGTGAACAACAACACACAGTGTAGCCATTTATGAGACTTTGACAACAAGGCCAGGGCTTTCCTGGCTACTGTGTAGTGCTAGTGTACACTCTGGAAGAATAAGAATAGTAAAGAACAAAAACTAAAATGTAGTGGAGCATGTTTGGCCTAAATTTGTGCATCACGTGGGATGTATTATATAGCAGCATCAGGGAGCTGCAGCTGGCAATGGGGATGGATTTGGAAGCAGTAAGCCAAGAGGAACAATGGAAAGACACGCAGGCCTATGTGGCAAAAACAGCACACTACTAACTACCACAACAAAATGGCCCCCAGCAACATGGTGACTCACAGGCACAAGGCACGGCAAACAATGAACTCAAGCAGGCCTATATATGGGCAGACAAAGGATGCCTTATAAAACACACACAGCTTTAATGCAAAAACTAAAATCCACATGGCTAAAAACACTTTTGAAAGTTAGACAACCACTACAACAACACAATTATAGTTACACAGTACGCACGCAAAAAAGGCATTTATTTAACACACCCAAAAAGTGAAATAGTCAGACCCTCCAAAAAAAAACACATTTCGCAATTCACTTCAATGCCATCCATGGCCTAAATGATGTCAAAATTCCACAGACTACACAGAAACAGTTTTTATGCACCCATGGTGACTACCTCTGGGCCTACTGGCAGACTAGGCCGCAAGCTTGGAGGCCTATGGCAAAAGCACAGTGGCTGGTCCCACAAAATGGCCGCCACCACATGGCCAGGCCACCCAACAACTTCCTTCCTCGTTAAAAAAATTGTAAAACTATAAAAAAGTGACTCCTTGCTCACCAAACTACATCTAAATGACAACCTGAGGAGTTTTTTGTGCAAAATGAACTAAATCATCATTTTCGAGAAGGTTTTATGATGCTCGCGAGATATTCTTCGCCAGATTGTAAATTCAGCGTGTTCGGCATCGCGATCGTCACAAAAAGTCGTTATCGCGGCGCGAAACGTATATTGAGCGCGCGAAGAAGATAAAAGTGTAAGTCCGCGTTGTCGCGCAGTGCGGAGTTGCCCAAAGTCCGCGAGCTGAATGCCCAGGGTTACCTACTGGCTGAAAAGGCCTATTTATTTAACAAACACCCAAAAACTGAAATACCACCCCAAAACCCACATTTTGCAAATCAATCCAATGCCATCCATGGCCTAAATTATGTTACAATTCAACAGACAACACAGAAACAGTTTTTATGCACCCATGAGGATGACTACCTCCGGGCCTACTGGCACACTAGGCCGCAAGCTTAGAGGCCTATGGCAAAAGCACAGTGGCTGGTCCCACAAAATGGCCGCCACCACATGGCCAGGCCACCCACAACAACAAGAAAAGGAACACAAGACAGACAATGCAGGCCTATGGCAAAAGCACAATGCCTGGCTTTACAAAATGGCCGCCACCCACATGGCCAGGCCACCCAAAATAACAAAAAGTGAAGACAAAGGACAGGACCAGGCAGTTGGAGACTCTGGGCAACTTCCTTCCTCTTGAAAAAAATTGTAAAACAAAAAAAAGTGACTCCTTTCTCACCAAACTACATCTAAATGACAACCTGAGGAGTTTTTGTGCAAAATGAACTAAATCAACATTTTCGAGAAGGTTTTATGATGCTCGAGAGATATTCTTCGCCAAATTGTAAATTCTGCGTGTTCGGCATCGCGATCGTCATAAAAAGTCGGTATCGCGCGCGCGAAAACGTATATTGAGCGCGCGAAGAAGATAAAAAGTGTAAGTCCTCGTTGTCACGCAGTGCGGAGTTGCCCAAAGTCCGCGAGCTGAATGCCCAGGGTTACCTACTGGCTGAAAAGGCCTATTTATTTAACAAACACCCAAAAACTGAAATACCACCCCAAAACCCACATTTTGCAAATCAATCCAATGCCATCCATGCATGCCCTACATGATGTTTAAATTCAACAGACACCACAGAAACATGCACCCATGGGTACCTCTGGCTCTAGTCTGGGCCTACTGGCTGAAATTGCAATCAAAGAAAAACAACTAGGCCCGTGCCAAAACTACAGGCCACAACAATAAATTTAAAAAAAGATGGAAATCCACAAAAAAATGTAGGTACACAAACAAGCCCCAATCAAACAAACAAGTACACCAATTCTCCAACTTACTTGTAAAATCTCAAATCCAAGAGTCCTCAAATCCAATCCAATGATATGATGCAGCAGACAGACACAAAAAGTGATCCTTCCAGCTCCAAATCCAAATGAAAGTGAACAGCACATGGACAAAGCACTGGGAGGAGCCTGCTGGACAGGAACAGGAAGTTTGAGAATCAGGGGCACTTCCTTGCTCTTGGAAAAAAAGTAAAAAGAAAAGGACTCCTTGCACAAAAACTACAGCCAAATCACAATCTGAGGAGTTTTTTAGCAAAATCATCATTTTCGAGAATGTTTTATGATGCTCGAGAGATATTCTTCGCCAGATTGTAGTTTCTTCGTGTTCAGGATCGCGATCTTACCAACACTGCCGCCGGAAGTCAGATCGCGCGTCCGAATGACGTGTTCGCGTTCGCACACTCTCGCGGGATCGTGCGGCCGGATTCCAAATCTCGTGGCGCCCGCGAACGGATAGGAAGTCGCGTCGGCGAACGCAGAATCACGGTAGGTCGTTACCGCGCGTGCAAGAACGTATATTCAGCACGCGAAGAAGAAAAACAGCTACGCTACACCGCAAATTGCGTAGTGTACGGTAACTTCGCGTTCTACGCAAATCGCGAAGTTACCGAGACTACGCAAGCTCCGCGAGCGTAGCGTAGTTCACCGCCCAGGCTTAGTAAACATAAAAAACATTGTTACCAATTAAGCAGGAGTTGCCATAGAGTATATTCTGGAAGTGCTAATTTATAGTACAGAGCCTAAAGATATATGAATCATGTGCAATTCCAGGAAAGATTTGTAAGATATTTGTAAAATATCCATCAAAGTCTACAATAGCCTGCACATTGATTGAATAACTGTGCTTCCTGTTCCTGTAGATATAGGCTGCTATAGCAGGTGGTATCAATTGTACATGAGCAAAGTTAATTGCGGCCAAGACATGAGGAGTGCAATTTGACAAAATTCTTCTTTAAATTTAATTTTCTTTTCCGTAGTATTTAGAAAATGTAGAAACTGAGGAGTAATTTTGATGATGATCTCTAGGGCAGTAGGCAAAACAGAAGATAAAGCACTCTGTGAGATTACAAACATTCTGGCATAAGTGCTTTGAAAGAAGCCAGATGCCAATAAATGCAGGACTGACATTAGCTTCACATGTGATGGAATTGCAATGCATGTCAGCAACTAGTCTTGGACTGCAGATTTAAACCAACTTTGTCTATTAAATCTCCGATGTTTACTTTCTTCTGATGAACTTCTCCCCCTTAGATCAATGAGGCTGATCCTCTGAAGAAAAATACTCTCCTTCCTCCTTCTCTGTAGATAGCGTTGTCACAGACATTCACTCACTTGCAGAAAAATGATATCCAGTTATGAAAACGGTTTGGAAAGACTGTTTAGATCAATTTCTTTATATAATGATGTATTGTTGTTTGGTGCTTGCTAGGGCCATGCATAACTTTATGGCACAATTCAAACACTGTGTTATACTGTGTGAGGCTGTGTGACATATTTAAATACCACTGTGATGGGTTTGTGGTGGTTTTGTGTGGCAACACCCACCTTGCGTATATTAAAATATCTTTAAAGCAACACAACGTAGAGCTTGTGTAATGAAAGCCTAGAAAAGTCACACAATACGACCACTGCACCTCTTTCTAAATCTGACTTAAGGATTTGCTTTGACTTGCGTTGACTTGCGTGCAAAGTAGACGCAAGATAATTTGTAAATCTGGGCTGTGGTTTCTCATATGCAAGATGCGGGAGAAGGTGATTGGAGTCCAAGGGGCACAGCATCTAAGCTGGTACATGGTTCTAGTTCATTATGGGGCATACCTTATTTGGTTCAACTCGACAAAGTCTGGGACCATAAGCCCAATTACATACAAGGTGCGACCTCTAGAGTATCTACTATCACTCCAAGTTAGCAAGGGCATAGAGAGACTGAAGCAATGAAACACAGGGGCATATTCTCAAGGAGCTATCGCAGAGTTATCGGCACTTTAACGCATCCAAAGTCGCGCTAAATTTATTGCCCCATTCACAAGCTGGTGCTAACAGCCCATAACACCAGTTTTCCTGCAAAAGCAGTCGCAAAAAACATCGCCACAGATGACCCTGGCAACTGATGCTAATGAGACGCAGAGTAGGCGGCCCGAGCAAAAAGCCGCGACAACACCACAACGCAACATTCTCAACGACCAGCCACATCGGCGATAGGAACACAAAACAGGCGATACGGCGCGTTACCAGCAGGAAATTAACACCTGCTCTGACCTGGTGCAAAGTCGGACGTCAACCTGCACAAGAAAAGGGAGCCCAGCCCACAGCCACACCTGAAGAACAACAGATGCCATGGAGCCACTCACCATGCACCCCGTAGCCCCGAGAGGGCAACAACACCCACCGCCACCACCCCCAGGACCGCCACCCCCCCAACGGACCCCCCCACACCCTCCCAGACCACCGCAGAGGCAGCGCAGACAAGGACAGCAGAGCTTCAGGAAATACAACAGCCCCACAGACCTAACACTAGACAATGCCAATGCCCACTACAGGCCCAAAAGGACAACCATCCTCCGCATCCTGAACATCATTGCCCACAGGCTGATGGTACCAACACAGCAGACAACCAAAATCCCTCTGCAGACAAAGCTGCTGGCTGTGCAGCACCTGTTGGCCTCTGGTATCCTCCCAAACAACAACCGCCCAAGTCGGAGGAGTCTCACAGCCAGCCCCATCCAAGTTCCTCACACCTGCCCTGGATGCCCTCACCAGCTAGGGACCCCAGCACCCATACGTCCCCCACAATGCGCAGGAACAGCTGGAGACCAAGCAAGGACTATATGCCATAGCTGGATCCCCGCACGTGTCGGGGGAAATCGACTGCACACTTGTCCCACTTGTGCCCCCTGCCATCACCGCACACAATTAACGCAACAGAAAGCACACGCATCCCATCAACATGCAGGCAATAGTGGACCACAGGGGACTCCTCACCAATGTCATGGCCAACTACCCAGGCAGTGTGCATGATCCCTTCATCTTCCGACAGTCCAACATCACCCAGCGCTTCCAGGATGGCACCCATGGGAATGCACTGCCCGTTGGCAAGTACCAAATGAACACACCACACACCTCAACCCCACAATCATGCAACTCACAACTCTAGCACTGCACACGTCACAAAATCACATACAACATGCCAAACAACATGCCCCCCCACCAGACACGACAGCACAACTTACTGTGGCAACCTTGGTCAGCCATGTACATGAGCCATCGACGGCATGGCACCTCAGCCACACAATACCAGAATGTGGGGAGAGGTGGGAACCAGGCATGTGTGAAGAAGGCAAGTGACCCATGAATGAGTATGTACACAATGCCAAGTGTGGCGGAGATGTGCTGGACAGACTGCAGTATGCAGACCACAGACATAGCCATGTCTACATGCACTGCTGGTGTTTGGAGTGTAGTGGACAGTGGACGCAACCATATCACCCCAGCCAGTGGGGAAGATCGCGGAAATGTAGCTTGTGACGTCCCCCCCTGTAAGCGTGTGCGGAGTGGGCTGGCCCGGCATACGCAGGCCAGCGCAGGGGTGTGAATAAAAAACACGTAGCTCTGGGCGTGGTTCTCTTCCGGAATGCCCAACATGTCTGCCAGGGTGGCGCCTCCCACCCTGCCACGAGGCCGACGCCGTCGCCGTGAGCGGTGTGGCCTGCGATCCTGTGCGCCTGCTGCACCCCGGGCCGCTGGTCCCCAGACCCGTCATGCCCGTCCCTGCGCAGCCAGGCCTCACTGCTCACCTGCCGACACCAGCGTGTGTCAAAGAGGGCCCACCACGTGCCGGCGCAAGCTCCAAGCCCGAGGCCCGCGACCTTCGCAACCTCCTCAGACCATCACAGCCTCCGCGACACAGGCCCGCTTTGCTCCTTTTTCGTTGACGTACTCCACCGCTGCCTCGGGCCTACACTACGCTCAAGTAGGTCACACATTTGGACCTGAGTCTTGATTACACAATGGCCGAGTACACACTTTATGGCAGCGTTTATATCACTATACTCCCTTCGATGTGGTGACACAAAGTATGTGCATGGCATCCCAACCACACATGTCTGTGGGCCCTTGATGACTACGCCTTCGGACTACACTGCGGTCCTGCAGGCCCCACGGAAATCCATGCCAGTCCGTACCAGGCAGGAAACGGCATCGTCGCTGGCTAAACACCCGCTCAGCTCTGTCGCTACTGCCTCGGTCAACCACGAGTCATCCCCACATGCCATTTCAACGCCGTGTGTCAGTGTTCCAGGAGGAGCGTGCTGAACAGCGGTTGGCCCGCGCTGGCCGCTGCCTCCGGACTACACATCGGTCAAGGAGGGCACACATTGGGAACTCAGTCATGATTCATTTATGGCAAACCTGATATCATTGTACTGGCTTCGTCGCAGACTGCATCCCCTTTCAGCTCCTGTGCCACTAAGTCTGTTCCCCGACAACCATGGACACTTTCTTCTTGAGATTTGTTGGCGACTGAGTCCATGGACTCGGGGTTGTCTTCATCATCATGTCGGTGATACTGACTATGTGGCCAAAACTAGGCTGTAGCATTCCACTCCTCCATTTGCCGCTTCCGGCCGGCTCCTGCCCTCTGCATCATGCCCTGGAGGACACCTTCCACTTTCCCCCGCAAACCTCCGCTACATTCACCTTCGACATCGACGAGGACCCGCTCACCTCGCGTGGCCCTATCTCACTGCACCGCAAGTCACCGTCCCTTGGCGGTGTGCCTGTGCTGGCCGCAGTGCATCCAGGGCCACTAACTCTGTGCAGCTCAAACCATGGCCCCAGTCTGATGGCATAGTGGATGGCCTCTGGGTCGATGGTCTGGGGGTCATCAACGCCATGTGTCTGTGGCCCTGCGCTGACCACTGCCTCCGGCCTCAACTGCGGTTCACCTGGGCTCACACAACAAATCAAGTCCTGACCTGCCCGGACGTCGCATCACCGCAGGATGCACACTCCACCACTGCCAGGACCAACTCCAAACGACAGGTGCCAGAGTCGGAAGTGTCTTACTGCCAGACTGTCAGAGTTGCTCACACCTGTCGTAGGTGCCATCACCAGCTTGATACCCTGCTCAGTTCTTCAGGTACCACTAACTCAGTGCACCACAAATCAAGGAACATTCTGCTTGCATGTTGGGCGAACACTGTACTCCCTCCGGCTACCACCATGATGCTTCACAGTTGTTTCTGTTGTGCTGGTGTTTTATGTTTCTGCTTCAATTGTGATCACTGTTCAAGTTGTTGCCAGCACCAACGACTCCATAAGGGTTGGCTTACACTCACCCCACACACATCCAGCACATGCGTCACTGTACATGTGACCATGCCAATAAAGGTGTAGAGCGCACGTGCCCGTGGCCAGTTCAATGAACTATCTGTGTGTGTCTGTGTGCTCATGATGTATGCATTTGTGCCCCGGGCACTACAACATTACATTGTGCCGTGTACAGAGGATGCAGCCATGTCACCGCAGGCAGCGGGTGGACATTGCACATGTAGCTTTGTCATCCCCCACTCAATACGTAAGAGGAGTGAACTGTGCCGGCAAACGCCAGTCCGGCGTGGGGGTGTGGATGATCATCCCGTGGCTCTGGGTGTGGTTCAGTACTGGAAATGTGCAAAGGCATGTGTCTCTGTCGCAGTGTGGGTCTCCGTTGGGTAGTATTGGTGGGCCCTGATGGGACTTAGACACCCACGTATGTGATCTGGTTCGGCTTCCATGAGGTAGTACCCCACCCGCACATGTTCGGCCACCCCCTTCTGGCAGTCTGACACCTGGCCTTGGACCGCGATGTGTGCTTCGGTGGGCTGCTGGGAGCCAGCCGGGGTGGTGGGTGCATCCAGCTGTGTTGTCTGTGCAGGGGGTGGGGTATCCTTGATGCAGCGGTGCTGCCCTGCTCCTGGAGGTCAATTGCCTAAGAAGTCCATGAACTGTTGTGGGGCGTAGGTGTCGGAAGTGTGGTGGTCCTCTTCAGCATCACTGTAGAGTTGTCTGGTCTGCTCTGCTGGAGGTGTTGTTTGTCCCTCTGCAATGTGAAGGGGAGATGCTTGTTGACATTGTGTTGGCATGTATGTTGCCGCATTGTTCAAGTTTACATTCAGACTTCATGACAATGTACATTGTGACTGTTTGGGAGGCGCAGACTATTTGATGCGGGACAGTGGACATTTGGACTACATGACGTAGGTGAGGTTGTACACGCACATTTGCATCTCATAGTTTCCTGCTATGTCAGATGTGATTGGCCATTTTCTACGCACAGGCGGACCCAGTTGTGTCCTCTGTTCTGCAGTGTAGGTGTTGGACTGTGTACCACATTGTCGTCCATGTGGGTGTGCTGTAATTGCTATGTGTGTGTGCTGCTTTGTGTGGGAGTCGCACCTGCAGCTGTGATTTTGCTGCCCCTTATCCCTTGGAGGCGGTGTGCCTTTGGCTTTAGTGCTTTTGAGGTGCTGTGATGTTGGCGACTTGGGTCATTTGTGCTCTTGGACGGTTTTTGTACGTTTGTGCATTGTTTGTCTGCAGATGTGTTGTTGAAGTCAGTGGTTGTTTGTGCAGGTGGATGTGTCGGAGTGTGACCTGCTCCTTTCCGGATGTCGTCCACACTCAGCCACCTCAGTCTCGTGGCGTGCACAGTGTCATGGTGATTGTACTCCAGCCATGCTGCTGGTCATGTGGTGTCACTTGCATTGTCAGTGTGGCTCTCACATACGCATCTTTGCTGTGTTTCGCACGGGTGCATGTGTGTGTTGTGTAATTGGTGATGTGTGGGGTGGGACCCCTTTGGGCACATGGTGAACGGGGGCCTACTTGATGTTTGTATGTGTGCTGCAGTGTGCCACAGGGATCAGGGACATGACCCAGGGTTATTGTGGGTGTGCGGTGTGCTACACGTCGTTGTGCATGTGTGCCATTGTGCCCGTCCCCCCCATCCCCACAGTCCCTGTTCGTTACTCACCCTGTTGCTGTTGTGTCAGGTCATGTCGAGCAGTGTCCGGACTCCCGACTCCTTGCACCGTCTCCACACTGATGGCTGTGGGTGCCATTTGCTCCAGCTCCTCCTGTGGCACAGGACTCCCACCTCCATTCGCCATTGCTGCCTTCCTGTTGGCAGCGGGTTTCTGCTTGGTTTGGCTTTTTACATCGTGCCAGCGCATCTTGGCCTCCTCGGCACTCCGACTGCATTCACGATGGGATGCCATTTTTCCGTCTGTATTGCCAATGACACGGTGGTGGTGATGGACAGTTGTTGGTGCTCTGTCACCTCCGTGACGATGAGCAGGTTTTCCTGTGGACTGTACCCCGTCTTCCTCTTCCTCTTCTCCTTGGCCTTCCCCAACCCCGAGGTTCATTGCTGGTGGTCTGTGGGGCTTGTGGGGTTCGCGTTGACCTGGGAACTCGTTCCGGGTGCATCCTTGTTGCTGCGCAGTTTGATTTGTTTATGGTGTGTTTTTCTTGTTCAGCTTTTATGGTGCATTTTCCCGCCAGACGCGTGGGGATTGCAGGCCTATCGCTGGTTGTCCCTGTTTTTTTTTCGTGGTTGGCCTCATCGCAACTTTATTTGCGTTGGTGTTTTGCATTTTTTCGGCGTCGCGTTGTTTTTAACGCAGTCATTTGACGCGTTATCGTGGGACTATCACATGGTGACGCCAGGTTGAGAATGCTACGTTAATACAGCGTTGTTTTCCCGCGATGGGCTGCGATGTGAGAAGTTGCGTTAAGCTAAACTTGCGGTGGTTATCACACGTTCTTGTGAATATGCCCCACAGAGTAGCTATTCAAACGAGGAGGTTGCAATCTGTGATTGTAACCTCTTTTGCTTGGGACTCTGAGACCATTTGCGCCAGTTGTTATGAAGCACCCTCTGGCGTAGCTGGTGGGAAAGGATGGCATGTTCTTCCTGAGAGGAACATTGAATGTTTATTTTATGTTTTATAAAAAATACTCCCATGCACTAATAAATGAATCTGGTAAGGAATTTAGTAATACATAGCAACAAAAATAGTCTGTGATTATTAAAAGAACCAAGAGAGAATGTACTTTGAATGAAATTGTCCTTCTTGTTTCTGATTACATGCTAGAGTAAGACTAAATGAGCTCAAGACTGACCTATTTATGAGCCAGAGACATACCTACTGCCAGTTGGGTACTTATCTAGTTTGTAACTGAACTGTCTTGCAGACAATGACTGGATATTTCTTATTTTTCACAATATTTTGGCTATACATGATTTAAATATGCACGGCATCTTTTGCACGTCATGTTTGCTACCATTAAACATGAAATAATTTGGAATATATGCTTCAAACATTATGATTGCTATCATCAGGGCTCCAAGCTGTGGAACGCCCTCCCCGAACCTCTGAGATGTTGCCCCTCACCAACAACCTTTTGAAGATAGTTGAAGACCTGGCCGTTCTGAGTTAGCAACACCTGGATAGGCCTGACCTGACGTCTAAGTGCCGGGAAACCCCAAGTGGATAGCTGAGCACTATATAAAATTTCTTAATAATTATAATGACAATAATTGTTATAAATGCGTATTGATAAGCTATGAATCCAAATATAATGATTGAGTAACTAATGGACTGATTGGTCATGGAAAAAACATATGTGAGATACACCCTAGCCAGCAGTAGTCTGTTGGTCCACCAGACACAGGATTATTCCCAAATAGAAACTCTCCTCATCTTCATTAGCTCAGTCTTCATGATGTCACATGCTGCCACCCTTGACTTGACTTGGTGATATTAAGGGTCAATTATGCACTGTGCAAACATAATTCTAAGGGGTTTGGTGACAGGTAGTCTTTGGATTAATATTTTTGATTGATTTTTTGGGGCTATCGTTTTTGCATTTGGAAAACATTGGCAGAAAAGTGGGGGTTAGGCAACCTAGATAAAAAAAAATGGGCTCATTAATGCATGTGCTAATATAATACATTGTGGGCAAGGCAGACTAGCACATCTCACTTACAACTTTTTTTTGCAGTTTATGTATTTGTGGCTAATGCAGAGGAACTTGTCTGTCAGAATGGGTGCAATACTAAATTTTAAGTCTGGCCTAAAGACAGCCTGAGCTCTCTCTCCAATCTCAAGCTTTCCAAAACAATCAAAATAAAATACATATATTTATACTTACATAGAGGAGCTTTCTGTCATCCCTGTTCATCCATTTGTCTGTTTAACTGCCACATTTTGCTTCCACCCACCACAGCATACAGAATGGGGCTCTAGATCAGCTGATCACATCTTGCTGTCTTACACTAAGAGTGATGGCATTTTGTCTGATCATTTTCCCAGCTGTTTGAAAACAAGTACTTTCAAGTGCCAGGGTGGTGTAATTGGGCTGTTGGGCTACCTCGCTATTTGTTATATATTTTGTATAATGTTTGCTGTAAGAAAGTGGATTATTTTTTGGGATGGGACTGGAAATATGACTTTTTAAAGAACTAAGTAAAAGTAGCATCACAAAGTGCTAAATGCCAGTGATAGTCCATGGTCACAGTAGACTGGGACCTAGGCGCACTTTGAGGCCAACTTTGATGAAACCCGAGGTCAGATAGACCAAGCGCGATATTCTGGTAAAGCATTTTAACTCCTGACTTAGTTTGCAAAATGAAAGTTGCAATCTCTTAGTGGGGAAAGGCAGAAGGCTGTATCTGAGAAGGCCCCACTGAAGACGGAGGTCTTGCTGAAGCCATTGGTTCTGCTGGGAAATTTCATGACATGAGAAGTCGTGGTGGTCGGAAACGTTTGTAGCCTTTGTCCACTCCCATTTTTACATTGGGACCTAAGATATTTTTGGAGCTCAGATTACTCCAATGGGGTGATGCGGTAGGCTGTTTCCGGAGAGGGCTCCATTAGACTGGATACAGTCTTGCCGAGGTCCCACTGAAATATATTTGCTTCTACAAAGAAGTTCCAAGTGGGATGAGCCATTTTCTTCACCCAGGGAGGCCACACCTTCCCTGATTGACTCTGGTAGTTGGCTGCAGTTCTCTGGTGGTTTGGATATCCAAAAGGTTCCAATTTTGTAGGAGTGCGTATTTTCCATGACTTCTTCACCCACGGCTTCAGGGTAAGCTGTTAGGACATTTTGGGCTTGATTCTGCCAAAGCATTGCATGGTCCAGAGTAAGCAACTGGTCTCCCAAGAACAAGTGTTTTTTAGCTTGTTGTGTTGCTCTATTCACAGAGGAGTTCAGTTCACTGACCCTTCATTTCTTTGTTATGGTTACAAGAGGGAAAGGTTCCAGTCCTTCCGGACTCTTCTCTGGTGACAGCAAGCACGGTCCAGTCCTCTTCTGTTCTGCTGCAGGTACAGAAAGTGTTCCTCAGAGGGTCATAAGGGGGCCCTGGAGAAGCACTACTAGTACCATCTTCTTAGTGGGATCAGGCGGCTTCTTCTTTCAGCTCACTATCCTTTCACCATTTTTGCTCCCAGGTCCAGGAAATACTCAAATGTCTCTCACTTGTGCAGGGTTTTTAAGTTGAGTTGGAAAGTTTGGAAAGTAGGCACCTCTACTCAATCCTGGACTTTCTCTGTGGTTTCTATGAGCCTGGGCTGGCCCAGGCCAGGTACAATGTGAAGAGTTAATTAGCATGTGCAGATTTCCTCTTCACCCCTTCCTTGATGCAACGCAATGCCAAGCAGTGCACAGCTTGTTTGTGCTGACAAATGGCACCTTTCTAGCACAAAAAAGCATTTTTGTTCTCAGTTGTAAATACCTGCATCACATTACGTCTGCGTTGCTTTGCACTGACATATACCCTTTGTAAATTTGTGTTGCTGTTTTCTTTGATGGTTTGGTGCCTATTTATACATTTGTCAACATGGTAAATGAGGACTAAGTATTTCTCATCACCGGAACCTTTATCCAGTAATTTTTGGGGAGGGTTTGTATATGATGCAGTGTGATTGTGGCACTACATGACAGGGCAATTGCTTTTCATTGACGATTGAAGGGGTCATTTATGTATTTGATCATTTGAATCTGAATTTTACATGCCTAATATTGTAGAGCAGCTACTACTTTGGGGGAATACCTTGGCATTTGGGTCACTAATGGAGTAGTATTCATGTAGCTGTTTACTGATTGATACGGCCAACCGGTTTGTCAACTCTTTCGGGTATAGTGAGAGGTGTGTTGTGCCTGCCCAATTTTCTTCATGGCAATCCTCGGATGATCAGGAGCGATGTGCTAGTGCGGCACATATGAATCTCCAATGCAGCCTAGTGGGTCAGTGGTTAGGTTCGTGTGGGATCAGTACACTGAAGGCAGAAATTATACAAATTTTCTACTGTCCCATAATGGGCTTCAATTCCTGCCAGAGTTTGCAATAACCCAGTACCCCAGAGTAAATGAACAGAGAGCGATCTAACAAACGTGAGGTGATGTGCTTGTTCTACGCCCATTATAATTGACAGTCACATCATATTGTCAGCATCCTCTGCTGTCAGACTATTTTTTCTCCAACACAAAAAATAACACATTACAATCTGAAAACTCTCAAAGCTGATTGTGTATCTTGGGTGATAAGTCTGACACTGTGGCAAAATAGCCACGCGTAAAACAATAACTTGGTCACCATTCTGCATTGGTCACCCAGCAGGAACACATGCAAACACTTGTGGGACTGCTGCTTAGTTTCATTATCCACACGTTTTAATGTCAGCAAACGAAAAAAGATTATACACAATGTAGATAACCTCTCACAGGTCTGTAATCTAATGAGGGCACACATGTCACATCTGCTATCTAAGGCACACGATTTTGTAGAAATGTTTTTACCTTCTTTCGTCCAGTCATTTGTGGCATGATCCAAAAGAAAACAAGCCAGGATGAGTGCTTGTGTGTAGTTGGCCACAATCTCTATGCTTGACTTCAGTCTATATTCCTTGGTGGATTGCAAAAGATTACATGGGCGTGTGGGAACAATAATTCCAAAATAGCAGGTAACAACTGCAAATTGCTTTGCAATATTTCTGCTTCTGCTTTATAAAAGAATCATGGCCTAGATTTACTAACGCTTTGTGCCAGAAACCCGACACAAAAGGCTGTGGTGGGATTTACTTTCAAAAGCAAATCAAGATTTGCACTTCCTAAAATAACACACTTTTAAGTTGGTTTGAATTACACTGCTTCAATAGTTGGTACATGACGTAAATCTCTTTCTACAAAGAATCATAGACAATGATTTCAGTCAAGATTTAACTCCTCCTGGAAGCAGGTGCAACAAAGAAAAATATTTCCATTTCTCCTCGTTTTTCGCACTGCCTGCTGCATTGGACAGCACACATACAAACAAGAACAAGCATTGGCATAGCCAATAGGTCTCGCCTTTGGGACCTTATAAGTGTTTAGCCATGCAACAGTTAATGTTATTGCACCAAGGATATTGTGTTGGATAACTAAACACTTATAAGATCCCAAAGGCGAGAACTATTGGCTATGCCAATGCTTGTTAACTGATTATTCCCTGAACAGCACTTTGCTGCAGCCTGCATATGGTGTGACTCCGTTCAGTGAGGTAAGTAAGCGCCTGCTGCAGAGACATGCTTGCGGTCGCGGACCTGAAGGCAGGAAAAGTTCACAAGAAGTTTATGCTGTCTGGTATTGCAGGGGCGTGTCAGTCACGTCTGATTTGTGTTTGTCATAGTTAGATGCCTCGAAGGCATCGACCTGTGGAAATTAGAAGCTTTCTTTACACACTGATGTCACTTAGGGTGACCTGCAAGCCCAGGATACAGTCTCACTCAGAATTTCATCCTTCACAGGTTCTCTGACTGAGTACATTGGGTCTGCTAGAAATAACGCTTCATTCAACCTCAAAGGTACTTCAGCTATGGCGTGTGGCGGGGTAGGAGTGGTACATATAATGCACAAGATTCCCTGTCTGTGTAACAAGCTGCTAAGAGAGATTTGTGGTAGTTGTTTTGACCCTGTCGGCAAATTAGGGTGATATAATGGCACAACAGGTTTATATGTTTTAAAAAGATGGAGATAAAAATAAGCACAGCTTCTGCTTCATACAATAAGACAGTAGAATTGAAGGTAATGTTAAAAAGAACCATTGGCAAAGTCAATAGTTCTATCTTTGACAAGCTTGTAAGGTTTTTTCATACATTTTTGCACGCATACCCAATAGAAATTAGAATAAAAAATAGTAAACAAAAATAAGAGACATGAAAGGCGAGCTTGTTCCACCAATCCTGGGCTGCTCCATTTTCCCATGCTGTGTGCAGTGGTGAGCAAAAGCAAAATGTGAATTCCAATTCAATAGACCATTGGATGATAAAGACCCCTTATATGTAACATGAGGCTGGCAAGAAAGCTAAAGCTGCTTGTAGGTTAGACCTAAACAAAGCGCCGCCAAGGCTGTGGCAACTGCTTGGAAGCACCAGCAGTTACTTTTAGCCTAAATCACTCCTATGTGAGGGCTGTCCTGCCATGCAACTCTAGGAGAGTTTTGCATGTAAGAGTGTATATAGACATAGAAGAAGACACCAGACACGATTTTAATTGACAATAACCCCATACAGGTTGCCCCATTCACTTGTCCTAAAATCTAAATGAAGACCCATGTAAAAGGTTCCAAGTGACCACATACTTTCTGGGTTGAGACTACGACAACCTACCCCTTGGCATCCTGGACTGTTTCTTTATCCTTTCAGAGAACCAAGATTGAGTGGAACATTACCACTATCAAAAGGATACGAACTATGATATTTAACCCCAGCTCAGACAGGCCCTCTGCAGTTGCTTGTATGCACTGCTACTCGCCTTCTATTTTATATTTGTAAATATGGATCACTTGTCATTTTGCACGAGCACTTCTTTTGTTCTTTTTTCACCCAATGGAGCAACCACTATCATGTTTTGAATTATGTGTATAACTATACACATTTCCAATATATACAATATTTTGCAAAGTTTGGCTTCAGTGTTGTATTTCTTTTTCTTTCTATTTTTCTCCACAGAGATAATTATGCATTAATTAATGTCTTGCTTGTATTTTTCAAGTGAATTTTGTTTCCTAATTCAAATTGTTGTCCCGTCAGGACCATTCTGTTGTTTTTACTAAACTGTACCCAGGACCTGCGGTCATTTGGGTTTCCCCAATGTTTGGTAATGGTACTTTTAGCCTACGCACATGTAGGGGTACCTGGGTGGAATGACTGTAACTCAAGTGCAAAAATAAGCATAACTGCCTGCCTGTTAATACAGCTCTATAACTTTTCTCAAATTTGCAACGAGGCATGTATGTTAAATTGTAAACATTAATGGGTACTATAAACTTAAATGCCTGGTTTTGTGCAGATGCTTATCACTGTACAATAAATCTCCTTTTTTACTTTTTATCATAAAGAGCAGCTATTTCCTATGCAACACTTGAATACCTTGTCAATAGTGAAGACTTATTTGATACACCACAAATAACTGGTGCCCCCTGTTTTAGAGAAAGGGAGAGCCTTCTTTGATGTAGAATTCTGTAGTTGACCTTATAAAGATTGGTCTAGATTGTAAAACAACAGTCTAGTAATCTCATATTTGGCGCATTTTATGTATTATCTCAGTTCGGTACAGAATAGATCTTTAGTACACCCTTTATGTGGTACTTTCATTTAAAAAAAATGCGGATTTCGTATAGAGCATAGGTCTAGTGCGTAGCAGATTTTGTACATTATTTATTCATTTCCATGTCCAACACATTTCAAGTCTAACTCTGCTTTATAGGGGACAGAGCTGCGTGACACAATGCCATTCTGACATTGTGAACAGAAGGCAGTGCTTACTAACCAAAAACAAGTGCAGGACTTTCTTCAGCAGGTAAAACCCCGTCCTTCTTGCCACTTTCCAGCTTCTTAAATGTTGGAATATTCAGTACACGTAGGAGGAGTGCATTTCTGCATGTTTGTATTTACATGTGAAAGCTTACATGTGGGAAGAGAATGCGGCGTAATAGCCACAGCTGCCAACTTTGGAACTAGGGAACTAGGTTCGATTCTTGGCGACTTAACATTCTATGATTCTGGGAAAGTCATAAAAAACTCCAAGGGCCAAAAATATGAAAATTAAAAATAGTTCCAGGAGAGCAGGACTATGCCAGATTTACACGAGAGTAACATAAGATAAATCAACGCACAATGAACCCAAATGAAACCCTTCACATGGCAGTGGTTATCCTGAAAATCTGAGGTGGGCCCAACACTGCTGGATCTGTGCTGTACACATTGCAAATGGACGAACCTCAAGAAATAATGTTGATATATTTGTACCGCTAGAACCGGGCCTGCAACCTACATTGAGTTGTTAAATGAATGAAAGCACAGAACCGGAAATCGAGTCATTTGGTATCCGTATAAAAACACAGGGAACAATTTAGTTAGTAGTACCAAAAATAACGTATAAAAGAATGGTACAATTCTTACTCACTTTCTGACTATTTAATGTACATTAAGGGAAGAGTACTCGATGTAAGCAAGGTACTGACCTTGGTTCTTTCTCGTCCTTAGTTCCGGGTAAGCTGTCTACTCTGACTCTGGCTCGATGGCGCCGAACAACTTGCTCAGCCTTCCTTGTCGTTTGTTTGTGGCAGGTCGCTCTTTGTACCGCGATGAAATACACAATTAATAATCAACACCGAGTCTTTACCGTTAACGTCAGCTTCTCTTTTTAAGCATGGTTCCGCAAGCTCTGTGCCAACAATGTTTAATTTGTGTTTACTTTACACGAGGAAGCGACTTTCCAGTCTGAGTGGCTGATAAGCGGGCAGCTGATTTTCATTTTCCCATTCGTGGCCAGACGGCACCATCGCGTAGTTAAAGTCTTAAAGAGGCAAGCCTGCTTTTTCTTCAGTCTGTGTTGATATTACTTGTTCAATGTCGGCAAAAGTGAAAGTGTTTCCCTTGCGGGAGCGAGCAGCGACAGGAGCGATAATTGCTAACACATGGCGCCAAAGCTCGCTCCCGCAAGGGAATCGCCAAACGTGCACGTGTTGCCATTGAAAGCAATGCAACGCGTGCACGTTTTTAAGGGGAAAAGTGAAGCGATTCCAAAAGGTCTTTTTCCTATGCAGCGGATGCGCGCTGCGTAGGCGAGACCTAAAAAGCGTTAAAGCATAGTCTTCATACTGGATGGAACTCCTCCCAGTACTAAAACTATTCCTTACAGAATGCACACATCCTTCCAACATAGGGCAAGGGTGTGTGCATTGGTGCATGGAAGCCAAAAGTGTGCCAGCGCGAATATAAAGGAAAACAGTACCACCTCTCAGTAGATATAATAAGGTCCTGCCCTATCCCTTTCACGCAACTCAGTAAATATTGGCCCTTATCTTTTGCCTCAAATGCAACAATGAAGTGAATGCTACATATCATTTACCTGATTATGGCCATGGAGAGCATTGATAGGAAACACATTTCATGTGCACGAGTGCACTTTGTGCTGGCTTGACGAGACTTCAACCCTAGGCATCCACCTCCTCCATGGACATGGAACGCACTGATTAGCATATGACCATTGTAATGTTATGACATCCCAAAAAGCTGTAAGCCACTTCCTCTTCCAAATCAACACAATATCTTTGTTGGCCTGGTTGTATCTGCCAATAACACAGCATTACATAGCAGTATTGTGCATTCTTTCTTTTGCAAATTTTTTAAGACCTTCCTTAAAAATTTGTAAAACGTTTGTAACCTGCTGCCCATCTGTCACAATCTCTTTAAGTGATGGCAGTCATTCTAAGGGCTGAAGGACTTAAAAAGCTGCAATAAGCTAGTGACGTTCTTCTGAAAGGCCCCATACTGTAAGATGAAACTACATACAATTGGACTTTTAAATACGCTTTACCAACACTTCGGACAGCACAAAGAAACCAATGAGTACATAACAGAGCACAGAGGCAGTGCCATAGATTTCTTCGACACCTCTGCTCTAAAGCAGATCATTCCATCTCTCGTGTCCATTGAGTATGCAGAGCAGGCAGTGAGCCACATGAATGCTGCCACCAGCCATCGTATTGCTTTTAATTTATGGCTGTAGACAGTGATGATGACTAACAGAATCACAGAGAGAATTTAGAAATTCTGGGGCATATGTACAAGCCCCTATCGCCAAGGGGAACGTCACTTTTTCCGACATTCCTGTGGCGATAGGGGCTTCGCCTTATTTACAAGTCAGCGTTAAGCCACTTAACGTGGCTTAACGCTGCCTTGTAAATAAGGCCACCTTTCACACAATGCTTAGCATGAAAGGGGTGGGCAATGGGTGTTGCGGTGGGCGTTCCACCGCAACACCCATCGATTTTGACGCTGCCCCTATTTACAAGGGTGGCGTAAATAGGAGGCAGCACCAAAATTAAGACCAGGGAAAACCTGGTTTTAATTTGTCAAAATGAGGAGAAATGCTTTATTTCTCCTCGTTTTTGCTTTTTCCATGTGTGCTGCCTTGTGCATACTATATCTGACCCAAATCAATATGTTTTACTATGTTTGTTCTAATTGTTTCCATGCTACCTAATTGTGGGTATTTTAGAGGTCATCTGCTGCAGTTTATGACAGCATAATTATGTTAGCTCAGTATACTTCAGATTATTTAATGCATTGTCTCATTCTTTGCAACTTGGATGATCAACAAAGAAAGCACAGAGCAATAAGGCAAGCCAGATTTACATGTCTGGAAGCAATGGTCCATGGCTTTTACAAAATATCTGACATCTATCATACAGCAAAGGAGGACCAAAGAGCTGCAAGGCACATGACAAAAGCTTCCACATTTACTGTAGCAGCAGCAGCTCCAGCAGCACCACCAGCACCTCCTGCAGCCCCACCAGCACAAGTGCAATCCCTATCTTCGCCATCTGCCACTCAAGGACCAAAAAGCCTAAAAAAGAATGAAAAAGGCACAAAGTCACTGCCAAATGTTTCTGCTAATTAGGTGATTTGAGCATAGACTAAAAAATATTGAATGCTACAATTGTAGCATGAATAAACTACTGAGACAATTGACTGTTGAGTTGCGTGGGTGCCAGGAGGCCATGTATATCCTAGCCCAGCATAGCTAAAATTTAATAGGGACATTCATGTATATTTGTATGTAATATATTCTTATTGGTATTGCAATGAGGGTGGGGTGTGTAGGTTTTGGTGCTTTAAAATTATTGGATTTTTAAATGTTAGATAGATTTAAAAAATTTGATATTTTAGATAGTAGGTGGTTTTAGAGCAGGTAGTTTAAATAGAGGGATTGGAAAGAGGGCTAATGTTTTAGTATGTGTGTGATAGCACATGTATTAATAAATATGTAGCATAGGTTTATGTATGTTTGGCTTCTACTGTAATTTAAAGATTTTAGGAATTCTTAGAAGGGGCAGATGGAAATGTCAAAGTTTACTGTTTTGTGTAGGGGATGTTTTAATAGCGTGTTTTATAATATTAGGATTTTAAAGTAGTTTTTATAAGTTAGTGAACTTTAGGAAATATTGCAGAAATGTGAAAATACAGTTCCAAGTTAACAATATTAGATTGAATTCTTAATTATGACAGTCTACACAGTGAGAATCATTAGGCCTCCATAATTTCAGAGAGTTAAATAACTTTATGACTGAATGTGATTCTTATGCATGTTTAAAATTTAAAATAAGTATATGCATGAAAATATTTTAATACTTTTCTCACTAGAAATGTACATTGGGTCTTTTTGATTTAGCAAATTGTATTTCTCAGGAGTTGTGTAGATAGTAAGATAAATGAAGTACAAACCTTCTCCAGGGTGATAGGATGAGTAATGTTTGACACAGGCCAGGGACACAGGACATTTACCAGAACACTTTGAAGGCAAATATCGCTGCAGTGGAGCACCTCAGCGGGCACAATTGCAAGTCCAGTTAGAACAGCTCATCTGTGTTCTTATAAATAATTGACATTTGTATATTGTTGTGCTCATATACATTCAAGATTGGGTAAGTCCTAAGAGGTATTGAGTGTCTTGCTAGCTCTTGCTACAGCATTCAGTAGATGCTGTACTTCAGAAAGGGTGTCATATCACAAACAGGACTTTCAGCCTCATTATGTTCTTTCTTAGGTCACACAAGAGTTCTGCTGAAGGTATTGGGTTACTAACATTCGTGCATGTGAGTAGCATGTGAATGTTTGTGTTTTATGACCACTCCATGAGCAATGGCAAAAAACTGTTAATGTTTAACTTACATAGCCAACATTAGCTGTGTGACTTACTCCAATAATAATCAAGTATTCAATTATTTTCTTTAATATTTGGAATCCTTATTCATTTGTGTTGCAAAACCAGAAGTGTGTCATTTGAAAATGAGCTGGTCATCCTATGTTTAGGCTATAAACCAGTTCTGCCTGCATCTCCACTACCACTGTGTTTGGTTTCATAGATAGTATGAAAATGGTAAAGAGTCCAGAAAAGATCTCAGGTAACATTAGGCTGTGACAGGCTAGACTTATTTAACTAACAAAAATGGTTTGTGCCACTGCAATGCTCATTTTGTCAATAGTAAAAAACACAAAGCACGATGTGTGTGATGTGTCACCCAATTAAAAACTATATATATATTGAAGATATTTAAAGTATGCAGATGAATATTGATGCAACTTATCATGCAGACTCTTTAGGTATTGAGAATATCAGTTTGCATAAAAATATAACTATAGTAAATCAAAATGTTTTATAAATGCCTACTATGTTTAGATATCTACTTTAAAATTAAAAACAGTTATATAACACGTTTCTAAATATTCAATTAAAAGATATACGTGATATTGAGTGTGACACAGGCAGCTTTGAAACACTAACATTTGTTATTGTTCTCTTCTCTGTAGAATGACATGTGCCATATATCACGTACTATTCTGATCAACAATATTAATAATATTTTTGAACAAAGATGGGTGATAATTATGTTTAGGTGAATATAAGTTGGAAACTGTATAGGATTGTAGATCTAAAAGAATGTCATATTGGCAGGATGCCTTTTGCTTGATATAAGTACATTTTGGATGAGTCAATGATCATGGGGCATAACTTATCAGATGAGTATAGACTGTTCCATAGGAAGGTTGTAATGAATAAGTTATCAAAACAGTTTGGTATGTTGTTGAATATAATTTGCAAGTACATTTTTGATGTGCCAAAGATAGTGGGGCATACCTTTACAGATGAGTATAGACTGTTCTATAGGCAGGTGGAAATGAATATGTTTTCTAAACATTTGGGTACTTTGTTTTAATTTGTATGTACAATCTCGAATTGGAATGGATTTTTATTTTTTGCTTTCTTTTTACAGCCCTGATGATGTCCCATGGGGGACGAAACGCGTCGCAGTTCTCGTGTCGGTAGTCATAGCCTGACGCGTTTCTGAGCTTCCGCTCTCATCAGAGGCTCGACCGGAGATTAGTGCTGTTTGACACTCCCACGTATTTATTAATAATTAACCGCCCTCAGATGGGCTACTCAAATGAGTTCAACGCAGTGCCTGCTGGGCCTTGTGGTCTGTGTCATAATTGTTCCTCCACTGATGGATGCACGATAATTGATACTGTCAATTTTTAAAGCCCTCCAATGGGCCTTGAGATGCGTGTAAGCCATAAATCCCATTAGTCACTTGTTCACTTTCCAGGCTCGGAGTGATTCCGGGCCCCATGACCCCCAATTATCACGGGGTGGTGCGATCCTTCGTGGCCGGGCTGCAGCGTGTTACATCAAAGCTCCAAATTACCCGCAGGCAAGGTCGCACTCGACCAGCAGCTCGCTGCAAGCGTTTATTCAGGTAAGGCTAAACTCCTCATTTCAATATGATCGCAGTTCTCGTGTCGGTAGTCATAGCCTGCCGCGTTTCTGAGCTTCCGCTCTCATCAGAGGCTCGACCGGAGATTCGTACTGTTTGACACACCCACATATTTATTAAGAATTAACTGCCCTCAGATGGGCTACTCAAATGAGTTCAACGCAGTGCCTGCTGGGCCTTGTGGTCTGTGTCATAATTGTTCCTCCACTGAAGGATGCACGATAATTGATACTGTCAATTTTTAAAGCCCTCCAATGGGCCTTGAGATGCGTGTAAGCCATAAATCCCATTAGTCACTAATAAATCAGTATAAATTATCGTGCTTGATGAGGATGAGGACTGGCTCATTGCTGGGGCTCATGAAGAGCCTGAATTTGCAGTAATAAGTGCGCCGAATTATGGAGGATATCTCAGGTCACTACAACTCCCAGAATGCTCTAACACTGTTTCATTGGAACAGCCCCATCGGGGGCGTGGCATGCTGCAATATATTGGGGGTGAGTGGCCACCGCAGCACGTACCTTTCGCCAATGCCTTTGAAAACGAGAAAGTCTAGAAACATGTCAGGCTCGACGTAAGGCTGCTACATGTTTTTGGCAGATGAACTTTGTCCATACCTGTTATTAAAGGCTGGTAACCTTCATCTCTGTTCGAGTGCTTCTCTAGCGGGTGTTACCTGTGTTTTGGAATTGATGGGCGGCGACCCGGCCACCGAGAAAGCACCACCCCGTGATCACAGGGGGGCCATGAGGATTAGATACACTGACCCTAATGTGGAACAGAAATGCAGGATGAGGACTGGCTCATTGCTGGGGCTCATGAAGAGCCTGAATTTGCAGTAATAAGTGCGCCGAATTATGGAGGATATCTCAGGTCACTACAACTCCCAGAATGCTCTAACACTGTTTCATTGGAACAACCCCATCGGGGCGTGGCATGTTGCAATATATTGGGGGTGAGTGGCAACCGCAGCACGTACCTTTCCCCAATGCCTTTGAAAAAGAGAAAGTCTCGAAACGCGTCAGGCTCGACGTAAGGCTGCTACATGTTTCTGGCAGATGAACTTTGTCCATACCTGTTATTAAAGGCTGGTAACCTTCATCTCTGTTCGAGTGCTTCTCTAGCGGGTGTTACCTGTGTTTTCGAATTGATGGGCAGTGACCCGGCCGCTGAGAAAGCACCACCCCGCGATCACAGGGGGGCCACGAGGATTAGATACACTGACCCTAATGTGGAACAGAAATGCAGGATGAGGACTGGCTCATTGCTGGGGCTCATGAAGAGCCTGAATTTGCAGTAATAAGTGCGCCGAATTATGGAGGATATCTCAGGTCACTACAACTCCCAGAATGCTCTAACACTGTTTCATTGGAACAGCCCCATCGGGGCATGGCATGTTGCAATATATTGGGGGTGAGTGGCCACCACAGCACGTACCTTTCGCCAATGCCTTTGAAAAAGAAAAAGTCTCGAAACGCGTCAGGCTCGACGTAAGGCTGCTAGATGTTTCTGGCAGATGAACTTTGTCCATACCTGTTATTAACGGCTGGTAACCTTCATCTCTGTTCGAGTGCTTCTCTAGTGGGTGTTACCTGTGTTTTGGAATATATATATATATATATATATATATATATATATATATATTATGTACTGGCGGTCGCCAGTAGATAGTTATAGTTAGGACCTTTATCCATAGGAAATCCGCAACATTCTATTTGAAATAACTCTTGCGCCGGTTGACGAATCTTCGCGAAAGCTTCCAACTTGTTGGGGCGCTCCGCTCCGCTCCTACCCTGAAAGTCTCGGGTTGATTCGTCAAGCGGGGCCGAGAAAAAGGGGGTCCCAAAACGCGTTTCTCCGTTTTCTCCATGTTAATTCCCATAGGAAATTTTAGCCACGGCTACAGCCCGAACTGCTGAACGGAATTACACCAAATTTTGCAAAAAGGTAGCGCTTGGTTCAGAAAGCGACCTTTTTTTAAATGGTGTAAATCCGTTCAGTAGTTGCGGAGAAATTAAAAAAATAAGAGTGAAAAATCGATTTCCCATAGGAAACTTTATGCAAGGCTACAGCAAAAACTGCTGAACGGAATTACACCAAATTTGGCAAAAAGGTAGTGCTTGGTTCAGAAAGCACCCTTTTTAAAAATGGTGTAAATCCGTTCAGTAGTTGCTGAGAAAATCCAAAATAAAAGTTTCGATATTTAGAGGCACGGAGGATCCGCGCACCCTCCCGACCACGAGCTGCATGCTAATTGGCTGTCAACACTCCAAACCAGGAAGTGTTGGCAGCCATCTTGTTCCTCAGTAGAACCGAGGGACAAGAAAAGACAAAAACAAGGGTGCAAAACGCAAAAAGTGGGCAGGGTAGAAACACACTGACCCCCTAGCCCTGCTCAGGGGGTCCTACAAGGACCCCCAGGGCCCCAAAAAAAAATATATATTTTTTTTAAATCGGCAGAAAACACGCTGGGTGCGCGGATCCTGCCGATAAAAACAAGAAAGCGCGGTCTCCCGCGCTCGTGGTTAATTGTCCCCGGGTGGGCCAAGTCCCGGGGGCATGCGGGGCTTTATTATTAATTATATGGGGGGCAAGCCCCGGGGACCGCCACCCCCCGGGGCTTTAAACAAAATGGTGCGGGAGGGCTCTGAACCCTCCCGCAGCCCCGGGGACCGCCACCCCCGGGGCTTCTTTTAAATTAAATCACCTGTGTGGGGGGCTCCAGCCCCCCACACGCCCGGGACCGCCACCTCCCCGGGGCACTAACAAATTTAAAATGGGGGTCCGTTTTGGACCCCGAAGCCCGGTGACCACCACCTCCCCACGACAAAAAGACTCCACACAAGTTCAGAAAAATAGAGAATAATTTTATAAATAAAGCAAGACCAAAATGACAAAAATCCAAACAGTAGAAGTCAAGATATGAATTTTTAAGGATTAAATACAGCGGCGGTGATGCATCAGTTCCGTGAGCGTTTCGCCGGTACTGAGGTGCGGTGGTTCTGAATGAGATGTACCGGTTTCCCCACGCTGTAGAGGCAATGCGTTGATATTCTCTATGCAATGGCGGTGATGCTTCAATTCCAATGCGGTGGTTCCAGAGGCAATGCGGCGGTTCCAAGTGTGATGCGTCAATCTGATTCATGCAATAGCGGCGATGCGTCGGTTTCAATTGGTCCAACGGTGTCGATGCGTGGGTTCTGGCAGATGCAGCACTTTATACTCACTTCCAAGTGCCCAGGACTGGGTTGGCATCCCTTGGCAGAGCAAGACTTGCAGCAAGCAACGCCCAGGTGCTGTTTGTAGGTTGAAGAGAAGTCTTTGATATCCATGAGACTTCAGAACACGAGGCAAGCCAAGAAGCCCTTGGAGATACTTAGGTTCTGTGATGTAGAGATGCAGGTCCAGTCCTTCTCACTCCTAGGCAAGAGGGCAGCAGACCAGTACAACACAGTAGTCCAGCACAGTGGCAGTCTCTCCTGCAGCACAGCAGTCCTTCTTCCTGGTAGCATGTCCTCAGTTCCAGAAGTGTTCTGAGTTGGTGGTGGCAGAGGTCCAGTACCTATACCCAGTTGGGCCTTTGAAGTGGGGGAGACTTTAAAGAGATGCCTTTGAAGAGCCCAAGGCCCTGTCTTTCCTGTCCTGGCTCTAGACTCACTACTGGGGGGGTATGCAGCCCCTTGTGTGGGGACAGGATACAGCACTTTCAGGTGTAAGTGTCAGCTCCTCCCTTCCATCCTGCCCAGGATGGCCCATCAGGTTGTGAATGTCCCTTCAGTCACACCTAAGCTCCCTTTGTGTGTGGCAGTCTAGAGGGAATGCACAAAACCAGCTTTTACCCACACCAGATGTGTATCCAGAGACAGGCAGAAGGCACCAAATAGTCACAGTAAGAAAATGCCAACTTTCTAAAATTGGCATTTTCAGAATTGTAATTTAAAATCCAACTGCACCATAAGTTGTGCTTTTAAATTGTGTTTCCAGGGACAACAAATGTGGGGGTTCCATCTCTTCCCAATTGGAAATTACACTTACCAGGACATATAAAACATAAAAAAAACATGTCCTACTTTTTAAATACACTGCACTCTACCCATGCACTTTCCAGGGCCTACCTTAGGGGTGTCCTATATCTAACAAAAGGAAGGTTTGGGCCTGGCAAGTGGGTTAACTTGCCAGGTTTGCATGGCTGTTTACAACTGCACATACAGGCTCTGCAGTGGCAGGCCTGTGAAATGTTTGAAGTGCTACTTAAGTGGGTGGCACAATCAGTGCTGCGGGCCCACTTAGTAGCATTTATTTACAGGCCCTGGGCACATGTAGTGCACTTTACTAGGACCTTATAAGACCTTATAAGAAAATTAAATATGTCAATTGTGGATAAGCCAATGTTACCATGGTTTAAGTATAGAGCACATGTCGGAGTCCAACAGGAGTAGAAAACCATTTTCCTGAAATGTAGTTCTTTTTTTTATGAAAGAAGTCCAAAAATTGGGTTATTCAAGATATAAAACATATTTTTTTTTAAATAATGGGAACAAAATCTGATTGCTAAGTCTACTGCATGTTTGTTCTACACAAAGCAAGTTGATGTTTAGGATTAATAATAACCATATTGGTATCCAAATAGACTCCAATGACTGCCTCCAACCACCGAAAAAGAGGTCAATATATTTCTTGGATTTACCAATGTCTATGAATGACTCATTGAAGACCTCTCGACTATCATTGACCCAGTAACATACATTTTGCAATAAAGAATTTAAACACAACTTGCTTTCAAAACCAGATTGGCTTCCCAAGCTTTAAAAAGGAATTTCAGTTCAGGTGCATCACTGAGGAACCTCGATAGTGATGTGCTATTTTTGTTGAGGCGATGTATCTGAACAGGCAACAGTCTCAAGCTGAACTCCTGACAAAATGTCGTCACCTTCTGAAGAAAATTAATTATTGTTGACAAATGAACGTTAGCTATTAAAACCAATACAAAGAAGGGAGATTTTTTTTATGATGAACCATACTGAACATATGAACTTGTCATTCATTAGGTCATTCACAGCTCAGTTTTTAGCAAGTACAACTTTATAAAAGTATGATGAAAGTGACAGGTGGAAGTCTTGTTGTGCATATCTCATCCAGAGTTTAGGCTTGAAGAACCCCCAGAACAGACTCAGATGCTACCTTGATAAGGGGCCCAGGCTGTGTTTGAGGGCATTTTGAAATAAACAAAACAAATCTGATGTGCAATGCTGCCTGAGGAAACATTGACAATGGCGCACAAGGAAAGTGTTACCATATTAAGGAATGTTGAACTATTTCTTTGCTGCCCTCTTTTGGATGCTATAAAACATGAGCAAACAAAAGGTTCCATTTCACTTTAAAAGCTACTGGTGCTTATATTGTATTTGAGGTATTGATGGGTGTTAAGGGAAGTGATTAATTGGTATCAGTATGAGCTATGTTTTTGGGATGAATGTTAGTTATGTAGCAGTTTTACGGAATGACATCCTTGAATATATATCAGAACAAGAGTGTGTATTCACAAAATTAGAAGGTAGTTACATTGTCTGAAAAAAAGAGTGAGATAATGTCAAATACTTCAGTAACATTGATTGTAAAGATATTACTTATGTTTCAGTTTCAGAAATACCAGTGCTATACAGAGGGGCTTATTTACTAACACTTTGCATGAAGTTTGATTCAAAAAGTTGCAGAACTAATAAAAAGTTTAGAACTGGAATTTACTTTCTAGCCCAAAATTTGTTTTGAACTGGAAAATAGCTGTAAAGTAAAGCAAAGGTGTGCTATGCACTACCTTGAGCAATTTCGCAGGAAGGAGCCATACCATAGGTCTTCCATAATCTTCATATATTGTTTGGTTTTATGCTCACTCATGTACCTTATGTAGCTATGTCAACTGTCAATGATGAAAGAGCACACAGTCAACATTGTTGAGAGATATTGTGCTATATTCATAATGAATGAAAAATGTCCTATCGTAAAGAAAAGTTTCAATTCTATTAAGGACGTGGAGGTGAGGATTAGGCTTTTACTCTCTCCACTTTATTTGTCCAGCAGCCATTAGTAGATCAAAACCATAACAAAACTTCATTTCCCATGAGACTTCAGGAAATGGAAAGAGAAAACTTCAACTATAATGTCCAATCAGGAAGCAGGTCTTCCAACGACTTCCCCCGAGGACGCTCTATCCTCCTCTTTCTTCCTGAGACCATATCCAGCAAATCTCCATATTATTCTTGTTTATTAGCGTCCGTTCCTATTAGATAAAAAAGGGACGTTGTAACTCTCGATAGAGAAAGCACTTAATAGCAAGTTTGTTCAACCTTAGCAGCTATCTTTGGTAGGACATCAAATCACAATCATTATAACAGTCAATAATTGAGAAGGTTACTTACATCGCAAACATGGAGGTTTCGGGTGGGAATTGCAGACCTGGGTGGGCTAATCCTCACCTCTGCGTCCTTAATAGAATTGAAACTTTCCTTTACGATAGCTAGGAAATTTTTCATTCTATGTCAGGACCGGAGGCAAGGATTAGGCTAGTTTAGAGCTTGTCCACCATCAAAGTTGCCAGATTCATCACCGGCTTGAAGTAGAATCTCTTGAAGGTGGAATCTGAGGACCAATCTGTAGCATCAAGGATATCCTCCAGCTGCGCACCGAGAGAAAATGCATTTGAGGCCATCGACCCCCGAAATGAGTGGGTACTGAATCATGAGATATCAATCTCTGCTTCTTGCATAACCAAGCGGACCCACCTCGCAATCGTTGGGGAGGATACCGCCCTGTGTGGCTTTGTGAGAGCAATAAACAATTGTCTGACGCCCTGTGGACGTATGTCTTCTGTCACCACCTCATAAGCTTTGAGTGCTCTGACCACACATAGCTTCAGAAAATCCGGGTAATCTGGATAAGACACAGATTTCAAGTTACACTTGGTTCTCCTGGATATATGGAACGTAACTCCTTCAGGAGTAAAAACTCTACCTGTAGGGTCCAGAGCTCTCACATCCGAAACTCTGCGACAAGAAATCAAACATAAAAGGGTTGCCAATTTCGCCGACATCTGTTTGCGGGATAGATACTTTTTAGATGGCCGTGATCAAAACAAATTCAAAACTCTGTTAACATCCTATAGGGAAGAGTATCGAGGCTCAGGGGGAACAGACAACCTGATACCTCTTAAGAGTTTGCATACCAGCGGATGTTCACCTACTGGATGACTGTCCACCGAATATGCCTGGCCAAGATTGCCAATCTGAGGGGCATATTCTCAAGAACGTGTGATAACCACCGCAAGTTTAGCTTAACGCAACTTTGCATATCGCAGTCTATCGCGGGAAAACAACGCCGTGTTAACATAGTATTCCCAACCTGGCGGCACCATGCGATAGTCCCACGATAACGCGTCAAATGACCGCGTTAAAATTAACGCGACGCCGCAAAAATGCGAAACACGAACGCGAATAAAGTTGCGATGAGGCCAACCGCGATACAAAAATCAGCGATAACCAGCGGCAGGCCTGCAATTCCCAAGCGTCATGCGGGAAAATGCACAATAAAAGCTGAACAAGAAAAACACACCATAAACAAATTAAACTGCGTAGCAACATGGATGCACCCGGAACGAGTGCCCAGGTCAACGCGAACCCCACAAGCCCCACAGACCACTAGCAAGAAACCTCGGGGTCGGGGAAGGCCAAGGAGAAGAGGAAGAGGAAGACGGGGTACAGTCCGCATGACAACCGGATCGTCGTCACGGAGGTGACAGAGGACTAACAACAACTGTCCGTCACCTCCACCGTATCATTGGCAACACAGACGGAAAAATGTAATTCCATCGTGAATGCAACCGGAGTGTCGAGGAGGCCAAGATGCGCTGGCACGATGTGAAAAGCCAAACCAAGCAGGAACCCGCTGCCAACAGGAAGGCAGCAACGGCGAATGGAGGTGGGAGTCCTGTGCCACAGGAGGAGCTGGAGCAAATGGTGGCCACAGTCATCAGTGTGGAGACGGTGCAAGGAGTCGGGAGTCCGGACACTGCTCGACATGACCTGACCCAACATCAACAGGGTGAGTAACGAACAGGGACTTTGGGGACGGGCACAATGGCACACATGCACAACGACGTGTAGCACACCACACACCCACAATGACCCTGGGTCATGTCCCTGATCCCCGTGGCACACTGCAGCACACATACAAACATCAAGTAGGCCCCCGTCCACCATGTGACCAAAGGGGTCCCACCCCACACATCACCAATTACACAACACACACATGCACCCGTGCGAAACACAGCAAAGATGCGTATGTGAGAGCCACACTGACAATGCAAGTGACACCACATGACGAGCAGCATGGCTGGAGTACAATCACCATGGCATTGTGCACGCCACGAGACTGAGGTGGCTGAGTGTGGACCACATCCGGAAAGGAGCAGGTCACACTCTGACACATCCACGTGCACAAACAACCACTGACGTCAACAATACATCTGCAGACAAACAATGCACAAGAGTACAAAAACCGTCCAAGAGCACAAATGACCCAAGTCGCCAACATCACAGCACCTTAAAAGCACAAAAGCCAAAGGCACACCGCCTCCAAGGGATATGGGGCAGCAAAATAACAGCTGCAGGTGCGACTCTCACACAATGCAGCACACACACATAACAATGACAGCACATCCACATGGACGACAATATGGTACACAGTGCAACACTTATACTGCAGAACAGAAGACACAACTGGGTCTGCCTGTGCGTAGAAAATGGTCAATCACATCTGACATAGCAGGAAACTGTGAGATGCAAATGTATGTGTACAACCTCACCTACGTCATGTAGTCCAAATGTCCACTGTCCCGCATCAAATAGTCCACCCCTCCCAAACAGTCACAATGTACATTGTCATGCAGTCTGTATGTAAACTTGAACAATGCAGCAACATACATGCCAACACAATGTCAACAAGCATCTCCCCTTCACATTGCAGAGGGACAAACAACACCTCCAGCAGAGCAGACCAGACAACTCTACAGTGATGCTGAAGAGGACCTCCACACTTCCGACACCGACGCCCTACAACAGTCCATGGACATCTTAGGCAATCGACCTCCAGGAGCAGGGCAGCACCGCTGCATCGAGGATACCCCACCCCCTGCACAGACAACACAGCTGGACGCACCCACCACCCCGGCTGGTTCCCAGCAGCCCACCGAAGCACACATCGCGTTCCAAGGCCAGGTGTCAGACTGCCAGAAGGGGGTGGCCAAACATGTGCGGGTGGGGTACTACCTCATGGAAGTCGAACTAGATCACATACGTGGGTGTCTAAGTCCCATCAGGGACCACCTACACTCCCCAATGGAGACCCACACTGTGACAGAGATACATGCCTTTGCACATTTACAGTACTGAACCACACCCAGAGCCACGGGATAATCATCCACACCCCCACGCTGGACTGGCGTACGCCGGCCCAGTTCACTCCTCTTACGTATTGAGTGGGGGACGACAAGGCTACATGTGCAATGTCTCACCTGCTGCCTGCAGTGACATGGCTGCGTCCTCTGTACACGGCACAATGTAATGTTGTAGGGCCCGGGCCCTAATGCATACATCATGAGCACACAGACACACTCAGATAGTTCGTTGAACTGGCTACGGGCACGTGCGCTCGACACCTTTATTGGCATGGTCACATGTACAGTGACGCATGTGCTGGATGTGTGTGGGGTGAGTGTAAGCCAGCCCTCATGGAGTCGTTGGTGCTGGCAACAACTTAAACAGTGATCACAATTAAAGCGGAAACAGAAAACACCAGCATAACAGGAACAACTGTGAAGTATCATGGTGGTAGCCGGAGAAAGTACAGTGTTCACCCAACATGCAAGCAGAATGGTCCATGAATTGTGGTGCACTGAGTTAGTGGCACCTGAAGAGCTGAGCAGGGTATCAAGCTGATGATGGCACCCACGACAGGTGTGAGCAACTCTGATAGTCTGGCAGTAAGACACTTCCGACTCTGGCACCTGTTGTTTGGAGTTGGTCCTGGCGGTGGTGCCGTGTGCATCCTGCGGTGATGCGACGTCCGGGCATGTCAGGACTCGATTTGATGTGTGAGCCCAGGTGGACCGCAGTTGAGGCCGGAGGCAGCGGACAGCGCAGGGCCACAGACACATGGCCTTGATGACCCCCAGTCCATCGACCCAGAGGCCATCCAATATGCTATCAGACAAGGGCCATGACTTGAGCTGCACAGAGTTAGTGGCCCCGGATGCACTGCGGCCGGCACAGGCACACCGCCACGGGACGGTGACTTGCGGTGCAGTGAGATAGGGCCACGCGAGGTGAGCGGGTCCTCGTCGATGTCGAAGGTGAATCTAGCGGAGGTTTGCGGGGGACAGTGGAAGGTGTCCTCTAGGGCTTGATGCAGAGGGCAGAAGCCGGCCGGAAGCGGCAAATGGAGGAGTGGAATGCTACAGCCTTGTTTTTGCCACAAAGTCAGTATCACCGACATGATGATGAAGACAACCCCCAGTCCATAGACTCAGTCGCCACCAAAGTTCAACCAGAAAGTGTCCATGGATGTCGGGGAACAGACTTAGTGGCACCGGAGCTGAAAGGGGATGCAGTCTGCGATGAGGCCAGTACACTGATATCAAGTCTGCCATTAATGAATCATGACTGAATTCCCAATGTGTGACCTACTCGACGCAGTGTAGGCCGAAGGCGTAGTCATCAAGGGCCCACAGACACATGTGGTTGGGATGCCATGCACATACTTTGTGTCACCACATCGAAGGGAGTATAGTGATTTGAACTCTGCATTGATATGTGTACTCGGCCATTGTATAATCAAGACTCAGTTCCAAATGTGTGACCTACTTGACCGCAGTGTAGGCCCGAGGCAGCGGTCAGCAGGAGCCCAGAGCCACGTGTCGTTGGCCGCGATTCACAGAGTTAGTGACACCAGAGCAGTTGTCGGCAGTGTCCGATCACCTCCGTAACGATGATCCTTTTCTCCTCCGGACTGAACCGCGTCTTCCTCTTACTCGTCTCCTTGCATACAATGATATGAACTCTGCCATGCAGAAATCAAGACTCAGTTCCACATGTGTGACCT
This sequence comes from Calotriton arnoldi, assembly GCA_963921515.1. Taxonomy (NCBI): domain Eukaryota; kingdom Metazoa; phylum Chordata; class Amphibia; order Caudata; family Salamandridae; genus Calotriton; species Calotriton arnoldi. Next base: position 144,135 of record CAWUFW010019095.1, read on the forward strand.
ACTCGACCGCAGTGTAGGCCGAAGGCAGTAGTCAGCAAGGGACCACAGACAGGTGTAGTTCAAATGCTATGCACAGAGTTGGTGGCACCACATCGAAGGGAGTACAGTGATATAAACTCAGCCATGAAGTGTGTACTCTGCCATTGCATAATCAAGACTCAGTTCCAAATGTGTGACCTACTTGACCGTAGTGTAGGCCGGAGGCAGCGGTAGAGTACGTCAATGAAAAAGGAGTAAAGCGGGCCTGTGTCGTGGAGGCCGTGATGGTCTGAGGAGGCTGCCAAGGCCACGGGCTTTGGGCTTGAAGCTTGCGCCGGCACGTGGTGGGCCCTCTTTGACACACCCCAGTGTCGGCAGGTGAGCAGTGAGGCCTGGCTGTGCAGGGGCGGGCATGACGGGTTCGGGGACCAGCGGCCCGGGGTGCAGCAGGTGCACAGGATCGCAGGCCACACCGCTCACGGCGACGGCGTCAGCCTCGTGGCGGGGTGGTAGGCGCTGCCCTGGCAGACACGTTGGGCATTCCGGAAGAGAACCACGCCCAGAGCTATGTGCTTTTTATTCACACCCCTACGCTGGCCTGGCGTCTGCTGGGCCAGCCCACTCCGCACACGCTTACAGGGGGGGACGTCACAAGCTACATTTCCGCGATCTTCCCCACTGGCTGGCGTGACATGGTTGCGTCCACTGTCCACTACACTCCAAACACCAGCAGTGCATGTAGACATGGATATGTCTGTGGTCTGCATACTGCAGTCTGTCCAGCACATCTCCGCCACACTTGGCATTGTGTACATTCTCATTCATGGGTCACTTGCCTCCTTCGCACATGCCTGGTTCCCACCTCTCCCTACATTCCGCTATTGTGTGGCTGAGGTGCCATGCCGTTGATGGCTCATGTACATGGCTAACCAAGGTTGCCACAGTAAGTTGTGCTGTCGTGTCTGGTAGTTGGGCATGTTGTTTGACATGTTGTATGTGATTTTGTGACGTGTGCCATGCCAATGTTGTGGGTTACATGATTGTGGAGTTGAGGTGTGTGGTGTGTTCATTTGGTACTTGCCAACGAGCAGTGCATTCCCATAGGTACCATCCTGGAAGTGCTAGTTGATGTTGGACTGTCGGAAGATGAAGGAATCATGCACACTGCCTGGGTAGTTGGCTACGACATTGGTGAAGAGTCCTCTGTGGTCCACTATTGCCTGCACATTGTTAGAATGCGTGTGCTTTCTGTTGCGGTAATTGTGTGCAGTGTCGGCAGGGGGCACAAGTAAGACATGTGTGCAGTCGATTGCCCCCAACAAGTGTGGGAATCCAGCTATGGCGTATAGTCCTTGCTTGGTCTCCAGCTGTTCCTGCGCATTGTGGGGGACGTATAGGTACTGGGGTACCTAGCTGATGACATCCAGGACAGGTGTGAGGAAGTTTGATAGGGCTGGCTGTGAGACTTCTCCGACTCTGGCAGTTGTTGGTTGGAAGGTACCAGAGGCCAACAGGTGCAGCACAGCCAGCAGCTTTGTCTGCGGAGGGATGTTGGTTGTCCGCTGTGTTGGTACCATCAGCCTGTGGGCAATGATGGTCAGGATGTGGAGGATGGTTGTCCTTTTGAGCCTGTAGTGGGCATTGACATTGTCTGGTGTTAGGTCTGTGAGGCTGGTGCATTTCCTGAAGGTCTGCTGTCTTTGTCTGCGCTGCCTCTGTGGTGGTCCGGGTGGGGGGGGCCAGGGGTTCCGGGGGGGGGGGCGGCCCTGGGGGTGGTGGCAGTGGGTGTTGTTGCCCTCTCGGGGCTCCAGGATGCATGGTGAGTGGCTCCATGGCATCTGTTGTTCTTCATGTGTGGCTCTGGGCTGGGCTCCCTTTGGATGGTGCAGCTTGTCGTCCGACTTTACACCAGGTCAGAGCAGGTGTTAATTTCCTGCTGCTAACGCGCCTTATTGCCTGTTTTGTGGTCTTATCGCCGATGTGGCTGGTCGTTGCGAATGTTGGGGTGTGGTGTTGTCGCGGATTTTTGCTCGGGAACGCCTACTCTGCATCTCATTAGCGATCGTTGCCAGGGTCATCTGTGACGATGTTTTTTGCGGATGCTTTCGCACGTAAACTGGTGGTATCGGCTGTTAGCACCAGCTTGTGTATGGGGCGATAAATTTATCGCAACTTTGGCTGTGATAAAGTGCCTATATCTCGGCGATAGCTCCTTGAGAATATGCCCCTGAATGTATTCATTGATCTATAAGCCGATCCCTCCGCCAACAAAGAGGCCAAAAAATTTAGAATGTTGACAACGTCAGCTCCCATCAGATCCACCTGTTGTCTAAGGCACCAACTCCACCAGCGAAACCAGGCAGAGCGGTACCTCTCATTGATGCTCTCTGCCCAAGAATTTGCGAGGAGCAGTGACGCAGCATCTGCTGAAAGGCCTGGCACTTTCCAGTGTTCCCTTTAATCCACCAAGCCATTAGGTGAAGTATGCCCATGAAAAGCAGGTAATGGGGATTCCCGTGGTGATCCTGAATGAGATCCTGAGACTAAGGTAGAAAGATTGGAAAATCCCAAGAAAGTTCCATCAGAACTGGAAACCAAGCTTGCGATCTCCAAATTGGGTAATCACCACTAGATCCGCCTGTTGCCTTCACACTTGGGCTGATAATCTCATGATAATCCCAAAGGGATGGAATGCATAACCCTTCTCCATGCCCCAGGCTTGGAGAAATGAATCCACTGCTACCGCGCCCGGATCTAGACCCCAGCTGCAATACCTCTCCAACTGGGCGTCCAGCCAGGAGGCAAAGAGATTGATTGAGAAGGGGCCCCAGAGGGATTGAAGGTCCTGGAATACCATTGGGCTTAGTTTCCAGAGACTGGTGTCCTTCCAATGACGAGAGTGCCAGTCTGCCACTTGATTGGAGATGCCCGGACGGTGCTACGCCGACAGTGAGATCTGGTTAGCCAGGCAGTATTCCCAGAGGTCGCGTGCCAGATTCGATAGGGCTTTGGCCTTCATCCTGCTGAGATGATTGACATAGCAGACCATCGCCACATTGTCCATCTTGAGAAGGGTGCAGCATTGGTCCAGAATTTCACCACAAAGGACCCCGCCATTATTTCCAGGTAGTTTATGTGAAGGTCCCGTTCTACGGAGGAACATTTTCCTCCGGTAGAAACAGCCCCGCATTGAGCTCCCCAACCTGAACCGCTGGCGTCAGACTTGATCACCATATCAGGTTGGGAAACAAAAATGGCCCGACCGTTCCACGCCTCCATATGAGATATCCACCACCGCAGTTTGGTTTTCGCCTCCTCCGAGAGGAGAACAAACTGGGAATAGGTGAGGCCTTTGTTCAAGTGCGAGCACTTGAGGCGTTGGAGCGCCCGGTAATGGAGGGGGCCCGGAAATATGGCTTGTATTGATGACAATAGGAGGGCCACCACTCTGGCTAAGTGGCGTAGGGTTATTGTGGGTTTGGACAATGTGCGTCTGAGTTTGTGTCTGATTTTGGTTAGCTTGCGGTAGGGAAGGCTAAGGCTCGCCCTGACCGAATCCACCATGAACCCCAAAAATTGGATGCTCTGAGAAGGAATGAGACTTGATTTTGACTCTTTGATCATGAAACCCCGGCACTCTAGCACATTAACTGCCTGTTGCAGTTGAAAGAGCAGACACTGAGGGCACTGATTCATTATGAGGATGTTGTCTAAGTAAACTGTCTGACACCACCCGATCTCAGGTGCTCCACCACGGACTTCATCACCTTGATGAAACACCACAGAGGAGGACAGACCGAAAGGGAGGGAGGTGAATTCAAATATCTGGGACCTCCACTGGAACTGAAGGAAGCGTCTGTGAGGGGGAAATATGGGGATCGTGAGGTAAGCATCCCTGAGGTTCAGGCACCCACCAGTCTTGACACTGGAGAAGGTTCCTGAAGAGGTGGATACCCTCCATCTTCAAGTGGCACTAAACCAGCGACTCATTAAACTCCTTGAGGTTGATTACTGGACGATGACCACCGTCCTGCTTCCCACCAGGAATAGGTTGCTGAGGAATCCTCGGGGTGAAGGGTAGAGGGCACAATCACCCCTTTCGACAAAAGGTCTGAAATCTCCCCGTCTATCAGTCCCATCTGCTCCGCAGGGAAGGAAAGGGGTCTGGGGCAGGAAGCCTGGGCAGATCAATCAAAGAACTCCATTTGGAAACCCTCTACTGTCTGTAGGACACAAGCATCTGAGGTTAAGGAGGCCCAATTGTGAGAGACTGACTGCAGTCTGCCCCCTATTTTTATACCCACTGAGCTCTGAACACTCACCTTGTTGGGAGTTGTAGGACCCATTGCCTCTTACTCTCCCACCTCTACGGCGCGGATATGATCTTGTGCGATAGAAGTTCCCAAATTTAGTTGGTTCTTGCCACTGTCCTCTGTGGGATTCTGCGATCTTATAGGTAGGCCTTGGTGCAGTACATGGAGTTCCGCTATGCGACGTGGCAAAAAACTCAGCAGAGTTCCGCAAGTTGCAGAGTGCAGGGCGAACTGCCGTTCGCGCTGATCTTCTTGCCGCTCAAGTAGAAATTTTACCAGAGCGGCAGCTCGCACTCGCCAACTTACCATTGGCAAGCACAAGTGAAGAAAAAGCTTTGCTGCACTATGCGGAACAGAGTTTTCTGCACTCCGCGAGCTCCGCGGAGCGCGGTGTGCAGAAAACTCTGCAAACTCCATGAACAGAGCGGAGTTCACCAACCAGGCCTACTTAAAGGGAGCTTGGTTGTAGGCTAAACCGGATGAACGCCCCCTGATACGAGGGGTAAGGATACGCTTTATTGATGCTTGAGCTTTGTCGAGGGAGGTAAATGTATTTAAAAATGTTCCTAATTCCGTCACGAAGGGGTCCCCGAAAAGGTTGCCCTCCGCCGTGGGTCCTGCCTCTGAGGTTGCAAGTTCGCCCAGCATAGGGTCTATCTTTATTAAAAGAGACCAGCGCTGTTCTGTGGAAATCACGGCATCTGTGTTTCCCAAGAAAATGTCTACCCTCTGCACCCAGCTACAAAGAGCCTCTGGAGGGATTAACATGCCTGAGGGTTTGGTGTCCTCTGCCATATCCAGAATCTTTGCTAAAGGTCCAGTGGTGTCCAACAACTTCTCCTGGCACGCCCGCCAGGACCAGTCAAAGCCCTTCTTTGGGTCCCGAATAAACTTAGCCAGAAAGGTGGCCATCTTAGCATCCACTTCCAGCCTGAGGGAGACCTTCCGCATCAATGCTGGCATCAGGCAGTCTACGTGGAGGTAGCTCCTTACTTCCTTGTCAAGCGGTTTGTGCAGCCTGGCTGCCATATAGGCCATCACCTTAGGGGCAGGGGACCATTCCTCTGATCTCGTGTGCAGCAGATCATTTGGGTTCAGCATATCATTCCCTGGGTCTTGGGGTTCCGTGACGAGACCTGGCGCTGCCGGACGACAGGGTCTGCCCGAATCACCATCCTCATCTAAGGTCTGGGGGGACTCGGCTGGATTCCCCTTAGGGGAGGTATCGGGGTCCCCAGAGAGTCCCCCCAGGTCTCCCAATGGGCGTGTGGGATTAGGAGGAGCCTGGGAGTGCATAAAGGCTTTTTTCAGCTGTGCAAATGCATTGGGGTCTGCGGCGGCAGGGGAGGGTTGCCCTGGAGGTAGGTGGCTCGAAGAGTTTTTGGCACTGGGCCTGGAGTTGGAGGATTTTCCTCTCCAAGGGCGCAACCACCTGGAAAACGGCTTTGAAAATAGAGGTATCTATCACTTGGCAGAAGTGATCATCTATGGGGAGGTGTTGGAAATGGCCCTTTTTGCAGGGTTATCCCCAAACGTTTTGCTTCTTCCTCCTATTTTTTCCTGACCTGCTAATGTTGGTTTTAGGGCTCTGGGCACTTTATCACTGCTGATCAGTGCTAAAGTGAATATGCTCTCTGTGTAAATTGTGTTATGGATTGGTGTTTCCATGATTGGCATATTTGATTTACTAGTCAGTCCCTAGTAAAGTGCACTGAGTGTGCCAGGGCCTGTAAATCAAATGCTACTAGTGGGCCTGTAAGCACTGATTGTGCCACCCACATGAGTAGCCCTGAAAAGGTAACTCAGACTGGCCACTGCAGAGTCTGCATGCAGTTTGTAACTGCCATGTCGACCTGGCAAGTGCACCCACTTGCCAGGCCCTGACCTTCCCTTTTCTTACATGTGAGTCACCCCTAAGTTAGGCCCAAAGTACCCCTGTGGGCAGGGTGCTGTGTATATTAAAGGTAGGACATGTACTGGTGTGTGTGACATGTCCTGGTAGTGAATTACAGTGAATTTCGTTTTTCATTATTGAAAGGCTATCTGGCCCATAGGAGTTAATTTATAACATTTTATAAATATAACTTCCCATTGGGACCAGATAGGAAATAAAGTTTAGTATGCCTGAACTCAGAATCTAAAGATGCATCTTTTAGTAAAGGTGATTTTTACATTCTGTGTTTGAAAATACCACTTTTAGAAAGTAGGTATTTTCTTACTTAGCCATCCTGTGTGCCTCTGCTAGGATGTGTATTGACTGGTTGGCTTTGGAGTGACAGGGGCTGGGGATGTGCAGTGGCTCCAGAGAGTCTGGATGAGTCAGAGCTGGGCTGAATAGACGTGGGCTGCATTCAGAGTAGTGGAAGGACTTTTCACTAGCACCTGAATAGGCCCAGTCTGCATTTAGAGTAGGGGGAGGAGATTCCTTTCACACCTGAATGGGCCTGGTCTGCCAGAGACAATGCTGAGCAGCCTCCTGCTGGGCAGCTACACTGAGAGGACAGAACTGGTTCTGGCTGGGCACAGGGCTTCTCTGCACCAGAGAACAAAGGAATTTTGGGTATAAATACTGGGGTTCAGACCCCAGAACTTTAGAACTCTTTTGGACCAAGAAGACTGCCAAGAAGAAGAGCTAGAGAAGCTGTGAGGAGGAACTACCACTTTGCTGTGTGCTTTGCAGAGTTGGCCTGAAGTGGCTGCTCCTATCTTGGGCAGTGAAAGGACTGGACTTGAACTTTCTGCAATCTATTTTTGTGGGTTTCTCCAAGGGCTTGAGGTAGAGCTTGCCCCCTGTTCAAGAAGTCTCAGGAACAGCAAAGACTTCAAGTTCTTCTGCCCTCAGCAGTGGGGACTGTGTGTTTTGTGCTGCAACAGAATAAAAGCAACCCAACGCCGTCTACGATGCCGCTGCCGACTCTGTGTCTCGTGAAGCGATACCAAAGGGGTCTCGTGAAGGCACCGCAGAGGGCACCGCTGCAACGCCGCACTGCGACCCTGGTCTCACCGACAACGCCATCTGACACCGCCACCAATCCGCTGCTCGCACCTTGACCTGTGGGCACCGCACTCCGCACCGCCTTGCTTCACAACACCGCCTTGGTATCCCGGCGCCGCCACTTCATGCCGACATCGACGCCACTGCTTGCACCGTGGTTTGAGGGCACCGCTCGTAAGTTACACGATGCACCGTCCTCATCCCGCACCGCAGCCTTGGCCTACTGACGCCGGTGCCATCGACTCCAGTTCGTCAGCCGACGACAAAGCTTCAGCAACGACGACGCCGCTGCTTGCACCGTGACCTGCCAGCACCGCGACGAGCAATGCATCACTTCGCACCATGACCCTGTTCTCACCGACGACGCCATCTGATGCTGTCATAGAGCCGCTGCTCGCACCGCGACCTGAGGGCATCACATGCCTCGTCATTGCACTTCGCACCGCAGCACCCGACGCCCACCGACGTCAGCGCTCCTGACTTCAACCACGAGGAGTTCGATCTGCAACGCGTGTGACTTTGAGGAACCAAAGCCTGAAGACGCGGTGCTTTCGGAAGCTCAACAAGAGGTCGCCGACGCCCTCATTTCATTGCGGGTCTCCCGGACACCGTAGCTGGCCCGCGACGCCGCGGTCAGCCAGAACTGTTTGGATTTGTTTGTTCACGATGCCGTGATAGCCCAGGATGGAGCTATCAACTTCAAGGAACTTTATTTCAAGGTTATTTTGATAACTGAAGATTTCTAAGTACTGTATTGTGGATTTTTATCGTTTTTGGTCTAGTTTTGAGTATATAAAAATATTGGATATTTTTCTAAACTGGTGTGGTGTCCTTTTGTAGTGCTTTCACTGTGTTACTGTTGGTTGTGCACAAATGCTTTACACACTGCCACTAAGATAAGCCTGACTGCTCGTGCCAAGCTACCAAGGGGGTGAGCAGGGGTTATTTTAGGAGTGTAACTCCCTTATCCTGACTAGAAGGAAGGGTCCCTACTTGGACAAAGGTGCAAACCCTTGCCAACTAGAGACCCCCATTTCTAACAGGAGGTAAGTAACCTCCTCTTCCTCCTCAAAGTAGTTATCAAAGTCCTCCATGGTATAATTAGTGAGGACTGTGGAGAATTGGGATAATAAAGGGAAATTTCCCTGTAATAGACTTTCCAAAGGGTTAATGAGGAAGGCTCAGGGCCTGGGACCACTGCTCCCTGCTTATATGGAGGGTCTCTATTGCCTGGGCTGGTCCCCCTAGCAACGCTGGTCTTACCCGATACCATGGGTGTTTCTGGTCCAGGCAAGAGTTCTCAATTAGTTTAACTGACAACAACGCGTATCTGTATCTTTCCCCCGCATTAGGGCAGCGACTGTGCGTGTCTCTCCGCGCTCCAGGATGCGGAGGGTAGACATGCCAGCTGCGCAGAAGGTAGAGACGCGATCTAGCGCGTAAAGGAAGTCACGCGGTTCCCCTAGCGGCCGGAGGGCCACACCTCGGAGAGGGCCTGTAGTCAGAATCAGCGGCTGCAAAAGAAGCGACTAACGTTCCCGGGCGCCATAAATCGGTAAGCCGTCAGGAAAACATCATAAATGCACTAGTAGAGTAAACCATCACGAGCGCTATGCACAGCATAAGCATACATGTTGTATACAAGAGTTATAGAGACATTAAAGCCTTATATTACATTGTGACATGAGAGAAAAACTAAACACTTAGGGGCATATTTATAAGCCCCTATCGCCACCACAATGTCACTTTCAGTGACGTTGTGATGGCGATAGGGGCCTCGCCTTATTTACAAGGCAGTGTTAAGCCACTTAACGTGGCTTAACGCTGCCTTGTAAATAAGGCACCCTTTCACGATGTATTTAGCGTGAAAGGGGAGGGCAATGGGTGTTGCAGTGGGCGTTCCACAGCAACACCCATTGATTTTGATGCTGTCTCCTATTTACAAGGGCAGGAAAGGGGACCTTCCTGTACATAAACAATCTTTCCCTTAGGACAGGCTCCCTTGCACTATAGTGCAAGGGTGCATGCGTTGGCGCTAGGCAGCTAAAGTTAGCGCCAGCGCAGGGGGAAACATAGGGGTGCGCCGCATTCTTGTGAATACAGCGCATCCCTGCATTTTCAAAGTGGAGAAGCGTGGTGTTAGCAATGATTTCTTAACACCACGCTTCACCATTCTGTTGTAAATATGCCCCTTGGCTTGATGCTGCTGGAGCAGCGAAGAAAGAGGAGGCTGGAGCGTCCTCGGGGGAAGTCGTTGGAAGACCTGCTTCCTGACTGGACATTATTGTTGAAGTTTTCTCTTTCCATTTCCTGAAGTGTCATGGGAAATGTAGTTTTGTTATGGTTTAGATCTACTAATGGCTGCTGGACAAATAAAGTGGAGAAAGTAAAAGCCTAATCCTCGCCTCCGGTCCTGACATAGAATCTCTATTCACTTTTTCTCTTTTGCTCCATGTTTCACATCAGATACAAAACCTGAGGCTTGTCATGGGTCAAATTTTCGAACCAAGATTTATTGCTTCTATAAGGTTGGAGATTATGGGAATTACTATGCCTGACAAAGGCCTCTGCATATGGAAGTCATAACATTGGGAATGGTGCTGGCTTCTTAATATATAGTGTTAGAAAGTGAACGTGCATATTTGCTGTGGTTGTAGGCCTCAGAACTTGATGTGCAATAGTTTTCCATGAAGTTTCATGAATCAAATTAATGACTTCATCTATGGAAGGACAGGAGCAATAGGATTTCGAAAGCTGAGTAAACTCAATTATTTTCATTCATCTGCCTTAGTAGTTTAGCATGTATTCAGAAATTACAGTAGGTGTAGTAAGACTGAAAAGGAGTGTTTCTTTACTTAATTCAACAGAAAGCATGTTTGAGAAAAAGCTGTATTGTCAGGTGTGTTGAAAGTTTGCTTTTTACCACAAATGAACAAAATCAAACATGAACATTAGATTACTGAAAAATCTGCGCATGTGTTTTGACTATCCATTTATATTTGCATATGGCCATGTCTGAACTGGGGTGGCGGAGTGAGCTAAAGAATGATGATGGATTAAACCCAGATCAGTTGATTGGGGGTGAGTGCTTGCAATGTTCAACACTCCGTCCATCATCCCCTTTGGTTTTGCTATGTTCGCCCTAAGTTGGCAGGGTATGCCCAGACGTGGGTCCCTTGCTCACTTTGCCACTGGATTCAAGATAGCCTGGCTGATGACGGCTGTAAGCCAGAAACCGGTCCCAGGATGCTTGTTTCCGGTCCAGGGAAGACATGGCTTGGCAGTTCGGGCTGGACTGTTCCCATGAGGCACAGGGTCAGACTGATTTGCATATGGCCATGTCTGAACTGGGGTGGCGGAGTGAGCTAAAGAATGATGATGGATTAAACCCAGATCAGTTGACTGGGGGTGAGTGCTTGCAATGTTCAACACTCCGTCCATCATCCCCTTTGGTTTTGCTATATCCATTTATAGACCCATGCAATGGGATTGCAGATCTACTTAACTGTGTGTTTAGGATTCAATAATAGCGTTCCAACACATAAAAAGACCGTTCAAGGATAACAGTTCCATAGCTTATTTGTCCCATAATTTCTCATTGGCTATTAGGACTAGGCATTGAGAGAATGTACAGAGGGTGAATAAATATCTACCTAGTATATGGATATCTGCAGCCAGCTTTTACCTCTTTATTTAAAGGTGGATATATGACATCCCTGTACGCAAAAGCCTTCTGTTCTTGCACTAAACTGCTTCAAGGGTCCACTATAGTTGAAAGTACAATGAGAAGATTTTAAACATTGCATATCATAAAGAAATTGTTTCAAGCATGATAAAACAGATTGGGGCTTATTTATGAGAGGCTTGCGCCTCCGGAGCATCACTTTTTTTGACTCTCCTGCGGCGCAAACTTCTCACTCATATGTATGAGGCTACTCAAAGCCACTGTTCCTGGCTTTGCATGGCCTCATAGATATGGAGTGAAACAAAGCAGCGCATGTCGCTGCCTTGCCTTACTCTGTGTCAAGGAGGTGTCCATGGGCATTTTGATGCTGCCCCAGATTTACTTAATCACGTAAACCTGGGGCAGCGCCAAAACCTTAGGTCTCCCCAGAGCAGGCGTAACAAGGAGAAATATTTTTATTTCCCCTAGTTTTTACCTCTTTCCATTTGTGCGCCTCTTGGGATTGTTTTTGTGCTGGAAGGTGCACCTTCCTGCACAAAAACAATCCTGCCTCCAACGGAGGCTCCCTTGCACCATGGTGCAAGGGTGCCTACGTTCGCGTTAGGCAGTAAATTGTGCAGCAGTGCAGTGGAAAAGGACAGGAATTACCTTTTTTCATAATTATGGTGCATTCCTGCCCTTTCACATTGGCGTAGGGCAGCGCAGCAAGACTTGCGATGATGTCCTATGCCAATTCCTTATAAATGAGGCCCAGATTGTGCTTACGCAGGCTACAGTCCATTCACATCACACATTGTAGACTTATAGAGATCAGGACTTGCGAGCACTTTCATCAGTCCTCCAGTTCATAATGTTTGTTAAACCAATGTACCTAGATTGTTGGTCATACAAAACTTGACTTAGGATCAAATGAATGAATTTATGTAAAATGTCAGCACATTGTTGCCCATTTTCTTCTTTGTTACTCTCTCAAATCCTTATGCTGTACCCACTCTCATTGCTTTGCCAATGCTGATGTGTTGGATAGAAGCATACTGCTCTCATTCCACTACCCCTGTTGCCTCAGTCCAGATCACAAGGAGACAGGCTAGGTAACAAACAAGTGGACGAAGAATCCAAAGTTGGCAGAGGGGGAACTTGGTCACTCAGTTTGCTCAGAAACGAGAGGAGCTTAGCAAAGAAAAAAACCTTAAGAGAATATAAAGGAGCAATAATGTATTTGTTAAGGGCTAAAAAAAATACATATGTATTTGCATGTTGATCAAATCTCCCTACAAATGTTATTGACCTGTCAAGCTTGTAAAAAGTGTTGTAGTATGAATTGCATCAATTCTAGCAGAATGTTTTGATGACATAAACAATGTTTGTTGAAGCAATAAAAAGTGTTAATGTAGGCAGAATTCGCACCTTAGCTGGGTCTGGCAAGAAGTTTCATTTTTTTTGTTTTTATTCTATTTTTCTTTTTGTTCCTCCACTCATTCTTATTTATTGAGAGTACTCTTGTTACCCATAACTTACCCATACCTTTTTGTCAAACTTCTTTTTATTGAAATTTGGTAGGAAGTCACAGTATGTTGTCACATGACGCCCACCGCAGTGAGCAATTACAGGAAAGTAACAAATAAGGAGCTGAGCCATGATAATTCACAAGGTACCAAACCAAGCCAGTGTCTCATATGGCATTGCAAATAGGAGATACAGTTTCTGACATTGAAGGGGCCTGGATAAGAACCTGTTGCTCAAGAGTTCAAGGTAAACTGGCCAAATCCATCATGCTCTTACAACAGTGTGTATTTGTGTCATCCCAACAGGAATGAACACAGCAAGAAGAAATAAACTCCCTTGTCAAAACCCACAACAAAAGGTAAATTAAATCCCCCCCCTCCTCCCTCCCGCAGGGCAATGGTGGCGGCATAAAGTTCCTAACGTGTTCAGAGTTGGTGAGTCGTGAGTGGGCTAAAATTGGAAGAGATGCATGCCTCTAATAGACGAAGGGCAGACAGCCATGGGTAAGCCTCGTGAGAGAAATGAAACCAACGGTCCCCATCTGTACTCAAAGTTTTTGTAGTCATCTCTGAAGATGTCAGACAGTCTTTCGAGGCTGAGCAGTCTCCAGAGCCGAGAATACCAAAGGGAGACCGCAGGGGCCTCTCTTTTCTTCCAGGCCACCGCTATAGCTATTTTGGCTGCTTCTATGCACAACCACATAATGGATTTGTCGGCCCTAGTTTGGTGTTTAAGGGCTGGATCTCTAATACCTAAAAGACATTCTGCCATGGTGGTCGGAATGGGGTAACCTAGCATGTCTTTGATATGCGCTAAGATTTCCTCCCAGAATGGGCGTATAGTGGGACAGTCCCACCATATGTGTCGGAAGTCTCCCAGAAGGCCGCAGCCCCTCCAGCATCTGTCAGAAGTGTGTGGGAAGATCGTCTTAAGCTTAGCAGGATATAGGTACCAGTCCATCATTGTTTTAAGATGGGCTTCACGCAAGTCTATGGACTGATTACATTTCCTGATATCGGACCACAGCTCCGTCCATTCCCTGTCTGGTATGTCCCGTTGGAGTATGTCTTCCCACATGGTCATGTATCGTGGTCGGGGAGCGTGTGCGGTGGTGAGTAGGTAGTTATATAAGAATGATATGACCCCTTTCATAGTGCTTGCGTTGAGTATGAAGGTCTCAAATTTTGTCAGGGGACGTGTGGCAGCCTCACGGATATGTGGGGTGAGGGCCCAATGTCGTAACTGGAGGTAGTGGAAGTGCTCAGAGTTCCCTAGGCCGTAGTCTCGTCTACAATTGGCAAAAGTGAGAGGGTCAGCATTATGAAAAAGATGTGTCAGTGCCAAACATCCTCCTTCTTTCCAGGCATCGAAGGGACCTTCGTGGGGAGCTGGAGGGAAGGCTGGATTATAGTGGAGGGGTGTATATGGTGAGGGAAACGAGGTCCATTGTTCGTTTCCTGAAACAGAGTCCCATACTTTCAAGGTGGTGCGGGTGGGGGTGCTAAGGTAGGCGTTCTGAGACCTTTCTCTCTTGGGACGCCATACGAGGTCCCAAATGGATCTGCCCACCACGGTGCGGTCCATGTGGAGCCAATGTTTTTCTGCCTCTCGTTGTGACCACTCCACTAGGACACGTAATTGGGCAGCTTTGTAGTAGAGACCGATATCTGGTAGTCCCACTCCTCCCTCCGTGCATGGACGCCGTAGTATTGAAAAGGAGAAACGCGCTCTTTCACCCTGCCACACGTATTGAAGGATCATAGACCTGACTTAAGGAATGAAGTCTCACTCTAGTTCTATCGGTAGGGCTTGGAATAAGTATGGGAGTTTAGGGAGAAGTGTCATTTTAATAGCGTGAATGCGGCCGAGCCAGGATATGAAGAGGGGCTTCCAGCGCGCCAGATCAGTTTGAATACGGATAAGGGCGGGTGGGAAGTTAGCTCGAAAGAGCCCCTCTATGCGAGGTGTCAACCGGATCCCCAAGTATAGGAGTGAGGAAGAGGCCCATTGGAGCGGGGTGTCACTCTCCAGTTTGCGAGCCTCTGATTCCGGAAGAGTAAGATTGAGAATATAGGATTTGCCCAGGTTAATTTTGAACCCTGCTACCTCCTCAAATCTCGCCAGCTCCAGTTGAAGTGAGGGAAGGGACCTGGGGGGTTCTGCAATATTTTATGTTGGACGCCGCTAAATGGAATTCCTTGAATCTCTGGATTTGCCCTGATGGACATCGCTAGAGGCTCTATGCTAAGGGCAAATAATAGTGGTGAAAGAGGGCATCCCTGGCGTGTGCCTCTGGTGTGAGAGAAGGATTCTGAGCGCAGCCCATTAATTTGTACTCTGGAACATGGCTGAGTGTAATTAGCCAGAAACATGGTTATAAATTTGGAATCAAACCCGAATTGTGTTAGTGTGTTAAAAAGGAATCCCCAGTCCACCCTGTCGAAAGCCTTCTCGGCATCTAGTCCTACCAAAACTTCTGGAATATGTTTTTTGTTGGCTTTCTCAATGAGGTGAATTATGCGCTGAGTGTTGTCATGCGTCTGTCGACCTTTAATAAATCCTGATTGATCGGGGTGGATGAGGGCGGGCATGAGGTCGTTCAGTCGGGTCGCCAGGATAGAGGAATAGAGCTTCGCGTCAAGATTTAAAAGGGCGATGGGGCGGTATGAGGCGCATAGTTGCGGGTCTTTCCCCTGTTTCGGTATAACTGTAATCACCCCTTCAGCCATGGAGCAGGCAGTCTCGCCATCGTCAGCCATTTTGTTAAACAGCCGGGTGAGGTGGGGGATTAAGTCTGGGGCAAAGGTTTTGTAAAACTGGGCGGTATATCCGTCTGGACCCGGGGCCTTGTGAGGTTTAAGAGCCTTGATTGCGGCAGCTATTTCCTCGGGGGATATGGGGCAGTAAGTCTGTTGTTCCATTCCGGCGAGACCTGTGGGAATTGTAAAGTCTTAAAATAGTCACATTGTTTATTCGTGTCCCGTTGGTCCTTGGTGTAGAGGTCTTTATAAAAGGAGCTGAAAAGGGCAGCTTTATCCTCGTCCTTGTGTGTCACTATATGGTTGTCCCTACGTATGCCCCCTATATATTCCCTTTCCCTTTTTTCCTTGAGTTGTCTGGCGAGATGTTTGCCAATCTTGTTCTCCTGTGAGTATGATAGCTGGCGGAGTTTAAGGAGGGCGAATTCAGCCCTATTGTTGTAAATGGCTCTGAGTTTGCCCCGTAAGGCAGTGAGGTTGCGAAGTGTAGCTCTAGTGGGATTGGTTTTGTGGGAGGTTTCAGCGGTGGTCAGCTCTGCCTCTAGGGCCTCTCTCTCTCTGGTTCGCTGTGTGTTCAGGGCGGAATTGAGAGCGATGCAGTGTCCCCGGAAGACCGCCTTGAATGCATCCCAATTAGTATATGTGGATGTGTCCTCAGGGTTATTTAGCTTAAAAAAATCCATAATCGATTCCCTTAGTGAGGTGCAATGTACCCTATCCCTCGTGAGGGCTGCCGGAAAGTACCACCGGGGTGTGGTAGGAGCAATGTTACTCCATGTTAAGTGAACCGCTACTAGGCCGTGGTCTGAAACGGAAATAGGGAATATCTTGGCAGTCTGGAGCGCTCCCATTAGGTTCTGACCCATAAAGATATAGTCGAGCCTAGAATACGTGCGGTGTACATGTGAGTAAAAAGTAAAATCACGTGTCTGGGGATACAGAGCCCGCCATGCATCTATGAGACCCAGGTCATGCAGTTTCTGCTTAGTGTCTGTGGAGAAGGAGCCTGTGTCTGCTTGGTTTGGATGAGTGCTGTCTAGGTCTGGCTGCCAGATGAGATTAAAATCGCCCAATAGAAGTGTTGGCCCTTCTGCAAAATCCTGAATTTTCCCTACTATTGTGTTTAGGAAGGCTGTCTGTCCTGTATTAGGTGCATATATTGCCACGAATGTGCATAGTGTGCCCTTCAGAGCTCCTTTAACCATGACCAAGCGTCCCTCTTTATCGGTCTGGACATCTAAAGGTTGGAATTTCGTGGAGGTGTGAAAGAGGAGAGCCACTCCTCTGTGTTTAGTAAGAGCGGAGGATCTGTATATCAGGGGGTATTGTTTGTGTCGGAGGCGTGCATCCTCGGCTCTAGCGAGATGTGTCTCCTGGAGAGCTACAATGTCAATGTGATGATCGATGAGGTATTTACAGACCTTTTGACGTTTTTGAGGAGAGTTAAGGCCCTTCACATTCCATGAACCAATAGTAACTGTCATCTAGTGGACGTGAACACCCCATCTCCCCTTAGTGTAGCCATATGATAGGCCTCGGTACTTAGTCAAGGTCTTTGCAAACAAGGTATAGCCCATGTGTAAGTGACGCTTAAGCAAAGATCGGAGCCCAGTGAACCAACATAGGAGAGCGTTAAAAAGCCGCCACCAGCCCATAGTCCCACCCCCCTCCCCAAACCCGAAATAAACTAGAACTAACATTGCCAGCTTCAGTGGTGATAGATCCGCTGACAGATTCCCAGCTGGGGGTTGAGGAACCCCCATGGGAACATTGGAGGGACGGTACGACCGAGGTCCCCATCCACGCCCCTCCCGAACATTACTTGTAATTATGATTGCCAATAAAAGTGCGGTTATCGTGTAAAGTCAGCGCTGCAGAAGCACACCCGCAAATATGTGAACAGAACTGCCTCCCTGGGTCCCTGTGATGGAGAGTATCTGGATTGTCTGTCCCATATTTCCTCTCCGTGAAGATCGCGCTGCTCAGCCGGGGCGCCCCGGGGGGGAGAGGCCACAGCTCAAGGGGTCGTGGGTTTTAGTTGGCGGAAAGGCATAGTTGCCCAGCATGTGTCTTACCAGCATGTCCCCACTTCGAGTTCAGGGGGCCCGGCCATGTTCGTCCAGCAAGGATGTGGGCCACTGCTGTGTTCGCCGTCAGGAGCAGTTGAGTAGCCCATAGGTGTGCAGGGTGTGTGTAGAGAAATTCGTCGTCACTAAGCAGCGATGGCGCAACAGGTCATTACTGGGGTTGTCCTTGCGGCCAACAGTGGCAGAGCAGCCCCTCCTTTCGCTCCACTCTTTCTAGGTTACCTCTGGAGAAGTCCATCTTCGGAGAAGTCAGCAATGTTCGCTAGGTCGTGCACCCAAATCCGTATGTCTTTGCTGTCTGGGGCACGAGGTCCTCATTTGCGGCCTCTCCGGGAGCCGGTGGACCATTGATATGTCGGGGGCCCGGTTTTCGGTGGGCCCTGAGATTTGCTGTGGGTGGAATCCAGAGAGTCAGGGGGTAGTCCCAAGAGATCCAGCCCCTCCTGCAGGTCCGAAATGTGGCGTTGTTTATTGTTAAATTCAAAAGAAAGGCCGAACGGATACGTCCATCTATATCTGATGTTGTCATCTTGGAGCTTCGACGTGATGGGACGGAAGAGCTGCCTCCTGGCCAGCGTAGCTGGGGCCAAATCCTGGAAGATGAGGCAAGAATGGCCCTGAAAGGAGACAGATCCTTTTTTCCTGGCATCTAGCAATACGGCTTCCTTTGCTTTGTAGGAGTGAAATTTGGCAAGGACATCGCGTGGCCGTCGCCGTTCTCCGGCGCTAGTCCCCCAACTCGGTGTGCTCTGTCTATCTTTATTTTGATGGCCTGCGGGTGTAAAACTTCGGCAAAAATACCCTCCAGGAAGGCTTCGAGATCTGGCCCCTCTGCTCCTTCCTCTAAGTCCCGGATACGCAGGTTCTCCCTCCGTGCTCTTTTTTCAAGGTCCTCAGCCTTGAGTTGTGTCTGATGTAGTTGATCTTGAAGGGCGCAGATGTCCTCTCGCATAGCGGCAGAGTGCTTATCTAGGTCCTGAGCGTGCGCTTCCAGATCCACCACTCTCATGCCCACGGAGTCTACATCCTGTTGTAGGGAGGTGAGCCGTCCCGTGAGATCGGACTTAAGTTGCTCAATCAAGGCCTTGAGATCTTGACTCAGTTCATTCCTTAGTTCTGTCTTAAAGTCCCGTAGCGTAGCTAGAAGATCGTCCTTGGTGAGTGCCATGACGCCTTGTCCCGCGTCTTGGTCAGGTGGTAGTCGCCTGTCTGGTGGTGTGAAGAAATCCGACAGTTTATTCTGTGCCTTACTTGTCCCCCTCTTCGGCGGCATAAGGGCAGGTCCGCACGCGTAGTAGGCAGTGGCCAGGTGGGGAATCTATTGATATGGGAACGCTGATTAGAGGTAAGTCTTCATCTAAGGTTCGGATGCCACAAGTATTGAAACCTGCGTCCAGGTCTTCTCCTTTCACAGTTCAAGTGGACTGGCTCTGAGAGCCGCTCACCGTGTCCGCCGCAAGGCCTTGCGTAGCACTCTTTGGGACCCTCCATATGTAGTGGGACTCAAGCTGTGGGGGGACTTCACAAAGTGCGGCCGTGGTGGTGTCCGCTGTGTGGAGCTGCTCCAGTCGTTAAAATCCTAGTAGGCACTCCTGAGGCAGGCCGCATCGTTGGGCCACCCGGCAATGCTGGAAGGCGGTGGCTGGTGGGGTGCTAGGAGTAGCGCATGGGGCCTTGAGTGTGTTAAATGCGGCATCAGGTTTGGCCTTAGGTAGAGGGCCCGGCCGCCATATTAAGGTCAGGCATGGCGCGTGATAGAGGTCGCATGCTGAAACTGGAGACTTCACTCTGCAGAAGGCACTTTATAGGGTTCCGGCGCCCCTAATGAGACTGCCATCGGATCCCCGGCCACATTCTCGCCCCACATGCACCTGGCGGGTCTCGAGGGAACAGCCACTCCTCATCGGGCCTCTCCCGTTAATAACTCCTGCGCGGAGGTGCTCAAATCTTCATGGATACGGCGGCCGGGGGTCGAGAGGCCATCCCATCTGGGCACAAACCGCAGCACGTAATTCGTGTCCTTCAACAGCCCTCCGGTCGCACCTTCGCTACTCGCGCACCTGGCAGGCCCAGCCGAGTTGCTCGCCCCGCTCGGGGCCCGCGTTCGTGAATGGTATCGGTGGAGCTGGCAGCCCTCACGTTCTCTCTTCTGGATGACGAAGAAGGGGAGCGGCCACTCCGGTCTCGATTCTCTCCGCCCTAGCACCGCGGCAGACCGCCGAGCCCCTCACTGGCGAGCCGCTGCGCCCTTCCCCCACGAAGTGGTGTTCGCCATTTTGATGAGCGCCGGGGCTCCGGAGCAGGGCTTCACTCGTAGGCTCGGACCTCGATATCAGAAACCTGGGGTGTTCAGTTCATGCCCCGCGAAGTCAGCTTGCCAGCGCTGTGTTTCCCAGCCAGAAAGGCGACATGGAACCGCCGTTAGCCGTTCAGGAGCCGAGCGTGGACCGGGAGCCGAGACAAACTACGTCTGTCCGGCCCTCTTGCTCGGCCACGCCCCCCCTTACCCATACCTTTAACATTATCTCTTCTGGTTTTCTGGTCATGACACTCCCTGCTTACACACTTTTTGTAACTTGCTGTCGTTTAATAGGTTTGTTTTACAAATCCATAGTCCTGGTTGTGCTGTTCGAAGAACATTTTTCCTTTTTTTACCTCTCTCTGTGCTATTGTTAGATACCACTTGCCTCGTTTTGAGAGGTTGCTTCTCCACGTTAGGATTTACTTATTTCTTACTCGATCAATAAACCATGCTCTGTAATGTGCTATCCCTTTCTTCCTCTTCTTCTTCACAGTCATTATATGGGGAGGTCCTGTCCCATTTAAGAGGCATATGGGAAACTCTAAAAAAGGAAAACTTTTAACCCAAATGGAGGCAAAGGTTTGTCTCTTCTTCTTGTCCATTTCCTAGCTCTCCTAGGCTTCATCTGAAATATGTCAATGCACCTGTTCTTCTCAGTCCTGTTTAACCTGTAAGTCAGCCTTGGGTCTCATGAGCCCTGTACAACTGCAGTCTCTCAAGGAATTGACTTCATCGGATATTCCTGATCTGAATTTTCAAGTTACGCCTGCCTGAATGACTCCTGGTCTTCATAAGGACTTGTCAAATGTTATGGATGATACCCCTGAGGTGGAGACAGGCCTAGATGCTACAATTAAATATATAAATGGGGAGATCTTGGAGGAGGTTAAGGCTAACATCCACCGAACATTGGGCTGAAGGAAGCTCCTCAGCTTCCCATATCGTTTTTACTGATCTCGTTATCGCTGTTGACTTGGGTCAGGTACTTGCTTGTTTTGGATCCATGCCTGCCCCTACTGTCTGGTATCCCCTCTTTGACCTTCAGAAAATGGTTTGTAATGAAGACAGTGGCGGTGTCTAGTATCTGGCACAAACTTTATTGAGTTCAGGTGCTAGAGGAACACTTCAACAATACCCTCAAAATGGATTTTTTATTGCATGTGATGCTGCTGGTTTTTTAACTATGTGCAGTGGATTACCCCTGTCCAGTACCAAGTGTATGTGCTCAGACTCCTAAGACATGGTGAAATTAATTAACCCCCAATTAGTATGTTTAACTTTCCACTAAGGACATATATATGATGTAAAGAGGATACAGCAGTGGCACGGAAAGTTAAATGGCACCAATAGCTGCAGCTATTGTGCTATTCACTACGCTGGCAAGAAAAACAGGGTTGAGGCCTATGTTTGTAGCCTGACTCCTGTAGCTTTAAACCTGCAGGCACACCTGTCAAAATAAACCTTTCAACAGGAGAAAAAACATAATTTTAAATATTAAATAGGTCACCTGAGAAAAATTGGGTTGGTGGTTGAGGAGGTGTGAGAGCCATTTTCAAGCAACAACCACAGTCCTTGTCAGGGTGAACTATAAAAGCCACTAAATTAACCTGTGTTTAACTCTCTGGTAACCTGGCAGAAAAAGTAGTCAGTCTTAACTTTGACGTAATGTATGAAGTATTTATGCTGCACTTAAACAGTAATAAAGTGAAAACACAACACAGGAAAAATCCCACAGCTATTATAACAAATAGGGTACAATTTACTAAATTACTTGACACCAAAACGACAAAACTCCAATCAGTAGGACCGAAGATATGCAATTTTAATGATTTAAGCTAAGTATAGTGTTAGACCTGGCAGTCTGAGGGTGGCCTTCCCCCAAACGTTTTGCCTTCCTCCGCTTTTTACTGATCTCATTTTTGTTGGCCTTAGGACTCCTTAAAACATGACAATACTGGCTTACACCCAATTGGCATATTTAGATTACTAGCAAGTCCCTAGTAAAGTGGCAGTATATGTGCAGAGGGCCTTTAAATTAAATGCAGCACTGATTGTGCCACCCACTTAAGTAGACCTTTAAACATGTCTCAAGCCTGCCATTGCAGCCGGTGTGCGCAGTTTCAACAAACCTTTTGTCAGACCCCAACCTTGCTTTTAAATACAAATAACTCACCCTTAGGGTAGGCCTTAAACAGCCCAGAGGGCAGGCTACAGTGTGTTTAAAAAGTATGGCCTTTACTTTGGGTTTTTATATGTACTGGTAGCAAAAAACCCTAAAATTTGTTTTTCAGTACTGCATGGCCTACCTCTCCATTAGACGAACATTGGAGTTACCTTATTGCATTTAATAAGCTGTAATTTCCAAATGAGAGCAGGTTATCACTTCATGTTTGGTGTCTTTAGAATTGTAGTGCAAAATCCTAACTTAAGGTGAACTCTGATTTTAAATTATAACTTTGAAAATGGCACTTTTAGAAAGTTTTTGCTGAAAATGATGGGGTGCACGCCAATATATTATTCGTCGATTCTTTTAAATGATGCTTTTTTGGCAAAGTTTTGCGTGCTGGCATGTTTGTGCTCTGCGCCAACAGCACATTAATGTTAGTTCCAAAACAAGATGGGGCATGTTTACACTCCATTTACATGTTGCACAGCAAGAAAAGCGCAGAGAAATCCTTTGTTTGTCAAGTATTCCTGTTTCTTCCTTTGCTTATCCAAATAATATTTCACAAGTTTGTCAAAACCTTTTCATTCTTCAGATTAAGACAACATGAATCCCATATTTTTCTAATGCCGGTGACATGCCAATCCAGGCCTTAATATTCAGCACGTGGGGTTCTGCAGCCCCAAGCAGGCTCATTAAAATACCCAGTGCATTTCTGGCTCGGAAACAACCCTTCCTCAGGGGTAGCTGCAAAGTTTAAAAATAAACATAAGTGTGACTTATATTCAACAGCAGCTATGTAATCAATACACCTCATATCGCACCTTACTCTGTCCCATTCCCACTTGTCTATCCCTCGTATTGTGCTGTCCCACTATTGCCACACCCCACCCTGTATAAAAAAACATATGAGCACTGCAAAACTTAATTTAAACCGTGCTCCCCCTTTATCCCAACCATAAGGAAACTTTCATATCACTGCCACAATTAAAAACCAATTCCCACAACCATCTGCCCTTCTTTACAGTGCTGTGAAAGTTTCCTTATGGATTGGACAAAGGGGGAGCACGTACTTTGTACAGGGCACATCAGTTGTTGGCTCTGGGTACCTTGGGTTCTTGGAAAGCCTGCAATCTCTATATATCTCCAAAATCAGAAGGGTCTAGCAGGCATAATGGTATATTGATTTGGTAAATCCGCCATTGTGATAATACTTTACAGATGAAAACGTTCTCAAATGGCCCTTCATCTCCTACATATTTCTTTATATCAATGTTTAGGTTCTTTGGGAAATCCTTGAGGAACCTACATATATGCCTAATTACTTAATTTGTGATTTATCTATTTTTTTTTAGAAATCTATAGCTTTTCTGGATCACCCATGGGCTTCACTCTGGTTTATACCACAAACTGGAAGTAGGTTGAGAGCACAAAAAATAGGAAAAATTGTCTACCTCTTTGAAAAATGCTAAACCTTTGGTAAGAAAATTAGAGTTTTAATTCAGTTCTGCATGTTCCTGAAAGCTAGGAAAATTATGACTTTAGCACAGCAAACCGTTTGTTGATGCCATTTTTAGGAAAACAAAACAAATACTTTTATCCAGAGCACTTGTTCACCATTGTGCCCCCAAAACTCAAAATGTAGCTATATTTTACCTATTTTCTCAGTCCCCTCTTTGGGAATCCACAAACCCTAGGTGCCTTAAGAATACACAGGAAGTTAGGGGGAAAAGTACGTAAATTTGGCATAAAGTTCCCCTAGCAAGTCAATTCCCCTAACTGTTCCTCGGGGGAATAGGAGAGCCAGCACCACCGGCCCTGGAGAGACCCATTCAAGCGTAACATAGTAACAAAGGCTGATGGCAAATCCAGCAACACCAGAGCACCAATTCTACCTTTATTCATGATTGAATGCAAGCAGTCTTAGACAGAGACTTCAATCAATGTGATACTTCTACAAAGATTAAAGCCTGCTAAAGTGATTCTACTGTAACGTATTGAAATTGGTTAAGCCTTGTAGTCTTTTCTGTAATCAGCTTAACTTGGCTAATGCCATAAGATTGTTGGATCTTACCCTCCAAGTTCTATAAACAAATCCTTTGGATTTTATTTACGAAAGTTTAACCTAAGTTTTTATGTAGATCTTGCAAGAGAGAGAGACTACACAGTTAGCCACTGACGTAGATTGATACTCCCTTTATTTATTAGAAGTTGTTTTGAAACATTTCAAGAGGTTATAAGGTGCTCAGAATAATAGGCAATCTTTTATGCTTTAATATGCTGTTCACAATTTTTATAAAAGCCTTTGTATTCTGCCTGATATATTGGGTCATAGGTTTTATGCCATTTTGGCTCCAACTGATGTGCAGCTAATTAGCACAATACTAGAGCACTACCATTTAGGATTAAAGGCACAAGGAAAGTGGAAAAATGTATTACAGCCTTGCAGAAATAAGCTTCAAGCTCAAAATGTGAGTCCTCAACAGAAGAAAGGATTCAAGATCAGCTGGTGTTGAAATACAACCGTGACAAAATTTGTGAACAACTTTATATATGAACCACCTTTAGACCAGAGATGTACCTGATACCCCCAGAACCCCCACTGTGCACAGGGGGGTGGACCCAAAGGAGTTACTTGTTTTGCAGAAGGGCCTTTAGCCCTTAGTCCATGCCATTGCATGCCCAGCAGAATGTGTACAATGGTACAGAATGAGAAACAGTTAAATGCTTGGGAAAGCCACTCTGCTTTCCTGAGCAGAACGAAACAGAATTACAACACTGGTAATTAAATATCACTGGCAGACAGAGGCCATCAAAGGAGTACCCCATGTTTCTTACTGTCCATGGCAGGGGTGTAATGGAGGCCCTAAACGCCCCCCAACACTTTAGGGATCCCCAACCATTTAAGGGGGCTCCAACCCTTCGGGGGCCCCCATTGAGCCCAAGATCAATGAATATCTGGGCAATCTTGAAGACTCCGGGGCCCTTGATCACATTCTGCAGGGGGGTCCCATCATTTTGTGTTATACCACTGCGTTAGCGAAAGTAATAGGGGTTGAACGGAGAGTGGAACACATGTCAATATGTAATAATGAGCTTAGTAATGTCAATAGAGAGAAGGTAGTTTGCGAAAACATTGAAAAAGAATAGTTATGTCTCGTCTCATGGTCACAAGAAAAGGTTTGAGGGAATGTGTTTCAGTTGTTGAAATTTTGTGCACGAGTCAAAGGCATAGAAATGTCCAGTAACCACATCATTGTGTCATTTAGACACACTCCTTTATGCATGCAATATTGTTTTGCTGGACCTGACCCCTAAATGTCTTCAGAGATGTCTTGTCATCATATTCAGATGCTCAATTCCTGAAGGTAAAAATAAATAAAACTAAATTCATGAGGTTTCGGCCAAAGGAGTATTGGATAAATATAAAGTAGAATTGGATGCTTAATAATTCCATTTTAGAAGTGGTATAATCCTACTCTTATCTTGGCAGAATAATGTTGGCAAACTTGAGTGACACTGAGCATATTGCAAATGTATAAAAATTATGCGCTGGCCCATGGAAATTCACTAGGACACTTTATGGAGCAACAGGGCATAGGCATTTTAATCTTCTTTTACAGTATATCAAATGAAGATTCCTCCGTCACTTTTATATGCTATAGAGAGAATAAATACTGACCAATGGCTTTTTATGCATAAAGTGGCAAGGAAAATTCTTTGTACTATCTCCACCTTAAACTCAATGGTCTTTAAAGAAGCCCTACGGTTGGAATTAGGACTGGAGATCACTTTTGTAAGAGCGCTCGCCACTATATTATGGTGGTACCACTATTTACTACATGCTGGAGAAAAGTCCTTAAGGAGTATTATGGCTTCAGAATGTGTTGCATCTACCATGGGGACTGGGTCATTTTTAACTAATATTTTAACTGCACACCAGCACTTTTCTTTACTTATGGCAGATATTTAGGATGTGAGTTATGCTTATCTTAAAAACTATTAAAAACATGCCATGAAAAAATGCCCAATGGAAAAAGATATAGAGGTATGTATAGCAAAAGCGTCGATTTAAAAGCATAATTCAATCAGGTCGGGCAGCAGTTCCTCAAATGTATCTGACATGGAATTTGGAACACAACGTGAGAAGATGTATAATGCTAGGTAGACTGAATTGTTTGCTGTTAAAAACTGTGACTGATGCATGGCAGAATGTAATCTGGGAGGAGAGAATATGCACCTTGTTATAATGATGTACAGACTATCGAACATGTCACATTTGCCTGTCCTGCTTTGAAAATGTATCAACAAAGATTTTTAAGTGCACAAATAATGAATTATCTAGGAATAAAGGAGATGTGGGTGAGGTTGTAAATGAGCTAAAATGTGATGTTTTAAGAAGGAGAGAGAGGAAGATATAGAAGACTCTCTATTTTCAAGATTTTCATGCGCACTAATTTACTTTATCTTTCTGAAACATGGTGATGCATACAGTTTGCCTTTGGTTCATGTGTATATTGTTGGAAATGTTTTACTTTCCGTCAGTCTTCAATATATAGCTCTGGATGGTAATGTGCTCTGAAATATGGGGGAAGAGGTGTGGCGCATTGACTTATTACCTATGCCGAGGGATCATTTTCCTGAGCCGCGGTAAGTAAATTTATCTCTAACAACAGAGGCTCGGGAAACGGATTCCTTTGCAGATGTCAATGGAGGAGAGCCATCACTATTATTAAGCTGTCATAATTGAATGTCAGCAGCAGGTGGTACTCAGAAGAAATGTCAGCAAGGCTGCTGCTGTAGAGATGAAAAAGAGTAAAAGAGGTGTAAGGCCTTGAAGGATTTAAATAAGGCTGACCCAGAATTGTACCAAAATGACTCTTATCAGCCTTCAG
Source organism: Calotriton arnoldi (assembly GCA_963921515.1). Lineage (NCBI taxonomy): Eukaryota > Metazoa > Chordata > Amphibia > Caudata > Salamandridae > Calotriton > Calotriton arnoldi. Next base: position 170,820 of record CAWUFW010019095.1, read on the forward strand.
TCTAATCTGAGCTACAAAAAAAGCTTCTCCAGCAACCTAAGAGGCTCACGTTGTATGAGCGATTGCTCATAGGCAACCTGGATGGACGTCATTTAGTGGTCGCCAAAGGTCACATTTGTGACCCTTGGCTTAGCCTTTGCTACCCCTGGTACTGCCTTTGTGGCCCCTGGTTTCAAAGGTAGCACATTTTCATTTGGAAATAAATCTGCTCCAAATGAAAAAGCAGCAGCTCCAGGATGCACTTTACTGGGTCTGTACACTGTTCAAACTTGCAACTGTTTCAATTTTCTCCATTGAGGGAGGTGTTGCCTAGCAACATTCCCTTCTAAGTCTCCCAGTACCAGGCAGTATAACCCAGCATCACCTGCAGGTTGAGATGTTTGGTGTGTTTGACTGGACTGCTTCAGAAAAGGGAAACAGAATTACAACGACTTTTGGAAGAAGTCTAACTTAGCTTTCCGTTGCTCCAGAGCCCGAGCTGCTTTTGGGCCAGGAGCTTCACTACCAGTGGCTGTCAGATTCTCGGAGACAAACGCAGTATGGGGCATATTTACAAGCCCCTTGCGCCACTTTTGCGCCGCCGTTGCGTCACTTCTGTGACGCAGCGGCGGCGTAAAACCAGCGCCATGCTGCGGGGTATTTACAACGTGACGCATCTAGGGAGATGCGTCACGTTGTAAAGCCCTGCGCCACATGAAACCTGCGTCAGGTTTCATGTGGGCGTTCTGGCGCAGGGGGCGTTCCGGCGCAGGAACGCCTCGGAAAGTGGCTGAGTGAAATCTACAAGATTTCACTCAGTCACTTTTTCCGACCCCGCTGCGTCAAAACCTTGCGCTTGCTTGAAGCAGGCGTAAGGCTTGACGCACCATGTTAGACATGGGCATGGTTGGCACAGTGCTGGAGTTGCGTCGCGCCCGCGACACAACTCCAGCACTGCGCTAATGTTACGGCAGCAGATGCGACACGCATCTGCATTTCCTTGCGCCATGATGCGCCGCATTGTAAATGCGGCGCATCCGTGGTGGCGCAAGGATTGAGATGCGTGTCGCACATTTCCTGGCGCATCCCTGCTGATTTGCAGGGATGCGCCAGGAAACGTAAATATGCCCCAAAGTGCTTTCAGGGTTTTTTCCCATTTGCCATAGTGTACCTTTCATATTGCTAAGTTGCCACATGGCCAGTATTTTATCAGCTTGTCCTGAATAATAGAATTCGAATGACAAGATTGGTAAAGGTAAAACAAAAACAATGACAAAATCAGCTAAAGTTGGTGTTTTCCTCATTTTCAATATACATCTAAAGTCCCATATAAAAAAACACTCCTAAACGTATTTTTGCAGCTGACTGCTTTATTCCTAAATCACTATAAAAGAAAACAGAGATAAATTAAATTTAAAAAGAGGACTTAATAGAAATACGTGTACCAGTCCCTGATGTATTTGTAATCTCAAACATGAGCAAAAAGCTAATATTCTTTTTAAAGATTGTGACAATCCTAGTTGGTATTGTGGCACTACAGAGGTGACACGTTTTAAATTTGCTTATGTGCATGGACATAGATTAGGGGTAGCTATAGTTTGCATTTGCATTGTGCTTCGGCTTGCTATTCTTACGAGGCTGCTTGCAATCCAGGTCAAATAAGTGTGCAACACTGGACTAACTTGGACAGCAGGAGATTTGTTCTTGTAAGCTTTCCAACTGTGAATGAAACCAAACGCACAAATACAAGCTAGCCCCCTGTTGCTGTTTTAGTTTGACATTTCAAAAGAACAAACAAATGTTTATTTCATTGATTTTATCATTTTCTTCCAAGCGTTGGTATAAAAATACTGGCCAGGCTGGTAAAATCCCGGCCAGGTGAGAACCCTAGTCAGGGGTCTACTTTGCAGCCACGCACAGGTTTACTTGCCCAGTGCACCTCCTTAGACAGCCCACTAGCGCTTCTTGACCACCAGAATCCTTCTTGTGCAGCACTCCTGCCCATGACTGTGCTTGGTGAAGGGATACCTACCAGAAATTAGGATGTAATAAGCTTAGAATGTGGTGGTAACAAGCAGAGTGCAGCGAGGCGGAAAGAGTACAAATACGAATGTCGGAGTTGAGAGAGTATAAGGTAGGAATGGAGTGAGGCAGAGAAAGGAAATAAGAGGAGTAGAGGGGAAAAGATGTGAATAGAAAGTGACTGAAAGATGGCGAAAAAAGAGAAATAGAAGGCACAGGAAAGATATTGAGAGACAGATATTAGGAGAAATAGGTAGGAGCAGAGAGTGAGGCACACACTGCAGAGACACAGAGAAAGTAGTAAAATGGTTGAATGCATGTGAGAGAGGCAGAAGTGAGAACGCCAACAGCTAAAGAGAGAGACAGAGAGAAAACAAGCTAGAAATACAGGTAGTGAGAGATGGGAGAGCGAAGGAGAGTGAGATGGAGAGGGAAGGGTAACAACGTTGGAGAGATTGACAGAGCACAAGGGGAAGACAGAAGAGAGAGGGGGAGAAAGACAGATGGACATAGCTAGAGAAGCTGTGGCATGCGCTTTAGATACTGCTGATCTCCTGTTGGAACACCCCTTCACTGTTAGCCTGCTTCTCTGTATTTCTGCTGTTCCTTGATTTCGTGAAACTCAGAAAGATGTGCCCCCTGTCCAAGGGACCCAACCCTCATCCAGACCCTTCCTCTGGAACATGTTTCAGTGGGATTTTCGTAGCATCACTGTCTTCTTTAATTAAGTAATATAAACAATGAGCATTGATTGTACAGCATTTACATAGCACTTACTGCCAGAAGTGTGCAATTTACAAGCACTGTTATTTAATCTTCAACTTGATGAAGGTCATGTTAACCACTTGTAGGTATTTTATAACCTACCAAATCACAAGAAGTGATCATTGCTAGTGGGATTAAGTGTTTTTCTCTTTTCATCTGTATTCAGGCAAGGATACCCAAGCCTATAGATGGGCAATAAGAGAAAGCATCTAAATTATCTTGGTTTCTTTTCTAGGCATGGATGACCTCGAATGTGTGATGTATGACTGATCTTTTCCCTGTTGCTGGTCGTAGAAGCCCTGTGAAGCCTCCAGCTGATTTCAAAATATTATTAATAATGTTACATCCACTTCCATAAAGTACATTTTTTTTGGCTCCTTCGTGGTCCAACATTACACACCACTTCCCATGATGTCATCAGGTCTAAAGGTCATGTGATGCCACACAGGGTCAAAGGGCATGTGATGTTACTTACGATACCCCTGGCAATTTTTTGGGATTGACATCCATAGAAACCCATACCAATCAAGTATTTTAAATGGAATATCAATGATGTCTTCCTATACAGAAAGATGCTAGTTCAAGCTCCTGGCCCATGCAAACAAGGCCCTATAAAGCTGCGGACCCACCTACTAGAACAACCGCCTGAACTTCCATCAGCCCACCAGACACCTCCGCTCCATGTCCCTTTCTCTAACCCTCACCCCTGCATCCGACATAGAAGATGGGGAGGTCGCTCCTTCTACTTAGCAGTGAAGACATAGAACAAGCTATTCTTTCATCTACGAACCTCCCCATCTCTTCCAGTGTTCTGAAAGTCCCTGAAGACCTGGATATTCGGCTAATCAGCTGAACCCTGCCAGCACCTGGATACTCTCAGGGTGACAGGAAGCGCTCTACAAATCTACTGATTGATTGATTGATTTTTTTAGAGCTTTCTAAATGAATCCAGGAAAGATCAAAAGTATTGTAAATTTATTTTTGCCAGAAAGCTTGGCTACAGGAGAGCTCATGATCAATGGTGCAAAAAATGCTTATCCTAACATCCATGACCACCAATCTGGGGGCTGGCTTATTCTGGTATCTGCTTTTTACGGAAATTATGTGATAACTGTAGAAGCTGCTTGCATTCGGTTGCTGGTTTGTTAAACTGATCTTTTAGTTTCTTCAAGTTTCCACAGGTCACTGGTTTATATTAATTGATTTACTTGACCTCCTGGTGCGCCGCCTGCCTTGTAAAGGGACGTTTTTATGCTGCCCTTTTGTTATGTATTGTGCTCCTCATGGGGAGAGCGCGCTCCCACAGAGTGTCTGGGCGCTGTAAGAAGCAAGGCTGCGCACGCGCGCACACGCACAGCCTAGAGGGAACATAGCTGGTGACACAGTCATTTGACAAAAAATGGTGCTGCTTTGTCGACCTCCGGGCTGCTTTCGATCTGGTTGACCACGCTGTACTGTGGAATAAATTAATAGGCTATAATATCCCCTCTGACTTACTGCTCCTGATCCAAAAGCTGTATTTCCAAAATTGGATTCAGGTGGATCGGAATAAAAAGAATTACATTCTTTCAGAAAAAAACTCCTTATACATGGGCTTCGTCTGGGATGTTTTTAAGCTCCCCTCCTATTTGGTCTCTTTATTTTTGATCTGATCTGATCTTCTTAGTATTCAAAGGCCCAAGCAAGTGAAGGCAGCGTTCCTGCTTCTGCCGCTAATCACGTGACATGCGTCACATATCTGCAAGAAGTGGTCATTTGGGTCCTGCAGCAAGTGATGTAACATGGTCACGTCTCAGTGAGGAGAGCATCTTTGAAGTATTCAAAGGCCCGGACAAGTGAAGGCAGCATCTGCTGCTAACAACGTGACATGCGTGATGCAGCCATCTTGTAGGAAATGGTTTGTTCTTCCGAAATGCCCCACTAACAGCAACAGCAGCAGCAGCTGTAGGAACAGGTATTTGTGTTACCAGTTGCACATTTGGTGATGCGCACACCTTAAAATTATACTTAGCTGTATTGCCGGTTTTGCGTGCTGTGATGATTCGAAACACCTTAAAGGTATATTGTATTGTAGAACACGTTATTCATATTTCCTCAACAGCGATATGCATGCTCCATGTTGGTGCATACACTGATGGTGATATGCACACCTGAACTCAGGGACTGAATTTTGATATCTGCACTGTATGTTTAAATTATTGTAGGGGCATTTTGGTAATTTATCTTAAATACAACAAGCATGTTCTATGTACTTTTCAACAATGATGAGCACACTGAACATTAGGTGCGTGTGCTTGTGGTGATATGCACACCTGAACTTTGGACCTGTTGTTTGTGAATATTGCGAGACATTAATGGAACATTATTGTTAGGTGCATATATTTATGGTGATACGCACACCTTTGTCACATCAACATGTGGGTAGTAAAAATGTTGCGTGTAATTACTTTTGGCAGGTTGACAGCACAATGGGAAACATGCAGCAGAACATAGGGCCTGATTACTATCTTGGCGGATGAGATACTCTGTCACAAATGTTCCACCATATTACAAGTCCCATTATATACTATGGAACTTGTAATACGGCGGACGGGACATCCGTCACGTTTGTGACGGAATATCCCATCCACCAAGATTGTAATCAGGCCCCCCCTCCTTCTTTTCTTCTCAGTCCAGGTCATCCTTCCATAGATTGGGAACAATGGAAGGAAGGTTTTGAGGCATATCTGAATGCCATTGATGGGGATGATTTTTCTCACAAAAATACATTTTTCTTATTAACCACTGTTTGGGTCAGCAGAGTAGGAAAATATTAATGCATCAACTTCGTCAATCTGTGATGGATGAGGGTGATGTTTAAGATGAATATGCATCTGCACCTAAAATGTTAAGAGCAAGCTTTAAACCTCATAAGAATTTAATGTTAGAGACACATACATTCTACAGATGATGTCAATTACCTGGAGAGTCAGTGGGGAGTTTTGTGGGCACTTTGAGAACATTAGCATCTATGTGTGAGCATAGAGACTTTGAAGATGAGTTAATAAGAGATCAAATAGTAGAGCATACTCACAGTAAAAAGATTCAGGAGGTTCTACTCACTACTCCTAACTTAACTTTGAACAAAGTTGTAGAATTTGCTGCGGGCATTGAAAGCACTGCATTTTACATGGCTCAAATGTCTGTCTCACATTCAACCAAGGAGGTAGTTGCTGAATTGGGAACTAAAGTTGGTAAAAAGAGTAAAGTTAAATCAAAGAATTTGATGTGTTATAGATGTTTGAGCACCAATCATTTAGGAAACTCAAATTTTTGTCCAGCTGTTGGAAAAATCTGTGCAATTTGTGAAAAGAAGTATGCAAATTTAAAGAAAGGGAAAAGTAATCAGTGTTGTAAGTGATTCCAAGTCTTCAGAATCTAGTGATGAGATCGTTATTTTGTATGTTGAGGTGCCTGTTCTTAGTGTTCACAATATTCCATTGCTCACAGATGTTACCATGATTAGAAGGCCATAGTGTCAATGAAATATTGGAAGTGTTGATGTAAACATGATGGCACACTATGGGTCACCTTTTATGTTGATTGGAGTGGGAGATTGGAATAACTTCCAGGACAAGGACATTGTTCTGAGAAAGCCAGCAATTAGACTGGTGGTGTATGGAGAGAAACCTATAAAAGTTGATACAACTGTACACTTTAAAGGGAACACTTTGATTGCCACCTTCTATGTTGCTAAGTATGGTTCATCTTTACTAGGATGGTTAGAACAGCGTAATTTGGAAATAATTCTGGATCCAAATAATTCTTAGCAAGTTCTCTTGAAAAAAGAATAGAATATGTGATTGTTTGGGCTTTGTATAATTGTGAATGGGAAACAAGAATTCCTATGGTGTTTATGGATAAACTAGGAAAGTTGACGGGGTTCAAACATACGATGCAACTCAAGAAATGAGTAGAAGAACCTGTTGTACATAAGGTAAGGCATGTTCCATTGGTGGTTAGACCGGAATTATGGAAGGAATTAGACAAACCTTGGGAATTAAACTTCATTGAGCCCATTGAAGGCTCAGAATGGTTGTCTCTGGTCCTGCTAGCACGCACACCTAACAGCAGTTTGCGCATGTGGGTTGACCTGAGGGATTTGAATACTAGAATTCGACTTGACATACACCCCTTATTAAACATCACTGAGATGCTTTAATTGATTAAAGGGGTTAGGATATTGTCTACTTTAGACATGGCATCCGCATATCACCAGATGGTCTTGAATCAGAAGTCTCGCATTTAATTTCCTTTATTTATTTATTTATTTATTTATGTGATTTCTATAGCGCCCGAATCACCCCCATCGGGGTATCTCCGCGCTGTGACAGCAAGTGACCGACTCTGGGAGATAGTTTAGAACAGTGCCGTTTTCTGCAACTTTCTGAAAACCAGGAAGTTGGTACATTGGCAAAGCTGGATTGGGAGTTGGTTCCAGTATTGAGGGGCAAGGTGGGAGAATGCTCTACCGCCCATGCGGGCTAGTTTGAAGCGCGGAGTATGGAGGAGTCCCTGATGACCCGATCGCAGGGGTCTGGATGGTATATATCTGACCAACTTTTTAGTCAGATAGCTGGATCCCATGTTGTATAGGGATTTGAATACCATGCAGCAGACTTTAAATTTTATTTTATTTTTCACTGGGAGCCAGTGTAGTTTTTGAAGTAGCGGGGTAGATGCCGTTCGGGGAGGGGGCATTGGTCACCAGTCGCGCCGCAGTGTTTTGAACCACTTGCAGTTTGCTAAGGGAGGATTCCTTTGCAGAGATCAGCAGGGCATTGCAGTAGTCCAGGCGGCTGAGGATAAGGGCCTGAACTAGAGTTTTACGTACAGATGATGGCAGGATAGGGAAGACCCTACGGAGGAGGCCAAGTGTATGGTAGCATGCCCCGGCTGTGCTGTTCACATGCTCCTCTAAGGTGAGTTTTTGGTCTAGTTTCACTCCTAAATTCTTCACTACCTGTTTAGGGATGGGGCTGATCCCAGTTCCTCAGGCCACCAGCTGGGGGACCATCTCACAGTTGCTTCTCCAAACAGCATGATTTCAGATTTTTCAATATTAAGCTGAAGGAGGTTTTCTCGCATCCAGTGCGCGATGCCTTTCATACCCTCCGAGAAGGTGGATTGGATGTTGATATCGGTTTTATCAAAGGAGAGGAGCAGTTGCGTGTCATCGGCGTAAGAGATAGGAATGAAGCCTAATTGCCTCAGTAAGCCAGCCAAGGGGATAATGTAGATGTTAAATAACGTAGGGTTCAAACACGAGCCCTGCGGTACCCCCTTGGTGACTTTGGTGGTCTGTGAGCTGAAAGAGGCTTTCCACTTTAAAAGGATGCCTCTTGGGTTAGCCTCGGCGTCAGCTGTTTTTTCAGCGTCTGATTGACACAATGTGTAAAGGAGTGGAAGGCTTTACTTATTTCCAAGATGATTTGTTAGTGTATGCGAAGGACAAGGCTAGTCATGACAGGAAATTGGCTCAAGTACTAACTATTTTTGAAGAGAAGGATGTTACCTTGAAAGCAGAGAAGTGCATGTTTGGAGTGGAGAGTGTGGATTATCTGGGGCACAAGCTATCTGTACATGGAGTGGAGCCAAAGGAGAATTTGGTAAAATCCAATGATGAAGCTCCTGTAGCTGAAAGTAAGGATCAGCCACGATTTTTTATGGGCCTATATGGAGTTTTATTCATGGTTTATTCCAAGAAAGAAAGAACACATGCCTTACGCGCACTTCTTAAGAAAGGTGAGGAATTTTTGTGGAATGACAATTGTAAGCGAGAGTCTGATGATATCAAGGATGGTATGTCTAAACTCATTCCACTTAAACCTTTTGATACAAATGATATCGGCATTGTGATTGCTGATGCCACTCAGTATGGTTTGGGAGCAGTGTTGTTGCAAAGGAGAAATGGGAAAGTGGAAGTCATTGCCTTTGCAAGTGGGATTCTCAGGGGTGCTGAGTCATCCTACTTGGTGGTGGAGATTTAAGCGCTGATGTACTGGTGGGGTGTGAATCATTTTTGCCAATATTTGTGGGGTTCTAATTTTGAGGTGCAAGTAGATCACAAACCGTAGGTCAATCTGTTTACTACAAAAGGAGGAGGAAGGTCCTCACCGAGAATTGCTAAATGATGGAACACACTGCAGAATTATTGTTATCGGATAGAATATATTCCTGGAGTTAAGAATGTAATGACAGGCTGTCTTTCGAGATTGCCTTTGGAAATTGAGGATCAAAAGAATGACATGTCTTACAAGGAGTATGATGAGATGGTGGTTAATGAGTTGTCAAGCATGGCTAAGAAGGTTATTTCTGAGTCAGATTGGTTAATGGCACTCGAGCAGGATAGTATGCCTAAGCTAGTGATGGATTATGTGAGATAGGGATGGCCAAGAAGTAAGTTGTCAGATGCCACAGTGGATGCGTATAGGCATGTTGGTCCTGCACTTTCGATAGCTAGAGGGTTCCTGTATAGTTCTAATGTTCTGTTTGTTACCGAGAGTTTGAGATCTAAAGTGATGAACTTGGCACAGGAAGGTCATATTGGGATGTGGACCATGAAGAGGAGAGTGAGGTGTATGTTTTGGTGGCCTGGAATGGACAGTGAGGTGGAGCAATTTGTGAGGCTATGTGTGTATTGTGTGGCCAGTGATAAGCCACATGTGACTGTTCTTGAGTACTGTAAGTGCTGTTCCTGTCCCAGACAAGGCTTTGACTAAATTTGCTATAGAATATTTGGTCCTATGGATGTAGGTAATGGGCAAGTTAAATATGGTATCGTGGTGATGGACTAATATTCTAGGAGGCACGAAGTGGCATTTGGTAATAGCATCACATCTTTTGCTAAGAAGAGCATGCTAGAGATTTTGTTTTTGAGGGAAGGTGTATCAGATAAAGTTGTGTCTGATAATCATCTACAATTTGTCTCCTTTGAGTTTGAAGAATTTTTCAACATCATCCCTGGAGCAATGGTTTGGTTGAACGTTGTAACAGAGTAATTAAAGAGAATACACAATTATCCTTAGTAATGGGTTGGATTGGATGTTGGAAGTTAAAAATCTCTTGTGGGCAATTTGCATTATGCCCCAATTCGGAAGCCAAGGTTTCTCCTTTTATTTTAAAGAGTGGAAGGGTACCAGGTTTTAAGATTAACAGAATTTAGATGCAGAACGAAATACCATCTGAGGAGATCTTGAAGTGTGTGTGTGAGTGAGAGAAGAAAAGCAGATCAAGATAAATATGTTAAAAGGGTGCCTAGGGGCTTAATTGTGAATGAAAGTGGTGTAGTTAGGGTCAAGAAACCTTATTCTGTAATTGGAAAGAGTTGTTTTTCCAGCCCTAGAAGAGTGAGGAGAGTGTGAACACATTCTGTGACTTTGAATGATGGAAAATTACAGTAACACACACCTTTTATGGGTGGGATGCATGGAATATAGGGGTATCGGGTGGGGAAGTGTATTAATACTCAGGTATTTATTTTACCACCAGAATTGTAACATATACTAATTAATACTATTAAAAATTGTTTTAAATCAATTCAATTCATTTCAAAATTCTTTATTCGACTGAATAGAATAGGCCATAAATCACATGGTATCAACATAAACACAGACACGAACAGAAACACGGACACAAATACACAATTATCAAGCAAGATAAGAGGACAAAAGCCTCAAATTTGGTCCGCCTTGTGCTCCTGGCTAATGCTAAAAGAATAGAAGAGAAACACCTCGATCTAATGCCATCTAACGGAAGGGCGATTCAGTGCAAGCGAGTTAGCCATCTTTTTCTGGCCTGAATGGCTTCTTTCAGAAAAGCACATACATTTCGTATGAGCTTAAAAACTGTAAGTGGAGCAGGGCTACTTTATACTGTCGAAAACCTAGTTTGCATAGCAAAGGCTGGATAAAGTGCTTGCGTGCTAGACTGTACGATTTGCAAAAGAACATAAAGTGCAAAAGTGATTGTGCAGATTGATTATCACAGGGGCAGATCAAATCTGTGTTGTCAGCGGAATCAGAGGGATTTTTAAAAAACTGTAACCAATGAATGGATCCTGCCCTGAGATGGAAAAGAAGAGATCTCTCCCATCTTGTGAGGTCTAAGAACAGATACACAGGAGATAAGCCTGGTAATAAGGATCTGTAGTAAGTAAAAACTGAGGATGTTACCAACTCGGTTTTCGTTCTTAGATCTTCACTATGCTCCATGTATACTGATTTCAACTCTGCCTTTGCAACTTTAGGAATTCTGTTAGGTTCAGAAAACCAGGCGGATAAGCCCAGGGTTCCTAAAGTGTTCTGAATGTAACTTAGCCAATGGAAAGACAGGACCTTTCGTGCGCAAGGCAATCAAGTTTAATGTCCCTATATAGTTTTGCTGCTGGGTTCGTCCAGGCACTGACCCACAGTAGGAGTGGCGCCACACGTACTTTGTCTAATATATAGGCCTGATTTAATTCCGAGTGTATAATGAAGCCGGAAGTAGTAGGTGGTGAACTCAGCAACTGCCAAAGAAAGAGGTTTTCCTGGGACTGAAGGCCAGCACATTTGTTAAAGCCCCAGACACCCATGCCATAGGAGGCTGCACTAATGCACTGAGAATTATATACTTTCAATGGAGGAAGAACAGTCCCTCTAGACTCTGCTCTTGAGAGATTGCAAACAGTTCCTGCAGTTCTGCAAAGCTTTTGGCTGGCCTGCGCCAGGTGGGGGTTCAAAGACCTTGATGAACTAAAAGTTAAGCCTAGGTAGCAGAAGTTGTCCATGGCCATTAGGTCTTGCACATTAAGGTTGATTTTATTCAGCCTTATTTTCAGAGGGACCTGCAAACATGCAGCTCCCTCTGTTTAAAAGCAATTCTGCTCCGCGGAAGTGAGAGCATTTTTTATTCTTTCGCTTCCATGAAGCGGAGCAGAGTTTGCTATAGCATGGTGGGAGCGGTGCTCCCACCATACCATAGTAAACTGCAATGTCCCGGGGATGGGCACCCAGGACATTGCTGGACCCAGCCCTCGAGGGTGGCAGTCCCCAGGGCCATACAGGGCCCCATCTTGTATATAGCCCCGAGGAGGTGGTGATTGCCTGGGGTCTGCAACGGACCCCCTTCTTTAGTGTCTGTGTGATCCAGGGAGGTGGCTGTCCCTGGGGCTGAATGGGGGTGGCAGAGCCCCCCATGCATTAATATGGCATATAGCCCAGGGGAGGTGGTGGTCCCCGGGGCTGCAGGGGTGGCCATAGGGCGTCCCTCACTGTTTTTAATTTTTATTAAAGTATGTGCCCCGGGGAGGTGGCGGTCCTCGGGGTAGGGGGGTCCAGGAGGCCCCCCCCATATAATGTAATTTAGCTCCAGGGAGGTGGCAGTCCCTGGGGCAGGGGGGTCCACGAGGCCCACCCCACATAATAGAACACATCCCTGGGGAAGTGGTGGTCCCCCCTCCTTACCTCCAGTAAGTCCCACACAGCAGGATTGCTGAGTTCTGATAGCAGGCCATGCTCCCTTTCTCCACCACTCTGAAAACGCACCTCTTGGTGCGCTCTTGGTTGGGGGATGAAGTCCCCTTCACTGCTGGGGGTCCTTAGGGGCCAACTACCTACCTGTTACCTCCAAGCATTAATATGGCATATAGCCCAGGGGAGGTGGCCTCAGACCACCTCTCAGCAATCCCACTGTGTGGGGCTTACTGGAGGGATAGTTGGCCCCTAAGGACCCTCAGTAGCGATGGGGACTTCATGCCCTAACCAAGAGCTCACCAGGAGGTGCATTTGCAGAGTACTGGTGAAAGGGGGCGGTGCCTCCAGCAAGTTGCCACTTCCTTTCTTTTTTTTATTTTAGGAAGCGGGGCTGAGTGGCCCCCCTTCCCTTGACCCTTTTGGGCCCCGGGGACCCCATCCCTCGGGGCCTGACCCATTTTACATTTTTGTTTTTTAAAAAGAAAAAGGGAAGGGGGCACACTTCCCCCCTCCACAGGCCGATTTCGGCCCCCGGGGATCCCATCTCCCAGAACCAGGCCATTCCTTTTTTTTTTTTAAACAGGGAGAGCGGCCCCCTTCTGGGCCATTTTTGGCCCAGGGGACCCCATCGCCCGGGGCATGGCCATCTCTTAAGGGACCACAGGGGGAGCCTGAAGGCCCCCACAGTCCTGGCCGGTGTCCGCCTCCTGCGGGAGCCGGCATGGCTTTTTACCCCCAGGGAGCTGCTGACAAGCTGCTGGGTCCCACAGGGACCCCTGCAATGCACACATGGGGTCAAGATAAACCCCATGTGTGGTCTGACAAGCAGCTCCCTGGGGGTAAAAAGCAAAGTGTACTCGCTTTGAACAAGCGAGAGCAAAGTGCTCTCGCTTGTTCAAAGTGAGCACACTGTTTGCTATGGGATGGCGGGAACAGTACTCCCGTTCATAAGATTTAGAGCACAGTAATGCCCTTATCCCAGACGCACAGCGTAATTCCAAAAATGTTCACACAGACTCCATTTTCATTCTGTAATCTATTTATGACAATTTTATTCCATTTTGCCATTATCTTTTCATTGCTTTCACCATTCACATGAAAGGCGTCGTGATTTCCCTTTTTTTCTCATGCAAAAGATATGCCTTCCAGGCCTTTCTCTAAAGCATGCAGGACTTCACTTTCCTCCTTGGCAGTCTTAATCGTATCAACCCAATGCATTTCGGGCTACCTTAACCCTTCTTCAGAGGTAACTACAAGATTAGAGAAAACCACCCTTAATCTTAATTATTTGTACTCCATTAAAACATTTAACATGATCAATTCCTCGCTCAACACATTGTGTTTGAACTTTAATCCATGCATTAATCACCGTCACCCTGCATTTACCCTTGTTTTATCTTCTAATATAACCCTGAAAATATGCCAAATAGTGTCCCCCCTGTGTCTTATTCACCCCAAGTGATCACACCAAATGCGTTTAAAAAAAACTGCTGCTTTGTGCTCACCACCAATTTACAACAAACCAAGAACAAAAACAACGAACTCAGCTTACATGTATATCTGCAAACACTTTGTCCTCCATTTAACAATGAACCAAACTTCAGCCGCTTTCCACGCCTCCCTCGTGAAAGTACTTAACTCCCATTAACGGCGTGACACTCCCCTTTTGAACTCTCAAACGTGACCACACCCTCCTCCCATACTCCTCTACTGAGTGCATTTAACCACCCTTTCAAATCACTTCGAACTCAAAAGGACAACAACCCCCATAAGCCACTATGTTCCACCCGCCAATGTGCCAATGTATCAATTTCCATGTTTGTTTACAACATACATTGTTGTCATAAAATTACTGTTTTACAAATCACTGATCACTTGTTAATAAAACACATTTTTAATGAAGATTGATGGAGAAAACGGATGTATAAACTGGTGATCTTCAACATCATTCTGTAGGTTCTAAACACTCAACGTAGACTCCCTCTAGTAAACATGATGTTACCGGACCACCTTGCATGTGACAATGTACTATTTAGTCTATTTAAACCGATTATCCTGGGTGCAAACGATAGAAGGGGCAAAATTCATACAATGTTCAAATGGGTGATAGAATGCACACCTTAGTTATGCTTCATTTTTATCAAAGTTTATTCAATATTTTGCTCTTGCATGCAGCCTGAGCTAGTGCCTTGCCCCAGTGGCACGCATATGAAAGGTCATGAGATTTAGAGCACAGTTATGCCCTTATCCCAGACGCACAGCGTAATTCCAAAAATGTTCACACAGACTCCGTTTTCATTCTGTAATCCATTTATGACAATTTTATTCCATTTTGTCCATTATCGTTTCATTGCTTTCACCATTCACATGAAAGGCACCCCTTTTCTTCTCATGCAAAAGATATGCCTTCCAGGCCTTCCTCTAAAGCACGGGGGAATGAACTTTCCTCCTTGGCAGTTTTAATCGTATTAACCCAATGCATTTCGGGCTACCCGCCATCCCATAGCAAACTGCAATGTCCCGGGGTGGGCACCCCGGGACATTGCTGGAGACGGTCCTGGGGGGTGGTGGTCACCAGGGCCATGGATGGCTCCACAAGGGGGGCCGTGCGGCCCCCCCTCCAGCATGTTTAAAGCCCCGGGAGGTGGTGGTCCCTGGGGCCGGGGGGCTGCCACAGACCCCCGCATTTACTTGATGTATGCCCCATGGAGGTGGTGGTCCCCGGTGCTGTGTGGGGGGCTCGAGGCCCCTCACACTTTCTTTTTTAAACATAGCCCCAGGGAGGTGGCAGTCCCCGGGGCTGCGGGGGGGCCATGTGGCCCCCGCATTTAATAACTATAGCCCCTGGGAGGTGGCGGTCCCCAGGGCTGTGTGGGGGACATGCATTTTTAAAAAACCTGTGTAGAAAGTTGCAGCTCTCAGTTCATGAAGCAGGGCACAACCCCAGGGGATGGAAATAAACCTAATAAAGTATAGAAGGGGTCAGGGTAGCTGTATCTTGACCCCATGTGTGCATTGTAGGGGTCCCTGTGGGACCCTTCATGAGTTTTAAGATGCCCAAAACCGTTTTTTTGTTCCATGCTTGGAGTCACGGTTCTATTGTGGTGCTCAGTGTGGCCTTCCCTGTAGCAATACGGCGGAGTTGTAAATTTCACTAAATAATGTTTAAAAAACATTAATTTACATACTCACTTGCAGATTAATGCATGTGTTTACAGACTTGTGCACCCACTTACAGAACCACGCAGAAACTTATGCACCCAGTCAGAGATCCAGTCAGAGACTCATGTGCCCACTCAGAGACCCACTCAGACTCTCATGCACCCACTGACAAGCCCACTCAGGCACTCATGTGCCCATTCACAGACCCTCTCAGAGACTTACACAGCCACTGACAGACCTATTCAGACACTTATGTACCCACTCACAGACCGACTTAGAATTATACACCCACTCACAAGCCCACTCTCCCATGCACCCACTCAAAGACCTAGTAAGAGACTCACACACCCACTCACAAAGCCACTCATATTCTTATATGCCCACCACAGACCCGCTGACACACTTATGGAGCCAGTCAGAGACGCACTCAGAGACACATGCACCAACTCACTGACCCACTCAGAGACTTATGCACTCTCTCATATATCCATTCAAAGACTCATGCACCCACTCAGGACCCACTCAGAGACTCATGCACCTCCTCATATATTCATTCAAAGACTCATCCACTGACTCACAGACAAACTCAGAGACTCATGTACCTCTTCACAGACCCACACAGAGTTATGAAGCCACTGACAAGGCCAGTTAGAGACTCATACAGCCGGTCACAGACCCTCTGAGACACCCATGCAATCATTCACAGACTCACTCAGAGTTATACTTAGACCTGGGTTCAGTTCACGGAGTTGTGCTATGCGGAACTCCACGGAGTGACTAAAAAACTCTGCTGTGCTACACGGAGTTCCACAAGCGTTTGGTCATGCTGTTCACGTTTATTTTCAGTGCAGACTGTTTGCCCCACACTGTAAAATCAGCACGAACAGCACCATGCGCAGCACAAGAGGGCACTGTTTCTTTCCTTGCTGCTCGAGTGGATGTTTTACCCAAGTGGCAGCTTTCTCAACGCGAATGTAAGATTTCTCAACGCGAGTGGTCGCAACCATCCACGTCCGCTCATGTTGAGAAATCTGACCACCTACATTGACAAATCTCATCGGGAGGTGGATTTTCCTCACTTGCCCTAACTCAGCGGATTTTACTGCCCAGGCCTAGTTATACTCCCAGGTACATGCCCACTCTGAGACTCCTGCACCCACTCAAAAGCCCACTCAGAGACTCATGCCCCACTTACAGACCCACTCGGAGACTGATGCTTTCACACACAGACCCAGTCGTATTCTCACTCACAGATGCACTTAGAGATTATTGCACCCATTTACACACATACTTAGACAGTCATAAAACTACTTACAAAGTCATTGTGCATATATAGAGTCAAAATCAGAGTTACACATTTTAAATGTGTTGTGCATTAAATTCTAGGTTTTGGGGGGCGTGGTCTCACCGGCGGCAAGATGGCTGCACCTTGAGTGAGCTCTGCCGACTGAGTGCACAATCCGTCAAAATCCACAGAGATTCATGCTCCAGCACACAACTACTAAGCGTGATTACACAGCCATTACATCAAGGAACCATTGGCTCTGCTGTTGGCCACCTGCCGGTAGTGTGAGCATTGATATCAGTGGGGCTGGGCCAGCCTCTGAGCCAGCTGGGAGGGCCGGGGGGACGCGGCGGGACACGGCTGCTGACACCCGCTACGAGGCTGTAAAGCGAGATCATCTGCAGTGGTGTCCTACAAGCGCAGAGATATTGACAAGATCCCCGCACTGGCTTCCTGGCCTGCACCGCCTGAGACAGCAGAGATCGCCTGTGGGCGGGCCGGGTGCTGCAACTGCCGGTGCTGAAGAAGCAGCCCCCTCGTGAGTGCAGCCACGGAGGATGACAAGACAAGGCCGGCAGGCTTGGAAGCCGAGCGGCCCCTGACCCAGCGCTATCTGACACCACATAAGTAAAGAGTTGGGGGGAGGAAAGTTACACCTCTGTTTGTTGGCGGTGGATGAGCATGTTGGCGGGTGCGTACTTGCTGGGAGCCTCCCGCCCGCATGACTACCACGTCGGGAGAAACCAGATTGAACCAGACCTTATAGAACAGTCCATACCGCAAGGGATACCCAAGCGGCACTGTGGCCATTATGCATAGCAGGGGTTTGGTTACTCCCATCAACTAACACATGTAGTGGCACAGCTCCTGGAAGTCCGAGAGCCGCACATGGGACCTGCACAGTGGTGCCTGGGCTTTGGTTTAGGTGGCATCCTAACCAGTTCCGGCCACTGCACAAGGAGCGAAAAAAAAAAAAAAAACTCAAGTTTAATTCCAGCTACTGCCATACATAACCCATTTCCACCCCTGCCTGCGGCGACCTGGGGGGCTGACTAAGCCGGTGACATGGATGTGCAGCTGGCGGGGGAGACCGCTGACATTGTTACCTCCATCGACTGGGTCAACAAGCGTGACATCAACTCGCCGCCTGGCAGATTGCACTGCGCCGCTCTACCCAAACTGGTTTTGTGCCCTACTTTTGGTGCTGACACACCCGCAGTCAACACAACATGGGAAAGACGGATACTAAACAAGTCAAGCTCGTCTTCGAAAACCGCAGGACAGGGTGACATGGAGAACCACCGTAGGAGGCCGAAGAGCAGTCAACACAAACTGACAACACTGCAGTGCAGGACAAGGAAATTCGCTCCCACCTGCTTGAGGTTAAATCCAGCCTCAAAACGATATACTCTAAAATAGACCATCTTGCTCCCCGACTGGACCACGTGAAGCAACGGGTGGACCTGCATGACTCTAAGATTGCGCACCTGGAATCTTGGTATCGGATGCTAATGACGCTCTCACAGATCGACAACGCCTACTGAAAAAGTATAAGGTGCTAGAACTCATCCACGCAAAGAATGAAGAACTAGAATCGCGCTCTCACAGAAATAACCGCAGAATAGTTGGAATCCTTGAGTCCACTGCAATAACCAGAATGGAGGACTACCTGGAGTCCTTGCTCCGCAAACTGTTTGGTACCATGCTGTCGGAAGTCTTCATAGTGGAACGGGCATATCGCTCGCAAGGCCCGCAGCCCCCTCCTGGGGCCCTTGCACAGCCAATAATAGCCCGTTTGCTGAATTACTGCGACCGTGATGCAATACTGTGAAAAGCTAGAGAAATTGGCGATATCAGGCACCAGGGTAACACCCTCTCCTTCTACCCCAACTTCACTCGGGCAGTGCAGGCGGCTTGGCATGACTTCCTGCCTGTTAAGTGAGTCCTCCAGCAACTAAAAATCACATAGGCCCTCCTATACCCAGCCAGGCTTTGCGTAGAAATAGAGGGCAAACCGCGGTACTTTACAGATCCTAAGGCTGCCATGACCTATGTGAAACAGCTCAGCAAAACTTTAGCGTGCCCGCACGTCTTGCCCTTCCGCAGATGGCGACAAAAGTGACAATGACGGAAGCCTAACTATAAGCCCATCCGCCAAATAGACTCTAACTCCACTACCACACTGGATTGTACTGTTATCGCACCATCGCAACGCTGTAGTAAATGAACTCCATGATAGAGGCTTGCACGTATGCATCAACATTCTAATCTCCAAAGTGATATTTCGCTCAGCCACCCTGTCCCTTAGACAGGGGAGTAAGCATGGAAGAGCCCACGTGCCCTAATGGGTTAATTTCCTCACATGTTTAACTCGTTTCAAAGTTGGGGATGTCTGGGGTCAGGGCACAGCATTTCAACCTGTTTGGGGGGTTGGAGTGGGTGGGGACTGGGCATGGGTGGGGGGGACTGGGCATGGGTGGGGGGGACTGGGCATGGGTGGGAGGGACTGGGTTCTGGACGTCGGGTTTGTTAACTCTGAGTTATGATGTTTTGTTGTTTAAGTTAACTCAGAAATGTGCTAGCTGCTAATTAGAGAGGCTACACCACCACCACTGCCGCCACCGATGCACTTCCTCTGTACTTTCACGGGTAATGCTTGCAAATGCTGTAACACATGCACTCCAAACTTGAATCATGACTACTGTAGAATTCCTCACTTGGAACGTTTGGGGTATTAATGGCCACCACAAGTCCTGCCTTACACATGCGTACCTCGCAAGACACTAAGTAGATATTTGTTTCCTGCAGGAAACGCATGCAGCTACTGCCAACTCTGCCCGGTTTCGAGCTCGCTGGTTGGGAGACTCTTATGCAACTGCGTACTCAAATTACGGCAGAGGGGTAGCAATTTTGCTAAAAAGGGGACTTCCATGGTGCAACAGCCATGCACACATAGACCCCGATGGCAGATATGCGGTACTAACAGGTACAATCTACACTCAACCGCTGACTATAGCAGCCCTATATGGTCCCAACTCTGACAACCGTGGCTTCTTCCTACACGTTTGGAGCTTGATAGCCAAACATAGCCCAGTAGTTTCGGGTGGTGACTTCAATGTTGCACTGCAGGGGACCCTGGATCGTTCTAGTGCCAGACTACAGCACTCACACGCTACAGAAACGTTAGCCTTGCTTATCGCAGACAATGCGTTAAAAGATGCATGGAGACATGCCAACAACCATTGGACAAGGGGACACTTGCGTCTCCACTTCACACAACTCCTGGTCCCACATCGATCTGTGGCTGGTGACAAGGGACGAGGCTAACCAGGGCTCTTCTGCTGAACACCTCACGCGCACCTTATCCGACCATTCCCCAGTGCGATTGATCCTTCAGGTCCCCCAGACCCTCCAGTGCATGCTCTCCTGGTGCCTCCCCAATACGTGCTGAGAGATGCAGCGTTTAGGGAAGAACTTAGAGGCGACACATCTGAATTTTTTGACTTAAACACAGGCTCAGTTAGCTCACCCTCGACATTGTGGGAAACTTTTAAAGTGTTGATCCGCAGCATATGCATTGTCAAACAACCGGGAGTGCTACGGGCGATAAGAGGGTCCCTGACACAGCTGGAAGCCGAAATTAAAACACTACATCAAATTTATGGCAACAACCCCAAGCCGGGCACACTAGCTGAGATTAGAACCAAAATGTCAGAGTACCAAGATGAGGCAGAGAGGGAGGTATATTACTTGGGGCGTGAGATGCAAGCCCGTCAATAAAGGGAAGGGGATCATTCAGGCAAGACATTGGCCAATCTGCTGCGACAACCACACGCTTCTTCCTATGTGACTGAATTGCTCAATGACAACGGCCACAGACTAACATCCCCTGTGGAAATAAACACAGTGATGCCGGAGCCACCAACAATCAAGATACTCTGCATCGATATTTTGAATCAATCGAACAGCTTTGGCTAGATCCAGGTCACAGAGAATACCTGGACGAGCCGTTCACAGCAGAGGAAACTGCTAAAGTTATTGCTGGCCTCCCTGGCGATAAGGCCCCAGGTCTGGATGGACTGAAACCTGCCTTTTATAAAGAATATGCCGATCTACTCATTCCACATCTCATTGAAATGTACAATGAATCTGTGACAGTGGGCCACTTTCCCCCCTCCCTCCGGGAAGCATTGATCACAACTATACTTAAACCAGACAAGCCCCCTGAGCTCTGTCACTCCTATCCCCCCTTTCATCAATCAATATAGACAACAAAATATACGCGAAGCTACTAGCGAACCAATTGCTTCCGCTCATGCCTTTGATAGTACGCCGGGATCAATCTGGTTTTATACCAGGCAGAGCCACATCACATAACCTGCGCACGGTCTTTTGGGTAATGCATCAAATCAATCCCTCCCTGCCTGTGGTGGTGGCCCTCCTGGATGCCACCAAAGCATTTGATTCGCTAGAATGGCCCTTCCTCTTCACGCTCCTTGGACGTCTGGGTTTCAGCACTAGGTTTATCTGTAAGATTCGAATATTATACACTCTCCCGACAGCGTGTATCAAAATAAATGGTCAAATCACTGGGCCCATTACGATTGCGTGGGGCACAAGGCAGGGTTGTCCACTTTCTCTGCTTTGTTTTGCCATCGCCATGGAGCTGCTGGTAGCGCGACTGAGTCAGCATCACACTGCGCGCGTCCTTGGCTTTACGGCTCGAGGTTTAGTGGTGTCCAAGTATGTTGACAACATTACTCTATATGTTTGTGAACCACGTAGGAACCTAGAGCCCTTGAATTCGTTTCAGAGGCCACTCGGGAATCAGTGTTAATTGGAAAAAAACCATACTGTTTCCCCTCACTGTCGCTACACACCCTTACCACACAGAATTTCCACTAAAATGGGCCACGGAACCAACCAAATACTTGGGCATCTGGATCAGCAGAGATCCGGAGGAACTTTGGAAGGCTAACTATGGTTGTGCAATAGAATGATTTGAATCTGAAATTCAGATATGGAGAAAACTCCAGATCTCCATGGCTGGGCATATCACGATTGCTAAGATGGTAGTCTTGCCAACATTTCTGTATTTACTCCTCAATAACCCGCTACCGCTCACAATACAGTATTTTAAAAGGTTGCGCTCCGCCTTGATAGCGCTGACTCAAGTGGACCGCATGCCGCAGGTTGCTTACGAAATTCTGACACTGCCTGCTACCCGCGGCGGGATGGGTGCCCTGGACCTCCAGATATACGCGTTCTGCGCTCAGGCAAGCTTTCTCTACTTCTGGCAGCAACCCACACCATTCCAGCCCCATCTTGCTGTAGAGGCGGAACAGGTATCACCCTGGCCACTAGCCACAGCATTATTCCAAAAATACAAAGCACCTAGGAACAAACTAAACACGTTGGAATGCGTGCACTGGGCATAGGATGGGATTCATAAGCAGACAGGCCTTGATACGTTATATGCACCATCTATCGCATTGGCAGAGAACTCCTCCTCCCCCGCTGCAGAAAAAAGCGATGGTGCTCCGAGCCAAAATACTTGGTATACATACATTTGCTGACCTATATCCTGGAGGACAGTTCTTGACTCCCTTTACTAACACAGCCGTGTGTGCAATTACGCCATTAGATACTCTATTATATTATCACCTTAGAGCGACCTGCAGAAACATAAATGTGCATTCCCAGATTCCCCATCGATGAACACAGCACTCAAATACATCCATACTGCCACATCGCCACACAGATTAATAACCCGACTCTATTCCCTAACACTGGAGGCCAATCCACGGGACACTGCGTGAGCTCGACAGGCCTGGGAGGCGAAGACGGGCGCAAACATATCTGTGAGCCAATGGCAATATTGCTGTAGTCAAATCGACTGACTCTCCCCAAACTACAGATTAAAGCTAATACATTTTAAATACTTGCATAGAATGTACCGTACCCCAGTAAGCCTTCACAAGATGTGCCTGACTGATGATACACGATGCCTGCGTAGCTCCGCACCAGAAGTCACTTGTTTGCATCTGGCCTGGACATGCCCACAGGTAGTGGTCTTCTGGCACGCTGTATGTGCGGCAATAGGTGCCATCACACTGAATCCCTTGACACCAGATGTATCTGTATGTTTGTTAGACTATGTCAATGAGCTCCCGGACGCGCATCGAAGGTTAGCTGCGATTCTGCTACTGCTAACCAAGCTTAGGGTAGCGATTCACTGGGGTCGCAAACCAGCTCTGTCTGTTAAAGCATGGCTGGCCAATGCCGCACATTGCCAGACACATTTGACCGCATATTGGGACCTTCTGCCTCAGCGAGCTGTCCACACAACATCTGGGACCCACTCACAGTGTACCTGCGCCAAATGGAAGATGCTGAGGAAGACCCCAATTCGCCTACCGCTCAACTATGAAGCAAATTATACTGAAATCAGGCGGGTGCTGAATCACGATGATGCTGACATACAAAAGAACGCTGCCCCACACACAGTGCGCTCCAGTCATTCTCAACAGAATAGCATGTACCACTGTATGTTGTTATGTGTCTGTGTCAATCTGATATTGAAATTGAACTACAGCAATTTAATGTATCATATTGACACCAGTTGTGTGCCTCTACTGAACTCTGTATACAGTTTGAAACCAATAAATACATTTAAAAAAAAGAAAAAAAAATCTTGGTTTGTGAATCCATGGTGGCAACGGGAGTCAGTATTTGTTTCTTTTTGAAGAAAGGTTTTTAAATTATTATTATTTAGGGTTGGGCTATAGGGTGGCTCTGAGAAGAGCCTTTGTGTTCATTATGAGTGAGTATCAGTTACTGACAAGAGCGGATGCAGAGTTTCAGATTGCTGGGAAAAACTCAGTGGCCTTCATTTGTGAAGTAAACTCCATCACTTCTATAGATTCCATGCATGTCGAAATGCAGGTTGTTGTTGGAGATGGAGCCCATGGTATGGTCTCTAAGGAATGCAGAAACAGTTTTATTAACATGTTTCCTGGCTTTGTCTATTTGTGGACAGAGATTGTCTGATGATTTTCATTCCTGCCTTTGGCAGATGTTGAAGAACACCATGGCAGTGGAAGAGAAAAGTGCCATTAATCGGCCAAAGGTTTCTTTCATTGCAATTTCCAATCCTACCCCAGTAAGAGTTCCTAGGTCATTTCCACCACATTGCTAATACATGCTGTGTAATAGAGTAAAATTGGTTAAGAAGTCTATATGCTCCTCATTTAGGCCAGTGCCCTGTTTATGAGAAACAGATAATCTGTCCGAAGCAGAAGATTACAAAACAGTCTACAGATTCTCAACAAAAAAAAAGGACACAAGGAAAATTCGGAGGGTGTTAAGAAGAGAAAATTGGACATTCACAGTGATATTGTAGGTTACCAGTTCGAGAATAGTTCAGGTGTCTACTGCTATGCTAATGTCGTTCTGAATGTACTGTTTCATTTGTCATATCTAGTAAATGAAATTGAACAGAAAACCGTTAAGAGAATGTCTTCTACACTATATAATTTGCCACAATGTTTAGTGACTGACCAAACTATAATACGTTCTGCTGCAGGGATCCGAGATCTGCTAGATATATGTAGCAGATCAGTAATGTTTACTCACAACACTCAACAAGATGCACAAGAATTTATTGTGGTCATCCTTGGAGTCTTAGAACAAGAATAAATAAATATTGATGATTTATTTAGACTCAGTTACAAATAGAACCATGACTGCGAAGATTGATCTTTCACATTTAGTACTGAAATCAATTCTTAACAATTTCTCTACTTAACATTACCGGATACTAAAATTGTTCCTTTTGAGAAATTGTTGAAAAAGGCTAACCAAAATATGACCTGCCCAAACTGCAGAATAAACAATATGTCTAAGTTGTTTCTTCAGAATACTGGTAAATTCCTTACATTAATGCTACAACGATGCAGAGCAGATGGATACAAATTGGAAAATCAAATTACAAACTTCAAAGCTGGAGAAATATTGATTACAGGGAGAACATTTACTGCTTTTCCTATCATCTTTAACAAAGGAGTCAATACAACCTCTGGACACTACACTGTCTATTTTAAGAGTGAAACTGGATGGACAGAATACAGTGACATCAACCTTAAATTCAAAGCAAAACTTCCTTTCAAACTACTGAACTCATATCTACTCCTTCTTCAAACAAAGTTTTGAGGAGGCATTGTGGTTCCAAAAAGTTGTACAGTTTTGCTTCTATGTGGTTAATGTGTGTTTTATACTTTCTTTGGCCTATTGGGGGTAATGCCTTTTCTTTCTTCAATGAAAATTTCACTTAGGAATTCTGGATAAAATAGTGGTGTACAGTGCTTGCTCTACTAGTATTACCTACTGGCAGTCGCCAGTAGGTAGTTATAGTTAGGACCTAGTTTCCATAGGAAAAGTGTTTGTTGATTTGCTAATATCTTTGGCGCCGTTTGGCGAATCTTCGCGAAATTTTCAAAACTAATGGGGCGCTCCGGTCAGCTCCTGTCTTGAAAGTTTCGGGGTGATTCGTCAAGCGGGGGCTGAGAAAAAAGGGGGTCCCAAAACGCGTGTTCTCCATGTTAATTTCCATAGGAAACTTTAGACAAAGCTACAGCCCGAACTGCTGAACAGAATTACACCAAATTTGGCAAAAAGGTAGCACTTGGTTCAGAAAGCAACCTTTTTTTAAATGGTGTAAATCCGTTCAGTAGTTCCTGAAAAATTCAAAAAAGAAAAATATCGATATCTGAGCACCGAGGAGGATTTACCAACCCTCCCGAGCACGAGCTTCATTCTGATTGGCTGCCAACACTCCAAACCAGAATGTGTTGGCAGCCATTTTGTGACTCGGTTTATCCGAGTCACAAGAAAACAGTAATAAAAGCATAAAAAACAAGAAAAGGGGGTCCCACAAGGATTCCCAGGGCCCAAAAAAGCAATTTTTTAAAAAATAATCAGCCGAATTCGTGCTGGGTGCGCGAATCTGGCCCAAAAAAAACAAAAAACAAAGCGCCTGGCCCACTTGTGGGCTTATAGAAAACAAAGGCTCCCACGCTTTGTTTTCTATAAGCCCACGGGTGGGCCAGGTCCCGGGGGCAATGCCCAATTAATTAGCGGGGGACCGCCCTGGGGCTTAGATAATTATATGCAGAGAGCATGCGGCCCCCCCGCAGCCCCGGGAACCTCCACCTCCCATGGGCTTTTTTTAAAAATGTGTGGGGGGCTCCTGCCCACCCTACATTGCCCCGGGGACCGCCACCTCCCCGGGCATTGTTATTTTAAGGGGGGCCTCTTGGCACCCCCAAGTCCCGGGGACCACCACCTCCCCAGGGCTATCATTTATTTTGGGTGCGGGGGCCTCGCGGGCCCCACTGCAGCCCCAGGGACCACCACCTTCCCGGAGCTACTTCTAAAAACAAAGTGTGGGGGGGCTACCACCTCCCCGGGGCACTGTTTATTAAAATGCGGGGGTCCGTTGCGGCCCCCCTGGCCCCGGGGACCACCACCTACCTGGTCCTGCAATCATGATGGGAGGGGGGCCGCGTGGTCCCCTTCCTGGAGCTCTGTATGGCCCTGGGGATCACCACCCCCCAGGTCCGGCTCCTGCAATGTCCCGGGGTGCCCAGCCCAGGGACATTGCCGTTTGCCGTTTGCCATAGCAAACCTGCTCTCGCTTCCAAGAAGAAAAGCAGAATAGCTTTTTGACAAGGGGGGCTGCATGTTAGCAGATCCCCTTGTCCAAAAGCAATGCTGGCTCCCGCAGGAGGCGGGGAGCTGGCAGGGACCGTGGGGGCATTGGGGCTCCCCCCGCGGTCCACAACGTTGAGGGCCGGCCCCGGGGGATGGGGTCCCTGAGGCCAGAAGTGGCCCAGGGGAGGGGGGCCACGCGGCCCCTGTCCCTGGAAAATTAAAATTAAAAAAAGTTTACGATACGAGGCCAGGCCCTGGGGGATGGGGTTCCCGGGGCCAGAAGTGGCCCAGGGGAGGGGGGCCACGCAGCCCCCTTCCCGGGAAAAATCAAATGGTTTCTTCCTTATTATATTTTTTTTTTAAAAAGAAAGAGGTAATGTCCCGGAGGAAGGGGTCCCCGGGGCGATTTTTGAATATTTGAAGTGGGGTGTTTTTTTTTTCGAGTTTGGAGTCGCCACCCCAATCTCAGCGCGGCCCCAGTGTAACGTCGCGTCGGATTCGCAGTTCCTCCTTAAATAAATAATTTTGTAGTATATAATTTAGATGGTAGTGTTGCATTTGTGAAGTTGTTTTAAAAAGGGAGTGTGGTTGAAGTTAATGAGAAGGTTAAAATTGATAGAGTTACTAAAAATATTTAAAATTAAAAATTTAACTTGTAAAGTGTATTGTGTTGTAGTACATTGAATTCATGCTTTTGTTTTGTGGATTCGTGACGGGTTCGCGAATCCTGAAAATATTAAAAAAGAGTATGTATGTTAAAAAAAAAATAAGATTCATTGTTGTGTTATAGGGTGGTTCCAAAAAGAGCCCTTGTTTTCATTATGACTTTGTTGGAGCTACATGTAAGTGCAGATGCACAGCTTTAGGTTGTTGAGAAAGACTCTGGGCCCGATTCTGATGCGGGTTGGAAAAGCTTCCCGACCGAGGGCCTGATTCTGATGAGGTTAGGAAGTCCTCCTAACGGCATTTGCTCCTTCCAAATCGGATCGGGAACGTGTCTTCCCGAACGTGTCTTCCCGACCGAGGGCCCAATTCTGATGCGGTTAGGAACAAATGTTCCCATTGAAGTCAATGGGAGTTCAACCAAATCGTATCTGGAAGCATCCGGATGCATCCTACTCCGCCGGTCGGACTTTCCCGATCCGAGTGGGTCGGACACCATTTCCCAACCGATTCGGTCGGGAAGCTTTTCCAACCCGCATCAGAATCGGCCCCTCTGTT
>CAWUFW010019096.1:0-198400 GCA_963921515.1 Calotriton arnoldi
CGTCTGCACACAAACTGAGCCCTGACAGCAAACACACCTATGGGTGACACCCTGATGACCAGTAATGTGCCATGCACCCACATCACAGAGAACCCAGGGAGAAGACTTTGGGGGACCATAGGTCAACTCAGCAAGCATCACAAACAGGTACAACACTAGGGATCACAGCATGCACAGCTAAACGGAAGTGAACACACAGACATGCTCATACAACACACACCTTGGGCGCAGGCAATGTCACAGGAGTACACACTGCCATGAGGGGACTCCACTCCTGTGTGAGGAAAGCTGTGCCATATGTTGCCTCAGTAGGGCCACATCATGTCAGCTGAGCACTTGGTCACACAATCAACAATTAGCACCAAATGAAGGCTCCCGTCACATCAGCCTGGTCATGGAAGTGCCAACGAAATCATCAGCACAGATCCAACACACTTGTATAGCAATGTTGCACTGACAACACAGATGAGTCCTTCCCCATTGATGCCCAAACCTGCATGTCCAGTGGAGATGGCCACACGGTCAGGGAAGTAGACGAATTGAACAATGGCAGGCACAACAGATGTGCAGGGGTGGAAGCCACAGATGTGAAATTGCTAATGTAAGTAGGAAATCCCATTGCCAAATACTGAACACATGACACCCTCAGATGCTGCTATGGATGACATGGATACACCACAGGATAGGACACATTCCCCCTGGACCACATGGGTTACTGCACAGTAACACTTCATTATCATGAGACCAAATATCACCATCACTGCAGCAAGGGCATGGTTAGCATCATCAACAACATGTACATCAGAAGCATAAGCACTAGAGAACAGAAAGTTGCTTTATTCAGCATATGTGTGTAATGAAAACTGAAAGTCCAGAAAAAACACAAAGGCCAATGGCCAGTCCATTGTCAAAGTCTAAACAGGGTGACAGTGGCAGATGTCACCCTACGCATGCCTGTACTGCACAAAACCAGGGACAATCCACTAGGAGGGGCAACCGGGGGGCAGGCCAGGCACCGCAGGGACAGGATCAGGGCTCACCAGGAGGAAGCAGGGAAGGGGTGGTGGGTGCTGGAGAGCCACTGACAACTGCAGTGGAGGTGTCTGACATGGTGTGTGCCAGCACAACTGGGGGGCATGACTCAGATGTTGTGGGTGCCGGCACCGACTGCAGTGGACCCTGCAGATGGAGTGGACAGGTCCGCCACTGCAGTGCCCAAGTCAGACAGGGTGGTAGTGGACTCCACTGCAGTGCCTACCACCAGGGGAGGAGAATGGGGAACAGGCAAGGTGGGCTGGACAGAGGGGGAGGACACCCTCACCACATCAGTGGCACAGACAAGCGCAGCGGGGGTGTGGTGCCGGGAGAGCAAGTGGCAAGGGGAGAAGGCCGGATCCTCTTGGGGATGGTATATCTGTGGGTGGTGGAACCTGGGGCAGGGTGTGGTGGGGGCACCTGTGGAGTGGGGGCCTGAGGGATGGAGGAAGGAGACCTGGTGCCTGAGCTGCAGGGCGGCAGCGGGGTCCTGCTCTTACGACTCCGGGGGACTTGCGGGTGGGGGCCTCAGTCTGTCTGCGCCTGAGGGAGGGTGTCCGGGGGCGAGGGGCACTCTGCTCCGTGTGGGTGGGCTTCCTCTTCCCCCTGAATGCTGTATCAGCTGGATCGGAGGGGAAGAGGCCGAGGTCACTGAGGAAGAGCCGCTGGGTCTTTGGGGTTGCAGGTGAGGCAAGGGAGGGTGCTTTGGAGGGAGAGGCAACTGAGGACTGCGCAGTGCTCGTGGATGCGTGTGTGTGTTCCAGGGCCCCATCCCCTGTGAGTCTGGTTTCAGTCCCCTGACTGTGCGTGCATTTTGTTTGTGGCGTGTGTGTCTGTGTGCTGGACATGTGTGTGCTGGTGTGTGCCTGTGCCGGTGTGTGTGTGCTTGGGACGGATAAGGTGCTGGGGAGTGTGGATGGAGCAGAGGCAGGAGGGGTGAGGGACTGTCTGAGGAGGGACACTGCTGCCGTCAGGGAGGAGTCCATGGACCTATTGCCCCTCTGTAGGTCAGACATGCCCGATGAGATGCCCTCCATGAACGACACCAGCTGAGTCAACAGAGCGGTGTGCGCATGGAGGACACTCAGCATGGCTGTCTGCCCTACATGGAGCTGGCAAAGGAGGTACACAGACTCCTCACTCAGGGCAGCAGGGGATACAGGGGCAGGGGGTGCGGTGCCTGGCCCAAAGGAGACACGCTCCCGAACATGGGAGCCTCCACGGACCTGGGGAATGGGAGCCGATGGGAGGGCGGTGGTGGTGCTGGTGGTGGCGGGGACAGCAACACTAGCTGGGGTGTGGTGGCTGCTGACACCCACCTCCATAAGGGAGTCATCGTCCGAGTTGCTCTGGTCCTCAGCTGAGGTGGATGGTGCTGAGGACTCCTCGGTGTGGCTCCCCTCGCCCTCCGTGCCACTGGGTCCCTCCGACCACTCCTCGGCTGCTGACCCAGTCTGGCTCTCTGGCTCCTCCTGGTCCGTGGAGCTGTCCCCTTCCGTGGCCGTGGATGTATCTGCAAACAATGGGGAAACAGACAGACATCAGTCACCTGCACCAAACGCACACACCACTGAGAGCACAGCACATTACAGAGCAAGCCCTGGCATCATTAGTTGAACATTGCTAAAAGTGCCCTAACTGAACAGGAGAAGTCAATTGTCAGTCTGATGCCAACCATGGCACTCACATCCCACATGGCCTTGCACCCATCTGTCTGGTGTCTGTTGGATAGCAACACCCCAGTGTGGACACATGCACCACCTACACAGTAGTTGGACAGTGCAGAGGACACGGTGTAGCATGTGGACATGCACACATCACAACTCTTGCCACTGAGTCAGTACAGGTTTCCGGATGAAAGGGATGCCCAGAGTCAAATAGGAAATGCATGTGATGCATACCAGCGACAGACACCATGATGCACCCATGTCCTGATAGCCATCGCCACAATGGTGTGCATGTAGCACATGTCACTCCCCTGCAGGATCACCAATAAGTAGACACATGCCATGGCGGAGGCATGACTGCTAAGTCATACATCACTGTCTCAGTGATGTATGACTTGGCAGCCAGACAACAACACTCTGCACTGTGTCACAATAGTAGGTCATGGGGAATGCAAGTCCTGGAGCTGCACAAGTGCACATGTACATCCCCCACACAACACATCATCTTAACCCTCATCTGTCCAGGTCATACCGATTGGACATATGGGAGACCTGTGACACTACCCTCTGAACCTGAGCCCCTCACAATCTGCTGTGAATGGGAAACAGCTGCCTGAACTTCACATTCGCATACCCCAGTCTGCACGGGCAGCTGATCAAACACCTATGTGACACACAAGTATCGTCTCCTATGGTCACATCTCCAGTGGCATGCTGAGACCCTACCGAGAAACACCCCAGCAGTCCTGGCAACAAATCCACAGCACACTGACACAGAGGCAGACACCTGAGGGGTCAAATCACTGCGCACAATGTGTCAGCTGATACACGGGAGTGGGAGTACAGAGTGCATTGCATGGCCTGGAGTAGGCATGACTGTCCTGCCCCACATGAATGAGGGATGAGCCCTGGACAGTGGATAGCTGGCTATGTATGTGTGACACACGTAATCTGCACACTCCTGGGGCCCAAACATTGTTCCCACCCGCTGCATGGGCGTGTGCCACATACCCCAGGCACATGTGGTGGCTCAGCTCAGCAAGTGGACCGCATATCAAAGCAACACGCAGATTACATGTCCGAACACAGGCGTTGTGTGAACAATGGACCCACCCATGATGCCCACAACAGAGTTAGGGAAACAGATGCTGTCCCCCACCTTGAGTGAAGCAAACTGCAGGACACAGTCCCAAGTGACACAATTCCCTGAATGTAAGGGCCACACCTGGGTATCAGATGAGGAGTGGGCAGTGCACAATAGAGGGACATGGCTCCTGGACAACATGACTGCTGTACTGTGGCAGTTGAACCAGGCCAGAGGAGGGCACATAGCATGTAATACAGAGTTCACAGTGCAGTCTTTGACTCACCCCTCCTTGCTGCTGTCTGGCCTTCAGCTGCCCATCCAGGTCTGGAAACACCACCGCCAGGATCTGGAGCATGTGGGGGTCAGGGTCCGTGTTCCGCCCTCCTGCGAGGAGGCGACAGCTTCAGCTGGACCCGTGCAATCCTCCGGGTCCAGCCCCGAAGGTCCTGCCACCTCTTCTGGCAGTTGCGGATCCGGCGCTTGTAGACCCCCACGGACCGGACAGCCCGGACGATGTCCTTCCAGATCTCCTGCTTCCGATGGGCATTAACCTGTCAGGATGACAAAGTGAAAAGGCCATTACTACACATGCAACATATCCGTGCATGACACAGTTGTATATACATGTCTCAATCACAGGGGCACATGATGTACACAGGCAGTGCAACGCTGCCCATGGACAGTTTGCCAGAAGTCACTACATGGTATCATTGCATGGGAAGTAAAACCTTGTTCAAATGCACTGTCACTGCACCATACCTGTCCAGTGCATGTCACTACACACTGTGGGGGGTGACAACTACTCAGTGAGCCTGCTAGCCAGTGGCGTGCAGACTTTCAGCCTTGCTAGTCAGACAAAATGCACATTCAGAAAGGCAGTGCACAGAACACTCACCTGCTCCCCTGGTGTCCCATACAGCTTGCTGTACTGTGGAAGTAGGCTGTCCAGCAGGGCCTGGTTCTCTTCAAGGCTGAAGGCTGGGGCTCTCTCCACAGTACGTGCCATTGCAGGGTCCAGAGGGGGCAGAGACAGCAGCAGTGCAGTGGCAGATGTCGTCCTGGAGCATGTAGTGCAGGCAAGTGAGCTCTCATGGGAACAGCCAGCAATATATATGTGCTGGAGAGGCAGATACTGTCCCATGTGTCCAAAGTGATAGGTCCAAGTCGTTTGCATCTTCTGAATCTGGCCAATCCATGGAATAGCAGCACCAATACACGCCCACAGCATCCTTCAAATCTTCAACTTCATGACATACATGATTTTGCAACATTGTTGTGGGTGACCAACTGAATTTCCAGCAACCGACTCGTTCGAATTTCGAAAACGCGTCCGTTGCCAGGCTAGGCCATTGTCAATGGGTGCGCACCGATCGGTCCATTGCGGTACAATGCGTACAGGGGTACAACGCGTACCCGCACACATTGAATGCAATGGGCCGGCCGGGGGCACCGATCGGTTCATTGCGGTACAACGCGTACAGGGGTACAACGCGTACCCGCACACATTGAATGCAATGGGCCGGCCGGGGCACCGATCGGTCCATTGCTGATCAACGCGTACAGGGGTACAACGCGTACCCGCACACATTGAATGCAATGGGCCGGCAGGGGGCACCGATCGGTCCATTGCGGTACAACGCGTACAGGGGTACAACGCGTACCAGCACACATTGAATGCAATGGGCCGGCCGGGGCACCGATCGGTCCATTGCAGTCCAACGCATACAGGGGTACAACGCGCACCCAGCACATTGAATGCAATGGGCCGGCCGGGGGCACCGATCGGTCCATTGCGGTACCACGCTGCATAGGGGTACAACGCTGCACCCGCACACATTGAATGCAATGGACCTGCCGGGGGCATCGATCGGTCCATTGCTGATCAACGCCGCATAGGGGTACAACGCTGCACTCGCGACACATTGAATGCAATGGGCCGGCCGGGGCACCGATCGTCCATTGCGGTACAACGCTGCATAGGGTACAACGCTGTACCCGCACACATTGAATGCAATGGGCCGCCGGGGCACCGATCGGTCCATTGCAGTACAACGCGTACAGGGGTACAACGCTGCACTCGCACACATTGAATGCAATGGGCCGGCCGGGGGACCGATCGGTCCATTGCGGTACAACGCTGCATAGGGGTACAACGCTGCACTCGCGACACATTGAATGCAATGGGCCGGCCGGGGCACCGATCGGTCCATTGCTGATCAACGCGTACAGGGGTACAACGCGTACTCGCGACACATTGAATGCAATGGGTCGGCCGGGGCACCGATCGGTCCATTGCGGTACAACGCGTACAGGGGTACAACGCGTACCCACACACATTGAATGCAATGGGCCGGCCGGGGCACCGATCGGTCCATTGCTGATCAACGCGTACAGGTGTACAACACGCACTCCGCACACATTGAATGCAATGGGCCAGCCGGGGCACCGATCGGTCCATTGCTGATCAACGCGTACAGGGGTACAACGCGTACCTGCACACATTGAATGCAATGGGCCGGCCGGGGGCACCGATCGGTCCATTGCTGTTCAATGCATCCCTGTACAAGTGACTGGCATATGTCACCATGCCTGTCTCAGATGAACATATGCCAGCCACAGATAGCTCCCAGGGAGTGAGGGGCACACCTACAACACGACAGCCTGTCCAAACTGTATCATAAGGCATGTAAGGCTGCATTTCCTATTGTGTGTATGTTGGTGTACATGTTGTCCTGTGGGTGTCACCTGGGGGCAGCCACCCCCAGGCTGTGCACGTGTTCATGGGGACAGGATCCTGGGTGTTACGTGTACATGACCACTGTGATGTGCAACTGTTCATATCTGTGCATGTGCCATGGTCACATTTCACGGTGGTGTATGTGTATGTCATGTCACATACCCCGTGAGTCCCATGTGGGACGGTATGTTTGAGCCAGGGTGTCCCAGTGGCACAATAGTGATGGTCCTCCACAGTCTGTGTGCATGTAGTGTTTACAATGTCTCTGATTTCATGTGCACAATGGGAGACAGTCTCCACATCCACGTTGTGTGTGCATGGACTTTGATGTTGTGCGTGTGTGTGTCACAGACGTCCATGTCTGTCCTGCAGTGGCAAGTGGGACCACTACCTGTGGGGGTCATGGTTGTTTTGCTGTGGTGTATACCTGATACTCCATGTAATGCCAGTGTCCATGTGGCAATACAGGGTCCCTGGGAATGTACTTGTCGTTGAGCTGTGATGCCTGGGGCACATCTGTCCTCACATGTCACTGTGGGGGTGATTGTGACACGGCAGCAGGAGATGGGAACTGTGACACGGCCTCATGATATCCAATGGGCCAACCTGGGACTTATTGATGCCACTTGTTGAACCGTGATGACAGATGTTGGCCATGTATGTACCATACATGTCCTTACGGAACTGCACACTTCATGTAGTTGTGCCTCATAGTGATGTATGTTGTGATATTGAGTGTGTTCAATGCCGCATATGTGGGGTGACTGACAATCTTGCTTTCTTCTCCTCTGCACTGCAGGGCTCCTGCTGTCCATCGACCATTCCCAGACCTGGCAACGATGGTGGAACGGGACAGCATCCGACGGTACCGCTTCACCAGGCAGCTGATTGAGGATTTGGTAGTGCAGTTGGCCCCACATTTGCAGCCTGGCCGGCCGTATCCTACAGCGCTGACCCCCAAGGTGAAGGTGATGGCAGCCCTACACTTCTTTGCCACCGGTACCTTCCAACATACTGTGGCGACTGCTGGTGGGATGTCACAGACCATGTTGAGCCATGTGCTCCGCGATGTTTTGGAGGCAATGTTGCTATTCCTGAACCGGTACATCTATTTCCCTAGACTGCAACGACTCACTGACGTGAAGAGTGACTTCTATGCCCTGGGGAGGATGCCGCATGTCATTGGCTCCATTGATGGGACACATGTGGCTTTGGTACCACCACAGGCCCAGGAGCAGGCCTACCGTAACCGCAAGCACTACCACTCGGTCAATGCACTGGTGGTGTGTCTTGCAGATATGACCATCACACACGTGTGTGCCCGTTTCCCTGGTTCAGCACACGATGCCTTTGTGATGAGGAGTAGTCGCATCCCCAGGATGATGGCACAGATGCAAAACCAGCGTGCCTGGCTTGTCGGTGTGTACTGACTTTGTGCCATTGTGTGTGATCTGATCTGTAGTATTCCGCCCACTTTTCCAAGTCAGCTAATGTGCACTTGTCTGTCCGTAGGTGACTCGGGATACCCCAACATGCCGTGGTTGCTGACACCCCTCAGGAACCCTGTGACACCAGCCCAGATGCGCTACAATGAGGCACATGGTCGGACCAGGAGAGTGATTGAGCGGACATTTGGTCTCCTGAAGAGCCGCTTCCGCTGCCTGGACAAGACAGGAGGGTCCCTCCCAAATGCCCCAGCGAAAGTGTGCAAGATTATCATCGTCTGCTGCATGCTCCACAACCTGGCAGTGCGGAAGGAGTTGCCTCTCATCCAGGATGACAATGACCAACATCCGCCACCTGTGGAGGATCCTGGCCTGGACCACGATGCCAGTGATGATGAGGGTGATGTCCGCACACAGCTCATCACCAACTTCTTTAGCTGAATGTGAGTATCCTGAGGTGTCATGTCAATTATGTGAGTTGGCATGATATGTGTAGGTGGTGCTCTGGTGCTGTTGGAGTGTGTCCATGGGCTACTTGACTGGATGTGTGTAGCGATGTGTGCTTACAGGTGGTCTGTACTCCCCAACAGTGTTGACATGCTAACTTGGTTCTGGGTGGGTATCTTGTAACATGTATTGTGCATGAGTTTTGCTGTTCTGTCCTGTTCTCCATTGCTTTTGACTGTGTGTCATTTCTGTCCTTCACAGGGTACTTTCAGATTCGTTTGGTCAACTGTGTCCACCGACGACGTGATTGTACTTCCAGGGTGGTAGCTGTTGTGTCCCTACAGGTGATGTGCGCAACACCCATGGACTTCCTTCCTTCTACAATTGTTGACTGTGTGCCCGCTGCCAGGTGGGATTACCTTGCATCTGTAGTGGTTACGACATGTTGCAACTGTGTAATAAACCTGTGCTTCACTTTGTGATGTGCGTTGTCTGTGGTCACACATTTGACTGCCATTTGCTTACTGCACCTGTGGGCTACTTGACTACAACTGGGAATAGGTGTGGTGTCTGTGCATTGCACCGTCTTCCCTGGCAACATCAGTGTAGGCAATGAGTCAGATGGCCTAGGTGTGTATGTGTTGTGTAGCCCTGGTGGTGTGTCTCCCTCATATGTGTCACGTTGCCTTTACTCACATGCCTGTGTTGTACTTGCTGTTGCAGTTCGCATACACAGTGTAATTTTGCAGTTCATCATCCCCATGACAGCACCCACGTTGGAATCACA
Source organism: Calotriton arnoldi (assembly GCA_963921515.1). Classification (NCBI taxonomy): domain Eukaryota; kingdom Metazoa; phylum Chordata; class Amphibia; order Caudata; family Salamandridae; genus Calotriton; species Calotriton arnoldi. The sequence continues at coordinate 9,206 of CAWUFW010019096.1, forward strand.
ACAGAGGCAAGTATGGTGTATTAGTGTGTTTATTGTGATACATTTGTGTGAATAGTGCATAGGATGGTTAGTGCTGTACATATATCTTGCAATCAGAAGTTCCTAGGTGAATTGAAAGTCCTGGTAGACAAAATCCTCAGTATCGGGGCCACAGTTGTCTGAGACATTGGTCCAACTTGTACTCCCCATGTAATGTGTGGGAGTTGTGTTGCCGTCAACAGGGTGAACAGTTTGTGCACAAAGGTGAACATCCAGAACAGGTTCAGGCTTCCTGGGAGTTGCACTTGGCCATCGGCCTCTCACTTGCCCCTCCTCGGACGACCCCTCTTCTTTGGGGGGCCCCTCAAGTACAGGCTGCTGCGGTGCAGGGGACTCTCCGCCAGAGTCATCCTCCCTCCCTGTGGCAGTTGCAGTTTGTTCAGCACCAGATGTTGTTGGCACACAGGGAGGTGTAGACTGGTTGTTGTTCATCTGGCGGAGGCATTGTAAAATGTCCCTGTGCACCGCCGTCATCTCTTGCAGTGCATCCCACTTGGACTCCACGCGGGACATGTGTGAGTCCAAGCGGGCATGATGGGCAGCCTGCTGCTGTTTCATGTCTCTGAGGAGCCCCACTACCTGGCTGAGATCTCCGGTGCTGGACTGGTACGCATCGGCTATGCGTACCAGTTGTGGGTCATCATGCACACCAGCAACCTCTGCAAGCAGCGACCTCTGTCTCCCACTCCTCCCACCACCCCTGCCGACATGTGCAGTGTGTGCAGTGGCACGCACAGATGACCCTGGTCCCCCTTGGGGGTTGGTGGTGGTGGTGGTGTCCATGGCCCCACGTTGGTCCAGGGTCCCTGTGCTGGTGTTGCTCCTTGTTCTGTCCATGTCGGCAGGGATGGTATTTGTGGTGACAGTTGTTGGAGGGGTGGGTGCAGGGGGTGCAGCTGTGGTCCTGCTGGTGCTGCAGCGGGTGGTCCTGCTGGTGCTGCATGTTGACTTGCACCGGATGTGCCAGGTTGGTCTTCTTCGTCCGAGGAGGGCAGAGGCTGTACGACACCAGTGAGCTCCGCATCCTCTTGAGCCTAGGACTGGGACTCCTCAGCGTCTGCTGCTGTGTCCCCATCATCACCTGTTTTTGGGAGACACACACAATGTATGTTATGTTTCTGCAGGCATCAATGGTTGACACACCTGACAGTTGTGACTGTGCCTCTGGGTGCGGGCCTGTACTTTGCATTGTCCTAAGTCGTCACAGTCAGGGGTTGATATTGGTGTAGCACATTGTCCTGCATTATTTGGGCATTTCTATGTATTTGTTGGGGTGTGAACATGGTCTGCATTGGTTGTATTTGGTTGACAGTCGGCCCTCCTTCCCACCCAGCCAGTCAGTTATCCCACCATGGACTGTGCTTGCATTGCAGGGAGTGGAAGTTGTCTTTCAGGATGTCAGTCAGTGGTGTCCTGCTGTTGGTTGTTGCACAGTTGCCAGCATGCCCTTGTGCTCCCCACAGCAGTAGCCAGTGTCAGCCATCTTGTCAGTCCTTATCCACTCCCTGTGATGTGAGCATGGTTCAGGGTGGTGTTGATGGGACAGTTGTGGGGGTGAGCTATGTATGTGACTATGACTCCCATCATGCTATTGCCTCCACCCCACTTGCCAGCATTCCCATACTTACTTGCTTTTGTGGGGAGTTCAGTGTGTGTGGGTGTGAGAGCAATGGCAAGATGGCTGACAGTGGTGTCCTGCTGTTGGTTGGTGTGCAGTTCCCAGCATGCCCTTGTGCTCCCCACGACACAGCAACAGTGTCAGACATCTTTGATGGGCCTTTCCACTCTCTGTGGGATGTGCATGCGTGAGTGTGAGCTTGCTGGGCCATGTGGTGGGAGATATAGAGCTGTGCCTACGACTCCCATCATGCTATTGCCTCCACCCCCTTCCCAGCATGCCCATGCTTCCTTCCTTGTGACTCTGCTTCCCTGTGGGGTGGGCTGCCTGTGCTGACAGGATGGCTGGGAGTGTTGTCCTGGCAGTTGTTTGGCTAAAAGTCCAAAGAGTGTCCCTGTGCTTCACACAACATAACCCAGGGTGGTGGTTCTTTGTGGGATCTTCAGTTAGGATGTGAGGCATGGCATTCTCCCAGGTGGGTTCTGTGGAGTATGTGTTGAGGGGGTGTGTGAGGGGAGGTGCTTGTGACTATGGTCAGTGCTGCAAGTCCTCCTTCCCACCCAGCCAGATATCCCACCATGGAACGTGCTTGCATTGCAGAGTGTGCAAGTTGGCTTTCAGGATGTCAGGCAGTGGTGTTGTGCTGTTTGTTGGTGCACAGTTCCCAGCAGGGCCTTGTGCTCCCCACAGCAGTAGCCAGTGTCAGGCATCTTGTGAGTCCTTATCCACTCCCTGTGATGTGAGCATGGTTCAAGGTGGTGTTGATGGGCCAGTTGTGAGGCTGAGCGATATCTGTGCCTACTACTCCCATCATGCTATTGCCTCCACCCCCTTCCCAGCATGCCCATGCTTCCTTCCTTTTGACTCTGCTTCCCTGTGGGGTGGGCTGCCTGTGCTGACAGGATGGCTGGGAGTGTTGTCCTGGCAGTTGTTTGGCTAAAAGTCCCAAGAGTGTCCCTGTGCTTCACACTACATTACCCAGGGTGGAGGTTCTTTGTGGGATCTTGAGTTAGGATGTGAGGCATTGCATTCTCCCAGGTGGGTTCTGTGGAGTATGTGTTGAGGGGGTGTGTGAGGGGAGGTGCTTGTGACTATGGTCAGTGCTGCAAGTCCTCCTTCCCACCCAGCCAGATATCCCACCATGGAACGTGCTTGCATTGCAGAGAGTGCAAGTTGGCTTTCAGGATGTCAGGCAGTGGTGTTGTGCTGTTTGTTGGTGCACAGTTCCCAGCAGGGCCTTGTGCTCCCCACAGCAGTAGCCAGTGTCAGCCATCTTGTGAGTCCTTATCCACTCCCTGTGATGTGAGCATGGTTCAGGGTGGTGTTGATGGGCCAGTTGTGAGGCTGAGCGATATCTGTGCCTACTACTCCCATCATGCTATTGCCTCCACCCCCCTTCCCAGCATGCCCATGCTTCCTTCCTTTTGACTCTGCTTCCCTGTGGGGTGGGCTGCCTGTGCTGACAGGATGGCTGGGAGTGTTGTCCTGGCAGTTTTTTGGCTAAAAGTCCCAAGAGTGTCCCTGTGCTTCACACTACATTACCCAGGGTGGAGGTTCTTTGTGGGATCTTGAGTTAGGATGTGAGGCATTGCATTCTCCCAGGTGGGTTCTGTGGAGTTTGTGTTGAGGGGGTGTGAGGGGAGGTGCTTGTGACTATGGTCAGTGCTGCGAGTCCTCCTTCCCACCCAGCCAGCCAGATATCCCACCATGGAACGTGCTTCCATTGCAGGGAGTGGAAGTTGTCTCTCAGGATGTCAGTCAGTGGTGTCCTGCTGTTGGTTGTTGCACAGTTGCCAGCAGGGCCTTGTGCTCCCCACAGCAGTAGCCAGTGTCAGCCATCTTGTCAGTCCTTATCCACTCCCTGTGATGTGAGCATGGTTCATGGTGGTGTTGATGGGACAGTTGTGGGGGTGAGCAATATGTGTGACTACGACTCCCATGATGCTATTGGCTACACTGACTTGCCCAGCATACACAGAATTCCTTCCTTTGAGTGGTCTTCACTGTGTGTTGGTGTTGTAGTGGTGGCTACATGTCTGGATGTGTTTGTTAGTTGTATTTGTGCCACTGCCTAGCTGTAGTTGTAGTTGTGTTTGTACATGTGATGACACGGTTAAATGTAACTTTGAGATGGCATGTGTTGTGTTTATCTGACTGACATACACATGTTGGGATGATTCTGTTCTGGTTGCTGTGTAATTGCTATGAGTGCATGGTTTGACTCTCCCTTGACAGTGATGTGTGTGTGTGTATTGTGGCAGAATATTGTGTACATTTGTTGTGTACTCACCAGGCTCTGGGATGTTCTCTAGTCCATAGACGCTCACTGGCGGAAGGATGGCCCGCACCTTCTCCTCCCAGGGCCTGAGGTATACTGGCTTGGCAGGAGGGCCACTGCCGGTGTATTGGCTCAGGAGGTAGTCCTTCTTGAGCAGCTCCCGTACCCTCCTGCGCACGTCATACCACCTGTTCTGGATGTCAGTCTTTGTGCGCAGACATGGTGATTGTGTGTTCACCCTGTTGATGATCCTCTCCCACATCTTGGTTTTCTGGGAGATGGGGGTCTGTTGGACCAGTGTGCCAAACAGCTGTGGCTCTACCCTGAGGATCTTGTCTACCAGGACTTCCAATTCACAATCTAGGAACTTGTGATTCTTCTTGGGGGCATGGTGATGGGTGGTGATGGTGAGTGATGTGTGTGTTGGTGTGCAGGTGAGGGTGTGTGGGTGTGTGTTTTGCTGGGTGTATGTGAGGTAGCTATTTGTTGGTGTGCTGATGGTGTGTGGCTTGTGTGAGGGATGAGCTGTGGGTGTGTGGTTGCTGTCTGTTGCGTGCTGGCAGTAGAATGGCATTTGCAAAGGATCATGGTTGGGATTTGTGTCCTTTATATGGGTGGAGTTGTGGGTGTGTCTTTGTTCTCTGTCCCCACCCCCCAGTATTTATTGGCTTTGTAATTGCTTGTTTGGCCTTTTTTTGTGTATTTTTCCTTAGTACTTTTTGTGCATGTTGGAAACGTTCTTGTGACCGAGTCGGACCCTGCATTTGTCTCGTACGGTCTTCTCCGTTTCGTTCACGCTGTGTTTGTGCAGTTTTCTATGCTGTGTACGCGTCGGTCGCGGTGTTTTGTGTTACTTCGGCTCGGTTTGGTATGCGTGTCGGTCGTACGGCTTGTCCTCCGTTCGACTCAGTCGTGGTTTTCGCGCCTTGCATCGTACTTAGCGGTTTGGAGTTCGCGTGTACGTTTCGGTTGGATTTGTTCCGGGTGCGTGTCGGTCGGTTCGATTCGCGTGTTTTTCAGGCCGGATTGCTGTTTTCCGTGCGGCTCGGTCGTTCGGCTTGGGTTCAGTACGTGTTGGTCGGATTTTGCACGCCTTGCATCGTACTTGGCGTGTCGGGCGCCACAGGCACGTGTCGGTCGGAATAAATTCCGGCTCCGAGTCGGTCGGTGCTTTTTCCGGCCCGAATCGGAATCAACCCCTAAATATAAATCATTTTTTTGCAGTAACCCACTTACCTTTTTCCTAAAACTAAAAAACATTCTTTTTTCAGGAATCCATTCACCCGAAACTTAAAACTAACTTTAAAAAATTTTGTTTCAGGAATCCACTCACCCTAATCCTAAAACTAAATTTAAATTAACTTATCTCAATAATCGAATCACTATTATCCTAAAATTAAATTTAAATCAATTTTTTCAAGTAACCCACTCACCCTTTTCCTAAAACTAACATAATTTTTTTTTAGGAATCCACTCACCAGAAATCTAAAAGTAACTTTACAAAATTTTGTTTCAGGTACCCACTCACCCTAACCCTAAAACTAACTTTAAAACAGCTTGTTTCAAGAATCCACTCTCCCTAATCCTAAAAGTAAATTTTAATTAACTTTTGAAATAATCCAATCTCCCTTATCCAAAAACTAAATTTATATCTACTTGTTCCAGGAATCCACTCACCCTTTTCCTAAAACTAACATAAAAAACTTTTTCAGGAATCCATGCGCCCAATACCTAAAACTAAATTTCAAAAATTTTATTTCTGGAATCCACTCACCCTAATCCTAAAACTAAATTTAAATTAACTTATCACAATAATCCAATCACTCTTATCCTGAAACTAATTTTAAATCTATCTTTTGCAGTAACCCACTCATCATTTTCCTAAAGCTAACATAACTTTTTTTTTCAGGAATCCACTCACCCGAAAACTAAAACTAACTTTTAAAAATTTTGATTCAGGAATCCACTCACCCTTACCCTAAAAGTAACTTTAAAACAACTTGCTTCAGGAATCCACTCTCCCTGTTCCTAAAAGTAAATTTAAATTAATTTGTTGAAATAATCCAATCACCCTTATTCTAAAACTAAATTTAAATCATTTTTTGCAGTAACCCACTGAACATTTTCCTAAAACATCAAAAACATTTTTTTTCAGGAATCCACTCACCCGAAAACATAAAACTAACTTTAAAAAATTTTGTATCAGGAATCCACTCACCCTGATTCTAAAACTAAATTTAAATTAACTTATCGCAATAATCCAATCACTCTTATCCCAAAACTAAATTTAAATCACTCACCCTTTTCCTAAAACTAACATAATTTTTTTTTCAGGAATCCACTCACCCGAAATCTAAAAGTAACTTTACAAAATTTTGTTTCAGGAACCCACTCACCCTAACCCTAAAACTAATGTTAAAGCAACTTGTTTCAGCAATCCTCTCTCGCTAATCCTAAAAGTAAATTCTAATTAACTTGTTGAAATAATCCAATCTCCATTATCCGAAAACTAAATTTAAATCTACTTGTTCCAGGAATCCACTCACCCTTTTCCTAAAACTAACATAAAAAACTTTTTCAGGAATACACGCGCCCGATACCTAAAACTAAATTTCCAAAAATTTGTTTCCGGAATCTACTCACCCTAATCCTAAAACTAAATTTGAAGTAATTTATCACAATAATCCAATCACACTTATCCCAAAACAAAATTTAAATCAATTATTTCAAGTAACCCACTCACCCTTTTCCTAAAGCTAACATAATTTTTTTTTCAGGAATCCACTCACCCGAAACCTAAAAGTAACTTTACAAAATTTTGTTTCAGAAACCCACTCTCCCTAACCCTAAAACTAACATTAAATCAACTTGTTTCAGGAATCCACTCTCCCTATTTCTAAAAGTAAATTCTAATTAACTTGTTGAAATAATCCAATCTCCCTTATCTGAAAACTAAATTTAAATCAACTTCTTTCAGTAAACCACTCACCCTTTTCCTAATACTAACATAAAAACTTTTTTCAGGAATCCATGCGCCCGATACCTCAATCAATCAATCAATCAATCATGTCACTTATAAAGCGCACTACATACCCGCAAGGGTCTCAAGGCGCTGGGGGAAGAGGGGGTGGTGCTGCTACTGATCGAAGAGCCAGGTCTTGAGGAGTCTTCTGAAGGCCAGTAGGTCTTGGGTCTGTCGGAGGTTGGTGGGGAGGGTGTTCCAGCTCTTGGCGGCGAGGTGGGAGAAGGATCTGCCGCCGGCGGTCGTTTTCCGGATGCGGGGGACTGTGGCGAGGGCGAGGCTGGTCGAGCGGAGCTGGCGGGTGGGGGTTTAGAAGCTGAGTCGTCTGTTGAGGTAGGCTGGTCCGGAGTTGTGGAGTGCTTTGTGTGCGTGGGTGAGGAGCTTGAAGGTTATCCTCTTGTTGACAGGGAGCCAGTGCAGGTCTCTCAGGTGGGGTGTGATGTGGCTGCGTCAGGGGATGTCGAGGATAAGACGTGCAGAGGCGTTCTGGATGCGTTGCAGCCGTCTCAGGAGCTTAGCCGTCGTTCCTGCGTAGAGGGCGTTTCCGTAGTCCAGCCTGCTGGTGACGAGGGCCTGGGTGACTGTTTTTCTTGTTTCGGTGGGGATCCACTTGAAGATCCTGCGGAGCATTCGGAGGATGTTGAAGCAGGATGAGGAAACGGCGTTGACCTGCTTAGTCATGGAGAGGGTGGGGTCGAGGATGACCCCTAGGTTGCGTACGTGGTCGGTGGGTGGCGGGGCTGTTCCCAGTGATGTTGGCCACCAGGAGTCGTCCCAGGCTGAAGGGTTGGAACCAAGGATGAGGACCTCCGTCTTGTCCGAGTTCAGCTTCAGGCGGCTGGTCCTCATCCATTCGGCGACGGCTTCATTCCTTCGTGGAGGTGGGCTTTGGTGGTGTGAGGGTCTTTGGTGAGGGAGAGGATCAGCTGGGTGTCGTCGGCGTAGGAGATGATGTTGAGGTTGTGCTGTCGGGCGACGTGGGCGAGGGGTGCCATGTAAATGTTGAACAGCGTTGTGCTGAGGGAGGAGCCTTGGGGTACGCCGCAGATGATCTTGGTGGCCTTGGATCGGAAGGGGGCGAGGCGGACGCTTTGTGTTCTGCCGGAAAGGAAGGATGTGGTCCAGTCCAGGGCCTTCTCTTGGATCCCGGCGTCGTGAAGGCGTGTTCGTAGTGTGTGGTGGCAGACCGTGTCGAAGGCGGCTGATAGGTCCAGGAGGATGAGGGCTGCTGTTTCTCCGTTGTCTAGCAGGGTCCTGATGTCATCGGTGGAGGCGATGAGGGCGGTTTCGGTGCTGTGGTTGCTGCGGAAGCCGGACTGGGAAGGGTCCAGGATGTTGTTCTCCTAGAGGTAGCGGGTCAGTTGTTTGTTGACGATTTTCTCGGTGACCTTCGCGGGGAACGGGAGCAGAGAGATGGGTCGGAAGTTCTTGAGGTCCTTGGGGTCTGCCTTGGGTTTCTTGAGTAAGGCGGTGATCTCGGCGTGCTTCCAGCTTTCCGGGAAGGTTGCTGTCTCAAAGGAGATGTTGATTATTTTCCGGAGATGGGGCGCGATGGCTGTACTGGCTTTGTTGAAGATGTGGTGAGGGCACGGGTCTAGCGGTGAACCGGAGTGGATGGTGTTCATGATCTCGCTGGTGTCCTCGTCGTTGATGTTGGTCCAGGAGAGCAGGCGGTTGGTGGTTGTGGGGGCAGTGGTCTCGGTGGTTGCCGGGGCGGTCGTGGTGTTGAAGCTGTCGTGGATGTCGGCGATTTTGCGGTGGAAGGAGGTGGCCAGTGAGTCGCACAGGTCTTGCGACGGCTGGATGTCGTTGGTGTTGGAGCTGGGGTTGGAGAGTTCCTTCACGATGTTGAAGAGCTCTTTGCTGTTGTGTGCGTTGTTGTCTAGGCGGTCTTTGAGTGAGGCCCTTTTGGCGGATCTGATGAGGTGATGGTGATTGCGGGTGGCGCTCTTGTGGGCGGCGTAGCTGTCCGCTGTCCGTTCGTGGAGCCAGATCTTCTCCAGTTTTCGGCATGTTCGTTTGGAGGCCTGGAGGTCTTCGGTGAACCAGGTGGCTTTCTTGCTGGTGTGGCTGTTGGGCGGATTCTTGAGCGGGGCGAGGGTGTTGGCGCAGTCGTCGATCCACTGTCTGAGGTTGCGGGCGGCGGTGTCGGGGTCGGAGGGTTCGGCGGGTGGGCTCAGGGCGAGGGTTGTGGTTAGCTGGTCTTCCGTGACTCTGCTCCAGCAGCGGCGAGGCATTTGTTTGGTGCGGTGGTGCGTGGTGGGCTTCCTGTAGGTGAAGTGGATGCAGTGGTGGTCAGTCCAGTGGGGTTCGGAGGTGTGGTTGAAGGAGACGTGTGGGCTTGCGGAAAAGATGGAGTCTAGCGTGTGGCCGGCGGCGTGGGTGGGTGTAGTCACGAGCTGTCTGAGTCCGAGGGTGGCGAGGTTGTCGATCAGGGTGGTGGAGTTGGTGTCCTTGTTGTTCTCAAGGTGGAAGTTCAGGTCCCCGAGGAGGATGTAGTCCGTGGAGGCGATGGCGTGTGTGCTGACGAAGTGAGCGATGGAATCGCTGAACTGTGGTCGGGGTCCGGGGTGTCTGTAGATGAGGGTTCCTCTGAGGGTGGTGTTGGGATCGGTGTGGATCTGGAAGTGCATGTGTTCCGCCGGTGCTGAGGGTGTCGTCGGTGTTGGTTGAGACTCTGAGGGTGTTCCTGTGGACGATGGCGATGCCTCCTCCGACTCCGTTGGTGCGGTCCCTGCGGGTGATCTTGTATCCGTCTGGGATGGCAATGGCGATGTCGGGGGCTGAAGCGGGATTCAGCCAGGTCTCCGTCAGGAATGCGACGTCTGGGGAGGTTGAGTCGAGAAGGTCCCAGAGTTCGATGGCGTGTTTGCGGGCGGAGCGGGTGTTGAGGAGGATGCATCTGAGGTAGTTGGGTTCTTTCCTGGGCGGTGGTTTGGCGGGACGGGTGCTGGCGAAGCTGCAGTTCCGGCAGGTGAAGGGCCCTTGGGTGTGCTTCGGGGTGGCCTGGTAGCAGGCGTGATCTTTTCCGGGGTTGAGTGCGTGGAGGGTGCTGGCGTCGTATCGGCGTCTGTTGATGTGGCGGGCGCGGGGGATGCCCGGACCAGGGGGTCTGGCGCTGGGCGCGGCCACGGCGCGGACGGGCGCAGACGGGTTTGCCTTAGGCGCGCCTTTGGCGCGCCAGCGGCGCGGCCACGCAGCGGCCGCCATAAATGTGGAGGTGGGAGGGAGGAGCAGGGAATGGGGCAGCGAATGGGCAGTGAGGGGGCGGGGCCGCAGGCGCAGCGGCGGGAAACAGGCACAGAAAGGAAAAACGATCACAATCAGGGGCAGCAAGGGGGCACAGAAAGGAAAAAACGATCACAATCAGGGGCAGCAAGGGGGCACAGAAAGGAAAAAACGATCACAATCAGGGGCAGCAAGGGGGCACAGAAAGGAAAAACGATCACAATCAGGGGCAGCAAGGGGGCACAGAAAGGAAAAAACGATCACAATCGGGGGAGCAAGGGGGCACAGAAAGGAAAAACGATCACAATCAGGGGCAGCAAGGGGGCACAGAAAGGAAAAACGATCACAATCAGGGGCAGCAAGGGGGCACAGAAAGGAAAAACGATCACAATCAGGGGCAGCAAGGGGGCACAGAAAGGAAAAAACGATCACAATCAGGGGCAGCAAGGGGGCACAGAAAGGAAAAACGAGCACAATCAGGGGCAGCAAGGGGGCACAGAAAGGAAAAAACGATCACAATCAGGGGCAGCAAGGGGGCACAGAAAGGAAAAAACGAGCACAATCAGGGGCAGCAAGGGGGAACAGAAAGGAAAAAACGAGCACAATCAGGGGCAGCAAGGGGGCACAGAAAGGAAAAACGATCACAATCAGGGGCAGCAAGGGGGCACAGAAAGGAAAAACGAGCGCAATCAGGGGCAGCAAGGGGGCACAGAAAGGAAAAAACGAGCACAATCAGGGGCAGCAAGGGGGCACAGAAAGGAAAAACGAGCGCAATGAGGGGCAGCAAGGGGGCACAGAAAGGAAAAACGATCACAATCAGGGGCAGCAAGGGGGCACAGGAAGGAAAAACGAGCACAATGAGGGGCAGCAAGGGGGCACAGAAAGGAAAAAACAAGCACAATCAGGGGCAGCAAGGGGGCACAGAAAGGAAAAAACGAGCACAATCAGGGGCAGCAAGGGGGCACAGAAAGGAAAAAACGATCACAATCGGGCAGCAAGGGGGCACAGAAAGGAAAAAACGATCACAATCAGGGGCAACAAGGGGGCACAGAAAGGAAAAACGATCACAATCAGGGACAGCAAGGGGGCACAGAAAGGAAAAAACGAGCACAATCAGGGGCAGCAAGGGGGCACAGAAAGGAAAAACGATCACAATCAGGGGCAGCAAGGGGGCACAGAAAGGAAAAACGATCACAATCAGGGGCAGCAAGGGGGCACAGAAAGGAAAAAACGATCACAATCAGGGGCAGCAAGGGGGCACAGAAAGGAAAAACGATCACAATCAGGGGCAGCAAGGGGACACAGAAAGGAAAAAACTAGCACAATCAGGGGTAGCAGCAGGGCACACAGACGGAGCTGTGTGGTGGGGGAGCGACCTACCAGTCAAGGTCAGGGGTCAAGGTCAGGGGTCACCTAAAACTAACTTTCCAAAAATTTGTTTCAGGAATCCATTCACCGTAATCCTAAAACTAAATTTGAATTAACTGATCTCAATAATCCAATCACTATTATCCTAAAACTAAATTTAAATCAATTTTTTGCAGTAACCCACTCACACTTTTCCTAAAACTTAAATACTTCTTTTTCAGAAATCCACTCACCCGAAACCTAAAACTAACTTTACAAAATTTTGTTTCAGAAACCCACTCTCCCTAACCCTAAAACTAACATTAAATCAACTTGTTTCAGGAATCCACTCTCCCTATTCCTAAAAGTAAATTCTAATTAACTTGTTGAAATAATCCAATCTCCTTATCTGAAAACTAAATTTAAATCTACTTGTTGCAGTAATCCACTCACCCTTTTCCTTAAACTAACATAAAAAACTTTTTCAGGAATCCATGCGCCCAATACCTAAAACTAAATTTCAAAAAGTTTATTTCAGGAATCCACTCACCCTAATCCTAAAACTAAATTTAAATTAACTTATCACAATAATCCAATCACTCTTATCCTGAAACTAATTTTAAATCTATCTTTTGCAGTAACCCACTCATCATTTTCCTAAAGCTAACATAACTTTTTTTTTCAGGAATCCACTCACCCGAAAACTAAAACTAACTTTTAAAAATTTTGATTCAGGAATCCACTCACCCTTACCCTAAAAGTAACTTTAAAACAACTTGCTTCAGGAATCCACTCTCCCTGTTCCTAAAAGTAAATTTAAATTAATTTGTTGAAATAATCCAATCACCCTTATCCTAAAACTAAATTTAAATAATTTTTTGCAGTAACCCACTGAACTTTTTCCTAAAACTAAAAAACATTTTTTTCAGGAATCCATTCACATGAAAACATAAAACTAACTTTAAAAATTTTTGTTTCAGGAATCCACTCACCCTGATTCTAAAACTAAATTTAAATTAACTTATCGCAATAATCCAATCACTCTTATCCCAAAACTAAATTTAAATCAATTTTTTCAAGTAACCCACTCACCCTTTTCCTAAAACTAACATAATTTTTTTTTCAGGAATCCACTCTCCCGAAATCTAAAAGTAAGTTTACAAAATTTTGTTTCAGGAACCCACTCACCCTAACCCTAAAACTAACGTTAAAGCAACTTGTTTCAGCAATCCTCTCTCGCTAATCCTAAAAGTAAATTCTAATTAACTTGTTGAAATAATCCAATCACCCTTATCCTAAAACTAAATTTAAATAATTTTTTGCAGTAACCCACTGAACTTTTTCCTAAAACTAAAAAACATTTTTTTTCAGGAATCCATTCACACGAAAGCATAAAACTAACTTTAAAAAATTTTGTTTCAGGAATCCACTCACCCTGATTCTAAAACTAAATTTAAATTAACTTATCGCAATAATCCAATCACTCTTATCCCAAAACTAAATTTAAATCAATGTTTTCAAGTAACCCACTCACCCTTTTCCTAAAACTAACATAATTTTTTTTTCAGGAATCCACTCACCCGAAATCTAAAAGTAACTTTACAAAATTTTGTTTCAGGAACCCACTCACCCTAACCCTAAAACTAATGTTAAAGCAACTTGTTTCAGCAATCCTCTCTCGCTAATCCTAAAAGTAAATTCTAATCAACTTGCTGAAATAATCCAATCTCCATTATCCGAAAACTAAATTTAAATCTACTTGTTCCAGGAATCCACTCACCCTTTTCCTAAAACTAACATAAAAAACTTTTTTAAGAATACACGCGCCCGATACCTAAAATTAAATTTCCAAAAATTTGTTTCCGGAATCTACTCACCCTAATCCTAAAACTAAATTTGAAGTAACTTATCACAATAATCCAATCACACTTATCCCAAAACAAAATTTAAATCAATTATTTCAAGTAACCCACTCACCCTTTTCCTAAAGCTAACATAATTTTTTTTTCAGGAATCCACTCACCCGAAACCTAAAAGTAACTTTACAAAATTTTGTTTCAGAAACCCACTCTCCCTAACCCTAAAACTAACATTAAATCAACTTGTTTCAGGAATCCACTCTCCCTATTCCTAAAAGTAAATTCTAATTAACTTGTTGAAATAATCCAATCTCCCTTATCTGAAAACTAAATTTAAATCAACTTCTTTCAGTAAACCACTCACCCTTTTCCTAATACTAACATAAAAACTTTTTCAGGAATCCATGCGCCCGATACCTAAAACTAACTTTCCAAAAATTTGTTTTAGGAATCCATTCACCGTAATCCTAAAACTAAATTTGAATTAACTGATCTCAATAATAAAATCACTATTATCCTAAAACTAAATTTAAATCAATTTTTTGCAGTAACCCACTCACACTTTTCCTAAAACTTAAATACTTCTTTTTTCAGAAATCCACTCACCCGAAACCTAAAACTAACTTTACAAAATTTTGTTTCAGAAACCCACTCTCCCTAACCCTAAAACTAACATTAAATCAACTTGTTTCAGGAATCCACTCTCCCTATTCCTAAAAGTAAATTCTAATTAACTTGTTGAAATAATCCAATCTCCCTTATCTGAAAACTAAATTTAAATCTACTTGTTGCAGTAATCCACTCACCCTTTTCCTTAAACTAACATAAAAACTTTTTTCAGGAATCCATGCGCCCAATACCTAAAACTAAATTTCAAAAAGTTTATTTCAGGAATCCACTCACCCTAATCCTAAAACTAAATTTAAATTAACTTATCACAATAATCCAATCACTCTTATCCTGAAACTAATTTTAAATCTATCTTTTGCAGTAACCCACTCATCATTTTCCTAAAGCTAACATAACTTTTTTTTTCAGGAATCCACTCACCCGAAAACTAAAACTAACTTTTAAAAATTTTGATTCAGGAATCCACTCACCCTTACCCTAAAAGTAACTTTAAAACAACTTGCTTCAGGAATCCACTCTCCCTGTTCCTAAAAGTAAATTTAAATTAATTTGTTGAAATAATCCAATCACCCTTATCCTAAAACTAAATTTAAATAATTTTTTGCAGTAACCCACTGAACTTTTTCCTAAAACTAAAAACCATTTTTTTCAGGAATCCATTCACATGAAAACATAAAACTAACTTTAAAAATTTTTGTTTCAGGAATCCACTCACCCTGATTCTAAAACTAAATTTAAATTAACTTATCGCAATAATCCAATCACTCTTATCCCAAAACTAAATTTAAATCAATTTTTTCAAGTAACCCACTCACCCTTTTCCTAAAACTAACATAATTTTTTTTTCAGGAATCCACTCTCCCGAAATCTAAAAGTAAGTTTACAAAATTTTGTTTCAGGAACCCACTCACCCTAACCCTAAAACTAACGTTAAAGCAACTTGTTTCAGCAATCCTCTCTCGCTAATCCTAAAAGTAAATTCTAATTAACTTGTTGAAATAATCCAATCACCCTTATCCTAAAACTAAATTTAAATAATTTTTGCAGTAACCCACTGAACTTTTTCCTAAAACGAAAAAACATTTTTTTTCAGGAATCCATTCACACGAAAGCATAAAACTAACTTTAAAAAATTTTGTTTCAGGAATCCACTCACCCTGATTCTAAAACTAAATTTAAATTAACTTATCGCAATAATCCAATCACTCTTATCCCAAAACTAAATTTAAATCAATGTTTTCAAGTAACCCACTCACCCTTTTCCTAAAACTAACATAATTTTTTTTTCAGGAATCCACTCACCCGAAATCTAAAAGTAACTTTACAAAATTTTGTTTCAGGAACCCACTCACCCTAACCCTAAAACTAATGTTAAAGCAACTTGTTTCAGCAATCCTCTCTCGCTAATCCTAAAAGTAAATTCTAATTAACTTGCTGAAATAATCCAATCTCCATTATCCGAAAACTAAATTTAAATCTACTTGTTCCAGGAATCCACTCACCCTTTTCCTAAAACTAACATAAAAAACTTTTTTAAGAATACACGCGCCCGATACCTAAAACTAAATTTCCAAAAATTTGTTTCCGGAATCTACTCACCCTAATCCTAAAACTAAATTTGAAGTAACTTATCACAATAATCCAATCACACTTATCCCAAAACAAAATTTAAATCAATTATTTCAAGTAACCCACTCACCCTTTTCCTAAAGCTAACATAATTTTTTTTTCAGGAATCCACTCACCCGAAACCTAAAAGTAACTTTACAAAATTTTGTTTCAGAAACCCACTCTCCCTAACCCTAAAACTAACATTAAATCAACTTGTTTCAGGAATCCACTCTCCCTATTCCTAAAAGTAAATTCTAATTAACTTGTTGAAATAATCCAATCTCCCTTATCTGAAAACTAAATTTAAATCAACTTCTTTCAGTAAACCACTCACCCTTTTCCTAATACTAACATAAAAACTTTTTTCAGGAATCCATGCGCCCGATACCTAAAACTAACTTTCCAAAAATTTGTTTCAGGAATCCATTCACCGTAATCCTAAAACTAAATTTGAATTAACTGATCTCAATAATAAAATCACTATTATCCTAAAACTAAATTTAAATCAATTTTTTGCAGTAACCCACTCACACTTTTCCTAAAACTTAAATACTTCTTTTTTCAGAAATCCACTCACCCGAAACCTAAAACTAACTTTACAAAATTTTGTTTCAGAAACCCACTCTCCCTAACCCTAAAACTAACATTAAATCAACTTGTTTCAGGAATCCACTCTCCCTATTCCTAAAAGTAAATTCTAATTAACTTGTTGAAATAATCCAATCTCCCTTATCTGAAAACTAAATTTAAATCTACTTGTTGCAGTAATCCACTCACCCTTTTCCTTAAACTAACATAAAAAACTTTTTTCAGGAATCCATGCGCCCAATACCTAAAACTAAATTTCAAAAAGTTTATTTCAGGAATCCACTCACCCTAATCCTAAAACTAAATTTAAATTAACTTATCACAATAATCCAATCACTCTTATCCTGAAACTAATTTTAAATCTATCTTTTGCAGTAACCCACTCATCATTTTCCTAAAGCTAACATAACTTTTTTTTCAGGAATCCACTCACCCGAAAACTAAAACTAACTTTTAAAAATTTTGATTCAGGAATCCACTCACCCTTACCCTAAAAGTAACTTTAAAACAACTTGCTTCAGGAATCCACTCTCCCTGTTCCTAAAAGTAAATTTAAATTAATTTGTTGAAATAATCCAATCACCCTTATCCTAAAACTAAATTTAAATAATTTTTTGCAGTAACCCACTGAACTTTTTCCTAAAACTAAAAACATTTTTTTCAGGAATCCATTCACACGAAAACATAAAACTAACTTTCAAAAATTTTTGTTTCAGGAATCCACTCACCCTGATTCTAAAACTAAATTTAAATTAACTTATCGCAATAATCCAATCACTCTTATCCCAAAACTAAATTTAAATCAATTTTTTCAAGTAACCCACTCACCCTTTTCCTAAAACTAACATAATTTTTTTTTCAGGAATCCACTCTCCCGAAATCTAAAAGTAACTTTACAAAATTTTGTTTCAGGAACCCACTCACCCTAACCCTAAAACTAACGTTAAAGCAACTTGTTTCAGCAATTCTCTCTCGCTAATCCTAAAAGTAAATTCTAATTAACTTGTTGAAATAATCCAATCTCCATTATCCGAAAACTAAATTTAAATCTACTTGTTCCAGGAATCCACTCACCCTTTTCCTAAAACTAACATAAAAAACTTTTTTCAGGAATACATGCGCCCGATACCTAAAACTAAATTTCCAAAAATGTGTTTCAGGAATCTACTCACCCTAATCCTAAAACTAAATTTGAATTAATTTATCACAATAATCCAATCACACTTATCCCAAAACAAAATTTAAATCAATTTTTTAAAGTAACCCACTCACCCTTTTCCTAAAGCTAACATAATTTTTTTTCAGGAATTCACTCACCCGAAACCTAAAAGTAACTTTACAAAATTTTGTTTCAGAAACCCACTCTCCCTAACCCTAAAACTAACATTAAATCAAGTTGTTTCAGGAATCCACTCTCCCTATTCCTAAAAGTAAATTCTAATTAACTTGTTGAAATAATCCAATCTCCCTTATCTGAAAAC
The DNA here is from genome assembly GCA_963921515.1 of Calotriton arnoldi. Classification (NCBI taxonomy): domain Eukaryota; kingdom Metazoa; phylum Chordata; class Amphibia; order Caudata; family Salamandridae; genus Calotriton; species Calotriton arnoldi. The sequence continues at coordinate 26,907 of CAWUFW010019096.1, forward strand.
TAAATTTAAATCAACTTCTTTCAGTAAACCACTCACCCTTTTCCTAATACTAACATAAAAACTTTTTCAGGAATCCATGCACCCGATACCTAAAACTAACTTTCCAAAAATTTGTTTCAGGAATCCATTCACCGTAATCCTAAAACTAAATTTGAATTAACTGATCTCAATAATCCAATCACTATTATCCTAAACCTAAATTTAAATCAATTTTTTGCAGTAACCCACTCACACTTTTCCTAAAACTTAAATACTTCTTTTTTCAGAAATCCATTCACCCGAAACCTAAAACTAACTTTACAAAATTATGTTTCAGGTACCCACTCACCCTAACCCTAAAACTAATTTTAAAGCAACTTGTTTCAGGAATCCACTCTCCTATTCCTAAAAGTAAATTTTAATTAACTTTTGAAATAATCCAATCTCCTTATCTGAAAACTAAATTTATATCTACTTGTTGCAGTAATCCACTCACCCTTTCCCTTAAACTAACATAAAAAACTTTTTCAGGAATCCATGCGCCCAATACCTAAAACTAAGTTTCAAAAATTTTATTTCAGGAATCCACTCACCCTAATCCTAAAACTAAATTTAAATTAACTTATCACAATAATCCAATCACTCTTATTCTGAAACTAATTTTAAATCTATCTTTTGCAGTAACCCACTCATCATTTTCCTAAAGCTAACATAACTGTTTTTTTTCAGGAATCCACTGACCCGAAAACTAAAACTAACTTTTAAAAATTTTGATTCAGGAATCCACTCACCCTTACCCTAAAAGTAACTTTAAAACAACTTGCTTCAGGAATCCACTCTCCCTGTTCCTAAAAGTAAATTTAAATTAATTTGTTGAAATAATCCAATCACCCTTATCCTAAAAACTAAATTTAAATCATTTTTTGCAGTAACCCACTGAACTTTTTCCTAAAACTAAAAAACATTTTTTTTGAGGAATCCATTCACACGAAAACATAAAACTAACTTTAAAAAATTTTGTTTCAGGAATCCACTCACCCTGATTCTAAAACTAAATTTAAATTAACTTATCGCAATAATCCAATCACTCTTATCCCAAAACTAAATTTAAATCAATTTTTTCAAGTAACCCACTCACCCTTTTCCTAAAACTAACATAATTTTTTTTTCAGGAATCCACTCACCCGAAATCTAAAAGTAACTTTACAAAATTTTGTTTCAGGTACCCACTCACCCTAAACTTATCTCAATAATCCAATCACTATTATCCTAAAACTAAATTTAAATCAACTTTTTGCAGTAACCCACTCACCCTTTTCCTAAAAGTTAAATACTTCTTTTTCAGGAATCCACTCACCCGAAACCTAAAAATAACTTTACAAAATTTTGTTTCAGCACTCCACTCATCCTAACCCTAAAACTAACATTAAAGCAACTTGTTTTAGGAATCCACTCTCCTAATCCTAAAAGTAAATTCTAATTAACTTTTTGAAATAATCCAATCTCCCTTATCCGAAAACTACATTTAAATCAACTTCTTTCAGTAAACCACTCACCCTTTTCCTTAAACTAACATAAAAAACTTTTTGTCAGGAATCCATGCGCCTGATACCTAAAACTAACTTTCCAAAAATTTGTTTCAGGAATCCATTCACCGTAATCCTAAAACTAAATTTGAATTAACTTAATCAATAATCCAATCACTATTATCATAAAACTAAATTTAAATCAATTTTTTGCAGTAACCCACTCACCCTTTTCCTAAAAGTTAAATACTTCTTTTTTCAGGAATCCACTCACCCGAAACCTAAAACTAACTTTACAAAATTTTGTTTCAGCAATCCACTCATCCTAACCCTAAAACTAATTTTAAAGAAACTTGTTTCAGGAATCTACTTTCCCTAACCTAAAAAGAAAATTTTAATTAACTTGTTGAAATAATCCAATCACCCTTATCCTAAAACTAAATATAAATCATTTTTTGGCAGTAACCCACTTACCTTTTTCCTAAAACTAAAAAAACATTCTTTTTTCAGGAATCCATTCACCCGAAACTTAAAACTAACTTTAAAAAATGTTGTTTCAGGCATCCACTAACCCTAATCCTATAACTAAATTTAAATTAACTTATCTCAATAATCGAATCACTATTATCCTAAAACTAAATTTAAATCAATTTTTTCAAGTAACCCACTCACCCTTTTCCTAAAACTAACATAATTTTTTTTTTAGGAATCCACTCACCCGAAATCTAAAAGTAACTTTACAAAATTTTGTTTCAGGTACCACTGACCCTAACCCTAAAACTAACTTTAAAACAGCTTGTTTCAGGAATCCACTCTCCCTAATCCTAAAAGTAAATTTTAATTAACTTTTTGAAATAATCCAATCTCCCTTATCCAAAAACTAAATTTATATCTACTTGTTGCAGTAATCCACTCACCCTTTTCCTTAAACTAACATAAAAACTTTTTTCAGGATTCCATGCGCCTAATACCTAAAACTAAATTTCAAAAGTTTATTTCAGGAATCCACTCACCCTAATAATAAAACTAAATTTAAATTAACTTATCACAATAATCCAATCACTCTTATCCTGAAACTAATTTCAAATCTATCTTTTGCAGTAACCCACTCATCATTTTCCTCAAAGCTAACATAACTTTTTTTTTCAGGAATCCACTCACCCGAAAACTAAAACTGACTTTTAAAAATTTTGATTCAGGAATCCACTCACCCTTACCCTAAAAGTAACTTTAAAACAACTTGCTTCAGGAATCCACTCTCCCTGTTCCTAAAAGTAAATTTAAATTAATTTGTTGAAATAATCCAATCACCCGTATCCTAAAACTAAATTTAAATCATTTTTTGCAGTAACCCACTGAACTTTTTCCGAAAACTAAAAACTTTTTTTCAGGAATCCATTCACACGAAAACATAAAACTAACTTTAAAAATTTTGTTTCAGGAATCCACTCACCCTGATTCTAAAACTAAATGTAAATTAACTTATCGCAATAATCCAATCACTCTTATCCCAAAACTAAATTTAAATCAATTTTTTCAAGTAACCCACTTACCCTTTTCCTAAAAATAACATCATTTTTTTTTCAGGAATCCACTCACCCGAAATCTAAAAGTAACTTTACAAAATTTTGTTTCAGGAACCCACTCTCCCTAACCCTAAAACTAACATTAAAGCAACTTGTTTTAGGAATCCACTCTCTCTAATCCTAAAAGTAAATTCTAATTAACTTGTTGAAATAATCCAACCTCCTTATCCGAAAACTAAATTTAAATCAACTTCTTTCAGTAAACCACTCACCCTTTTCCTAAAACTAACATAAAAACTTTTTTCAGGAATCCATGCGCCCGATACCTAAAACTACATTTTCAAAAATTTGTTTCAGGAATCCATTCACCCTAATCCTAAAACTAAATTTGAATTAACTTATCTCAATAATCCAATCACTATTATCCTAAAACTAAATTTAAATCAATTTTTTGCAGTAACCCACTCACCCTTTTCCTAAAACTTAAATATATCTTTTTTCAGGAATCCACTCACCCGAAACCTAAAACTAACTTTACAAAATTTTGTTTCAGGAATCCACTCATCCTAACCCTAAAACTAATTTTAAAGAAACTTGTTTCAGGAATCTACTATCCCTAACCTAAAAAATAAATTGAAATTAACTCAATCACCCTTATCCTAAAACTAAATATAAATAATTTTTTTGCAGTAACCCACTTACCTTTTCCCTAAAACTAAAAAACATTCTTTTTCAGAAATCCATTCACCCGAAACCTAAAACTAACTTTAAAAAATTTGTTTCAGGAATCCACTCACCCTAATCATAAAACTAAATTTAAATTAACTTATCTCAATAATCCAATCACTATTATCCTAAAACTAAATTTAAATCAATTTTTTGCAGTAACTCACTCACCCTTTTCCTAAAACTAACATACTTCTTTTTCAGGAATCCACTCGCCCGAAATCTAAAAGTAACTTTACAAAATTTTGTTTCAGGAACCCACTCACCCTAACACTAAAACTAACTTTAAAGCAACTTGTTTCAGGAATCCACTCTCCCTAATCCTAAAAGTAAATTTTAATTAACTTTTTGAAATAATCCAATCTCCCTTATCCGAAAACTACATTTAAATCTACTTGTTGCAGTAATCCACTCACCCTTTTCCTTAAACTAACATAAAAACTTTTTGTCAGGAATCAATGCGCCCAATACCTAAAACTAAATTTCTAAAAGTTTATTTCAGGAATCCACTCACCCTAATCCTAAAACTAAATTTAAATTAACTTATCACAATAATCCAATCACTCTTATCCTGAAACTAATTTTAAATCTATCTTTTGCAGTAACCCACTCATCCTTTTCCTAAAACTAACATAACTTTTTTTTCAGGAATCTACTCACCCGAAAACTAAAACTAACTTTTAAAAATTTTGATTCAGGAATCCACTCACCCTTACCCTATCAGTAACTTTAAAACAACTTGCTTCAGGAATCCACTTTCCCTGTTCCTAAAAGTAAATTTAAATTAATTTGTTGAAATAATCCAATCACCCTTAGCCTAAAACTAAATTTAAATCTTTTTTGCAGTAACCCACTGAACTTTTTCCTAAAAACTAAAAAACATTTTTTTCAGGAATCCATTCACACGAAAACATAAAACTAACTTTAAAAATGTTGTTTCAGGAATCCACTCACCCTGATTCTAAAACTAAATTTAAATTAACTTATCGCAATAATCCAATCACTCTTATCCCAAAACTAAATTTAAATCAATTTTTTCAAGTAACCCACTCACCCTTTTCCTAAAACTAACATAATTTTTTTTTCAGGAATCCACTCACCCGAAATCTAAAAGTAACTTTACAAAATTTTGTTTCAGGAACCCACTCACCCTAACTCAAAAACTAACTTTAAAGCAACTTGTTTCAGCAATCCACTCTCGCTAATCCTAAAAGTAAATTCTAAATAACTTGTTGAAATAATCCAATCTTCATTATCTGAAAACTAAATTTAAATCTACTTGTTCCAGGAATCCACTCACCCTTTTCCTAAAACTAACATAAAAACTTTTTTCAGGAATCCACGCGCCCGATACCTAAAACTAAATTTCAAAAAATTTGTTTCAGGAATCCACTCACCCTAATCCTAAAACTAAATTTGAATTAACTTATCACAATAATCCAATCACACTTATCCCAAAACAAAATTTAAATCAATTTTTTCAAGTAACCCACTCAACCTTTTCCTAAAATTAACATAATTTTTTTTTCAGGAATCCACTCACCCAAAACCTAAAAGTAACTTTACAAAATTTTCCAAAATTTTCCCTAACCCTAAAACTAACTTTTTATTTTTATTTTTATTTTTTTATTATTTTCAAAAAAGGACACCACAATACAACTACATCAACAGAAAAAAATAATCCCATGGTACATAGATACAATATATGCATAATTGTATTCATACATTTCCCCACAAATTCAACCAAAATCCAAAACACATCAAATTATGAAGACGAGACAAATAAAACCCCTCATTCTTTCTAAGTGGTAGTCATCTAGTCGCATTGGAGCAATAGAGCAACTTTCGTCCATCCATTCATTTCACCCAGTCTGGCCGTATACCGCCCCTGCAACACCTAATGCGCAGCATTCTGCTCAGCCACAGCTGCCCTTGTCAGGAGAAAGAGCCTCAGGGGCTCCCAAATGTCCTTTGGCCATGAGATCATAGGCAATTCTTCCGCGTATGTCTCCATGTTGTCTTTGCAATAGACCAATTCCTTTAGCCAGTGGTCCACTTTTCGGCGCACGCTTCCCACCCCACGTAATTGCCACCCGCCATGTGGCCATGAGCAGGGCCAGTCGTACAAACCTACCATTCACACCCCTGGCGTGGGGTACACAATCCAGCAGACAAATAAGCGGAGTGCACTGTAGTTCAATAGCAGCCATTGTCTTCAAATCACGCACCACAGCCTCCCAGAATTCAGCCACTCTTCCACATCCCCAAGCGAGATGCAAGAAGTCAGCGCCCCCCTGTCCACATCGTGCACAGCTACTAGACTCACGCAGGCCAAATCTTTGCAAGCGTGCAGGGGTATAGTACACCTGGTGCATATATTTAAAGTGTATGATGCGCAAATTTCCGTTCATGGTAAGCGTGCCCGTCAATTCGCACACATACTTCCAATCTTTCTCCGATATCGGTTCGAGTAGACAGGCATTCCATCTCTCCCAACTTCTGTCAGGCTGACCCAGGCATTCGTCCCTGACCATCTTGTATAAACGAGATATCAGCTTTTTATTGGTGGGAGTGGTAAGCACAAACTGGAGGGACAGCAGCGCGGGAGGCTCCAGAGGGTAGGTGTCATAATGGGCTCTGACCGCATGCCTAAGCCTGTGCATAGCAAATCTAAACAGCAACGTTGGGTTACTAATATATTACAAAGCGTCTGGTGTGATAAAAGACCCTCTGGGTAGAGATCCTGCATCAGCTGAAAGCCTGCCTCCTCAAGTAGCCGCATCGATGGTGCTTCATGGGTCACCGATAGCGCAGCATGATGTTCTATACGCATGGCTGGAGCATACAACGGCAGCTTATGCGCCAGACGCCCCATCTCCTGCCAGGCAGCCACAGTCGTATCCACTGTATTTATCTCCGTTCTTGGAGTCCCCGCGCCCTGTGCGTGACCATACTGTGCAATGGTGTGGGGTATACATCCCCCTCCTCCACCGCGACATGGGGTGTAAACGCATGCGGTCCCACCCAATAAAATACATATTGGGCTTGCGCACACAAATAGTAAACATAGAAATCTGGCGCCCCAAATCCACCTTTCCCATAATCACTTGTAAGAACTGACCACTTTACGCGGGCACTCTTGCCTCCCCAGACCAGCCTGAGCAGAGTGCCTAGGAGAGTGCTAAAAAACGCTTTTGACAGTGCAAGCGGGATGTTAGTAAACAAGTACAAAAATTGCGGCAGGACCACCATCTTAATAAGCGCAATCCTATCCGCCAGGGAGAGCGGCAGGTTCACCCATATATCCACCTGCCGTTCCAACTTGGCATGTGCCATTCCATAATTCTCATGTATCACCCTGTCCGGGTCTCGATGGACCCAGACGCCGAGATATTTGATGGGGTCTGCAGACCACACCAGCGGGAACTCCATGTCCGGTTGTGTCGTTGATTCCGTCAGTGGGATAACGATGGATTTATCCCAACTGACTTCTAGTCCCGACAAACGCCAAACCTCACGTATTCCCTCAGCAGCTGTGCCAGGTACCGAGAGGGCTCTCGCACAAAAAGCACCATATCGTCCGCATATAGCGAAAATGGCGACTGGTCGGTAATGAAAATTTAGTGCCGTTTCCCTATGTCTCTGCCTCATGACACACGCTAGCGGCTCGAGTATAATAGCAAAAGCAGCGGGGACAATGGGCAGCCCTGGCGAGTGCCCCTTTGTATAGTAAACTGGTCAGATGTCAAACCTCCAACACGCACCCTGGCCGATGGATCTGCATACAGCACTCTTACCCACTGTAGGAATAGAGGCGGAATCCCATGTGCTGAAGAATAAAAACATATATTTCCACTCTACTGAATCGAATGTTTTGGCCGCATCTAGCATCACTGCCGCAGCAGACATGCTGGGTTCTAAAATGTGAAACATGGAGAATATTGTCCGGAGATTGTGGGAGGTGGATCTATCAGGTATAAACCCTAAAACTAACTTTAAAGCAACTTGTTTCAGGAATCCATTCTCCCTAATCATAAAAGTAAATTCTAATTAACTTGTTGAAATAATCCAATCTCCCTTATCCGAAAACTAAATTTAAATCAACTTCTTTCAGTAAACCACTCACCCTTTTCCTAAAACTAAGATAAAAACTTTTTTCAGGAATCCATGCGCCCGATACCTAAAACTAACTTTCCAAAAATTTGTTTCAGGAATCCATTCACCGTAATCCTAAAACTAAATTTCAATTAATTTATCTCAATAATCCAATCACTATTATCCTAAAACTAAATTTAAATCAATTTTTTGCAGTAACCCACTCACCCTTTTCCTAAAACTTAAATACTTCTTTTTCAGGAATCCACTCACCCGAAACCTAAAACTTACTTTACAAAATTTTGTTTCAGGAATCCACTCATCCTAACCCTAAAACTAATTTTAAAGAAACTTGTTTCAGGAATCTACTTTCCCTAACCTAAAAAGTAAAGTTAAATTAACTTGTTGAAATAATCCAATCACCCTTATCCTAAAACTAAATATAAATCATTTTTTTGCAGTAACCCACTTACCTTTTTCCTAAAACTAAAAAAACATTCTTTTTTCAGAAATCCATTCACCCGAAACCTAAAACTAACTTTAAAAAATTTTGTTTCAGGAATCCACTCACCCTAATCCTAAAACTAAATTTAAATTAACTTAGCTCAATAATTCAATCACTATTATTCTAAAACTAAATTTAAATCAATTTTTTGCAGTAACTCACTCACCCTTTTCCTAAAACTAACATACTTCTTTTTTCAGGAATCCACTCACCCGAAATCTAAAAGTAACTTTACAAAATTTTGTTTCAGGAACCCACTCACCCTAACCCTAAAACTAACTTTGAAGCAACTTGTTTCAGGAATCCACTCTCCCTAATCCTAAAAGTAAATTTTAATTAACTTTTGAAATAATCCAATCTCCCTTATTCGAAAACTAAATTTAAATCTACTTGCTGCAGCAATCCACTCACCTTTTTCCTTAAACTAACATAAAAACATTTTTCAGGAATCAATGCGCCCAATACCTAAAACTAAATTTCAAAAAGTTTATTTCAGGAATCCACTCACCCTAATCCTAAAACTAAATTTAAATTAACTTATCACAATAATCCAATCACTCTTATCCTGAAACTAATTTTAAATCTATCTTTTGCAATAACCCACTCATCCTTTTACTAAAACTAACATAACTTTTTTTCAGGAATCCACTCACCCGAAAATTAAAACTAACTTTTAAAAATGTTGATTCAGGAATCCATTCACCCTTACCCTATAAGTAACTTTAAAACAACTTGCTTCAGGAATCCACTCTCCCTGTTCCTAAAAGTAAATTTAAATTAATTTGTTGAAATAATCCAATCACCCTTATCCTAAAACTAAATTTAAATCAATTTTTTCAAGTAACCCACTCACCCTTTTCCTAAAACTAACATAATTTTTTTTTCAGGAATCCACTCACCCAAAATCTAAAAGTAACTTTACAAAAAAAAATTTCACGAACCCACTCACCCTAACCCTAAAACTAACGTTAAACCAACTTGTTTCAGCAATCCACTCTCGCTAATCCTAAAAGTAAATTCTAATTAACTTGTTGAAAGAATCCAATCTCCATTAGCTGAAAACTAAATTTAAATCTACTTGTTCCAGGAATCCACTCACCCTTTTCCTAAAACTAACATAAAAACTTTTTTCAGGAATCGACGCGCCCGATACCTAAAACTAAATTTCAAAAAATTTGTTTCAGGAATCCACTCACCCTAATCCTAAAACTAAATTTGTATTAACTTATCACAATAATCCAATCACACTTATCCCAAAACACAATTTAAATCAATTTTTTCAAGTAACCCACTCACCCTTTTCCTAAAACTAACATAATTTTTTTTTCAGGAATCCACTCACCCGAAACCTAACAGTCACTTTATAAAATTTTGTTTCAGGAACCCACTCTCCCTAACCCTACAACTAACAATAAAGCAACTTGTTTCAGGAATCCACTCTCCCTAATCCTAAAAGTAAATTCTAATTAACTTGTTGAAATAATCCAATTTCACTTATCCGAAAACTGAATTTAAATCAACTTCTTTCAGTGAACCACTCACCCTTTTCCTAAAACTAACATAAAAACTTTTTTCAGGAATCCATGCGCCCGATACCTAAAACTAACTTTCAAAAATTTGTTTCAGGAATACATTCACCCTAATCCTAAAACTAAATTTGAATTAACTTATCTCAATAATCCAATCACTATTATCCTAAAACTAAATTTAAATCAATTTTTTGCAGTAACCCACTCACCCTTTTCCTAAAACTTAAATACTTCTTTTTCAGGAATCCACTCACCCGAAACCTAAAACTAACTTTACAAAATTTTGTTTCAGGAATCTACTCATCCTAACCCTAAAACTAATTTTATTGTTTCCGGAATCTACTTTCCCTAACCTAAAAAGTAAATTTAAATTAACTTGTTGAAATAATCCAATCACCCTTATCCTAAAACTAAATATAAATACTTTTTTTGCAGTAACCCACTTACCTTGTCCCTAAAACTAATAAAACATTATTTTTTCAGGATTCCACTCACCCGAAATCTAAAAGTGACTTTACAAAATTTTGTTTAAGGAACCCACTCACCCTTACCCTAAAACTAACTTTAAAGCAACTTGTTTCAGGAATCCACTCTCCCTAATCCTAAAAGTAAATTTTAATTAACTTTTTGAAATAATCTAATATCCCTTATCCGAAAACTACATTTAAATCTACTTGTTGCAGCAATCCACTCACCCTTTTCCTTAAACTAACATAAAAAACTTTTTTCAGGAATCAATGCGCCCAATACCTAAAACTAAATTTCAAAAAGTTTATTTCAGGAATCCACTCACCCTAATCCTAAAACTAAATTTAAATTAACTTATCACAATAATCCATTCACTCTTATCCTGAAACTAATTTTAAATCTATCTTTTGCAGTAACCTACTCATCCTTTTCCTAAAACTAACATAACTATTTTTTCAGGAATCCACTCACCTGAAAACTGAAACTAACTTTTAAAAATTTTAATTCAGGAATCCACTCACCTTTACCTTATAAGTAACTTTAAAACAACTTGCTTCAGGAATCCACTCTCCCTGTTCCTAAAAGTAAATTTTAATTAATTTGTTGAAATAATCCAATCACCCTTATCCTAAAACTAGATTAAAAAATGTTTTGCAGTAACCCACTGAACTTTTTCCTAAAACTAAAATCATTTTTTTTCAGGAATCCATTCACATGAAAACATAAAATTAACTTTAAAAAATGTTGTTTCAGGAATCCACTCACCCTAAGTCTAAAACTAAATTTAAATTAACTTATCGCAATAATCCAATCACTCTTATCCCAAAACTAAATTTAAACCAATTTTTTCAAGTAACCCACTCACCCTTTTCCTAAAACTAACATAATTTGTTTTTCAGGAATCCACTCACCCGAAATCTAAAAGTAACTTTACAAAATTTTGTTTCAGGAACCCACTCACCCTAACCCAAAAACTAACGTTAAAGCAACTTGTTTCAGGAATCCACTCTCGCTAATCCTAAAAGTAAATTCAGGAATCCCCTAACCCTAAAACTGACTATAAAACAACTTGTATCAGGAATCAACTCACCTTAATCCTAAAACTAAATTTAAATTAACTTTTTGCAGTAATCAAATCACCCATATCCTAAAAATAAATTTCAATCAACTTGTTGCAGTATTCCACCAAACCTTATCCTAAAACTAGCATTGAACACTCAAAACGTAAAACTAACTTTAAAAAAAAAAAATCAGGAATCCACTCGCCCTAACCCTAAAACTAAATTTAAAACAACTTGTTTCAGGAATACACTCACCCTAATCCTAAAACTAAATTTAAATTAACTTGTTGCAAAACCAATCACCCTTATGCTAAAACTAAATTTAAATCAACTTGTTGCAGTTATCCACTCGCCCGAGACCTAAAACTAACTTTAAAAAAACTTGTTTCAGGAATCCGCTCACCTTAAACCTAAAACTAAATTTAAATGAACTTGTTGCAGTAATCCAATCACCATTATCATAAAATGAAATTTCAAACAACTTGTTGCAGTAATCCACTCACCCTTGGCCTAAAACTAACATTAAACAACTTTTTTCAGGAATCTTGTGAGAAGCTGGCTTGGTATATGATGTCAACTTATGTAAGTGGGCACCTTGCACTAGTCAAGACAACCCTTATGGTGATTTAAGAGGTCTGAGACAACCTTAGAATGCTCTCTAAGTGGTAGCTGTGGAGAGCAGCCTTCAGGCTTAGTCCAGAAGGAGTGTAAAGCAGCTTGTTTTACAGAATACAATCTTATAGTATAGATTAAGTGAAAAACAACCATACAAAGGTATTTATAAAAATATGTATTTAATATATAATACTCTCTAACACATACAAATATCTCCTACCCGGAGATATGCACAATGCACACAATACTTAGCAAACAAATACAGTAAGTAGCACAGAAAATACTGTGGACCCCGGGGTGGACCAAACCATATGCTAAGTAAGTGAAAAAAGAACCACGACTCGAGTCAAGACAATGTCGAGAGGACGTAGAATTGCTGGGGACCCACAGAGCCACCCAAGGAAAGTAGATAGGGACCCCACGGAGAGCGTGTGCAGTGTGGGAACACGACTGCGTTCTCAGTACAGTTCAACGTGTAAGTCGTGGTTGGATTTTTAAAGATTAAGGACCCTTCTCAGTGGATCCTGAAGAAACCCCCTGGAAGACAGAAGGTTGGAGAGCCACCCCACCCATGGATACCCTAGTACCCACGTTACCTGCACCAGAGAAGCTGGGTGCATACGTGTGAAGGGGTGTCGGAAACCGCCGTCGTACCCAATGGAGGCCTTCAGAAAAGTGCTGCTGTGGAGGAAGGAGAAAGTGTCCGGAGGAGTACGAAGATGGATTCTTGTTGAGAGGTACCTGCAAGCAGAGGGACAGAGTTTATGTCACTCAGGAGTGACCAGGAGACTTGGAAGAGGAATGCCTTCCGATATCGGGTGTTGCAGAATGGTTGACGAGGACCTTGACTCTGTAGCTGTGAGGACCAGGCGACACTGAGGAACACCAGGAGCTGTGCACGAGCTGTCCCACGTCAGACGTTGAGTGCTGAGGGGTCGGTGCTCCAAGTAGCCCCAACCTCAACCACCTCCAGTGACCGGCGCCCACTTGTCACAGTCCAGAGTTTTTAATAGTAGGGCACCCACAGGACCAGAGCTGCTTGCGATTGTGCAGGACAAGCAAGGACAAAGCTGGGAACTATGCAAGCCCTGGGGCATGGGCCAAGGGCTCAAATTTCTTAATGGCAATCTTCTCTTGCTACAGATGGTAACTGAAAGGATCCACATGTTCCCATGGCGCAGGTGAGGGGCTAGTATGAAGCAGCCGCAACTTCAATGACAGTAAGATGCTTCCCCTGTTTCCCTCTTTGTTGATATGCAGTGAATGTTCTTATCTTAAAAAGCTACCTACAGCACCCTGCCCCAAAGTTGTTGCCTTGCTGCAGTCTTCCCCGCATATAGCTGGTTCTCTGCTGGGACACTGCAAATACATTTGCCTTGTAAGCTGAAGCATAACTCCCTCCATCAGACTGGCAAATTACTTTCTGCACGCAATCCATCATAAAAACACCTTCTCAAGTCCAAACCCTGTTCCCAGGTCTGGCAGGGGGTTGGCAAGCAACTTCTTGGATCCCACTCATGAATATCTGGTTACTTACCTACTCTGGTGTTTGGCCTGTCAGGCGATGAGTACAGCAATGAACAAAAAACTGGCCAATGAGGCCAGAACTTTATCATTCTCTGTTGCACAGGCTCATCCAATCTGGGGGTCTGCTACTTTTGAATCCTGGGTGTCCGTACAGTCCTGGAGGCATGTTTTTTCATTGTTCATTGCATGATCTCTGCATAGGAAGAGCCTTGTATTGCTTTCGTCAGTTCTGGGCTGACTTTCTAAATGGCTCTGACGTTTCCATCACAGATCAGTGTCTGATTTGGTTTGTGAGGATGCGTCAATGGTGTAAAGTGCTCTGTGGCATCTCTGAGTCTGATGGTTATGTGTTACTTGTTCTGCAGTGTGCCCTGAATTGCTGGAAGTACCTTTCACTTCCTTTTTTTGCTAGGCAGAGGTCAGCACTTCTCAGCAGGAATGCATTACTACCAGTGATACAGAACCAGCACTTGTCAGTATAAAGCACATACTTTGGAAAAGTGAGTATCTGCACTTCTAGCTCTTTCAAGCACTGTTGTTTGGTTTGTGATATATTACAATTGTGTGGGTGTTCAACTTCTGATTAGTATGTTCTGTGTGTATATGATGCATATGTAGCATTTCCACCTTTATCAAAGTACAATACTGGCAATTTCATATGGTTGTGAGATTCTGCAAAGGCATAAGCTGGTGCCTGAACATAAATTTGTGCAAAATGATCTACATTCTTTTTCAAATGTGTTTGTTCTAAAAATTCTTTAGGGGTCTTTGATACAACTCTAAAGCCCTCTCAAGATTAAATCTTCATATATACTTGCTGTTTTAACTTCATATCACAAAATGGAAAAATACAGGCCTTTGTCAGTGGCGTAACATAGGCCCCCGCAGCCCCAGCATTGCGGGTTTCCCAAGCTCCAGGGGGCCCCATCAGCACAGTACTCTAACCTGAGAAATCCTGATTGAGTCCCGAGGGGGCCCCTCCATGTACCTTGCAGGGGCCACCTCAAGTTTCATCCATTACGCCACTTGCTTTTATTGATTTTCCCACTCGGAAAATCACCTAGAGCTGACATTTCACCCCCTTACCAGTCCATACTTTAGACAGCAAACATAAGAAGAAGGCACTTTAAAATGTATTCTAGAGCTGCTATATTGATCCTTGACTGATCAAATAAAACAAGGCAGAAAGTCCATGTTAACAATGAATGCTGACAATATTCTATAAAGTTCTATTTAAGCATAATGTCTGAGCCTTTTCAGAAGCCCAGAACGTGAACACATGGACAGTATTTATCTTTAGCAAAGGTGGAACCTACCTTCTGGGAGCGTTTGGAGTAATATTGGCAAGGTATTTGCAACAGTTATCCAGCAGCATAATAGGCATCAACAACAGTAGCAAGAGTCAATACTCCAATGCAATAGTGACATCTAGGGGCCATTTACAGTATAGCTTTAGTGTGCCGACGCTTTTCTCAATTTAAAATACATGTCCCGGTTTTTGGGACAAAGATAAAGTCACCCTGCAAAGCAGAAATTAAACTTATGCTCTGTTTCCGCAGTTCCATTAAAGAATCAAATAACTTAAGTAATATAACTTTTTTCAGGCAGCTCTGGAGGAGGTTAGCTCCATGCTCCCATCGTAGGGGAGACAGAATGGGGTGGTGGAAGAGGGCAGGGGAGCACTGAGTGGAGGTCCTGCCATTGCTAATGTTATTTAAATATAGACTTGTCACTAAGGAGTTGGGCAAAGTGGGCAATTGCCCAGGACCCCCAACTACCAAGGGGGCTCCTGGGGAACTTTCTCGCTATCAGAACTCGGTCTATTCTGTTTCTCCCTCTCAACATCTCTCCCTTTCTGCCTACATCTACCTCTGACCCAGTGCCATCTCTAACGCAGTGTAACCCAATGTCACCAGGGTCCTGGGCAAAACATATTTTAACAGTTTTTTGTGGCCCTGTTGAAGTTTAATGTATAATTCAGTATTGTTCAATCAATCAATCAATCAATCATATCATTTGTAAAGCGCACTACTCACCCGTGAGGGTCTCAAGGCGCTGGGGTGGGGAATGCTGCTACTGCTCGGAAAGCCAGGTCTTGAGGAGTTTTCTGAAGGTCAGCAGGTCTTGGGTCTGCCGTAGGTGGATGGGGATGGTGTTCCAGGTCTTGGCGGCGAGGTGGGAGAACGATCTGCCACCGGAGGTCGCTCTTCGGAAGCGGGGGACTGTGGCGAGGGTGAGGTCGGCGGAGTGGAGCTGGCGGGTGGGGGTGTAGAAGCTGAGTCGTCTGTTGAGGTACGTTGGTCCGGTGTTGTGGAGTGCCTTGTGTGCGTGGGTGAGGAGCTTGAAGGTTATCCTCTTGTTGACTGGGAGTCAGTGCAGGTCTCTCAGGTGGGGTGTGATGTGGCTGCGGCGAGGGATGTCGAGGATCAGGCATGCAGAGGCGTTCTGGATGCGTTGGAGACGGCTCAGGAGTTTGGCCGAGGCTCCTGCGTAGAGGGCGTTTCCGTAGTCCAACCTGCTGCTGACGAGGGCCTGGGTGACCGTTCTTCTCGTTTCAGTGGGGATCCACTTGTAGATCCTGCGGAGCATGCGGAGGGTGTTGAAGCAGGCGGAGGAGACGGCGTTCACCTGTTTAGTCATGGAGAGGGTGGAGTCGAGGATGACCCCTAGGTTGCGTGCGTGGTCGGTGGGTGTTGGGGCGGTTCCCAGTGGATCCGAGGATGAGGACCTCCGTCTTGTCCGAGTTCAGCTTCAGTCGGCTGTTCCTCATCCATTCAGCGACGGCCTTCATTCCTTCGTGAAGGTTGGTTTTGGCGGTGTGGGGGTCCTTGGTGAGGGAGAGGATCAGCTGGGTGTCATCGGCGTAGGAGATGATGTTGAGGTCGTGCCGACGGGCGACGTGGGCGAGCGGTGCCATGTTGATGTTAAACAGAGTTGGGCTGAGGGAAGAGCCCTGGGGTACGCCGCAGATGATCTTGGTGGCTTCGGAGCGGAAGGGGGAAGGCGGACGCTCTTGTTAGATGGGTTCCCAGGAAGAAGTCACAGGAGAGTAGCGTGGGGGTGATCTTCTTTATTAAGTTGTCACAACATACGTTCCCGACACACCCAGCTGCTTCAGAGGTCTCCGGGATAACTGCCAGAGCCTCGAACATCTAGATCGAACCCCCAACACATTCTATTCCCAGATTCCATCAACATTCTGGCAATCATGGGAATGACATCACGACACATCTTCCCCCTTAACACAATAGCGCAACTGAATACTATTTACAATTAATAAGACACAAAAATAAAAGATAACATGAAAATGAGGAACAAGAAAAATGCAGGGAGAATCAATTAAGAATATAATCTTTCAGATAATGAGGAAGACAAGGTCTCCTCTTGCCTTCCCTTGGAGCAATGGCTGACGGACTGGGGAATGAACCAGAATCCGTACCAATACAGACATTTCCTTCTCCTCTTAACAAAGAAGAATGAGTTTGAGGATGCTCAGACAAAGAACAAGTTCCACTAAGAGCCTCTTGAGAAGAAGAGGAATCTCCACCACCAAAGTGATGAGAAACAGTGTCACTTTGTTGAGTAGTAAAATGAACATCAGGTAAAGACAAAGTAGAACAATCCGATGAAGAATTACCATGAGAATTAATGCATACATTGTTTTTTACTAAAACTACATTCCTTTTACTCCACCACCTGCCGGTCTCTAGTAGAACCGCATGTTTAGAGACTCTGACAATACGAGTCATGGGAAAGAATTTGGAACTAAGACTTTTGACTCCTACAGGTCTTTTAACTTTAACAAGATCTCCAACAAAAAATTGAGTGTCTTTCACCTTCTTGTTTGTGTCATACACTTGCTTCATTTTGACTTGTGCTTTGGAAACTGTATCACGCACATCATCCATATTGGGAATTTTGTTTGAGCATTTGGTTTGTTCCAACACCCAGTTAGGACTAAGTTTGGAAGAACCAAAACGTCCTTTCAATAACACAAAAGGAGGAGTGCCAGTCACAGAGTGTGGAGTATTATGGTAACTCCATAACCTTTCTTGAACAGCATCATGAACAGAATCTCCTTGAACATAGGCCATTTGAATAGTTTCTTTTAACATCTTGTTCACCCTTTCTACCCTGCCATTGCCTTGGGGACTATAAAGGGCCACTGTTAAGTGTTTGACACCCATGTTCTTTAGAAAGGATTGCATAAAATGGGACTTAAATTGAACCCCATTGTCAGAGACAATAACTTTGGGGATACCTTCACGCCGGAAGAGATCATTAAGTAACTCCTTTACCGAAGTGGTAGAGGGTTCGGACAAAAATCTACACTCCACCCATTTCGAAAAGTAATCCACTACAACTAAGGCAAATCTCATATTGATCTTTAGATTATACATCGGGCCAATGAAATCTATGCCAAGTTTTTCCCAGGGCCCATTGGGAAAAGCCACTGGGAAAAGAGGTGTGTTACGTACTCTTAAAGATTTATCAGCAATGGAACAACTGCTACAATGGCCTACAAAATTCTCCACATCAACATCCATCCCCGGCCACCAGTAGTAGAGTCGAAGACGTATTTTTTTACCCGTCATGCCAAGGTGGCCTTGGTGGGCAAAATTAATTAATCTTAATCTGAGGGTTCTAGGAGGAATTAACAAAGAGCCTCTCATGATAAGATTATTTTCAATGGTGAGATCATCCTTTACCTTGTGAAAAGGACGCAAACCTTCGGTCAAATTTCTTTCCTCGGGCCACCCTTTAGAAATACAACTCTTGATTGCATTTTGCACCTCATCAGATGTAGAAGAATCTACCCATTCAGAATTGCTGATAGACCCTTCTAGGACAACCAAACCATCAACCAATCCTACAACACATTCTAAATCATCTTCTATGGAATGTTCTTCATGTAGGGGGCACCTAGATAAAAAATCAGCAGGAATGTGCTTAATTATAAAATTGAATTCAAACATCCTGGAAAGTAATCTTACAAGTCTAGGACTGACCTTGTCATGATCATTTTTAGATAATAAAAAAACAAGGGGCTTGTGTCAGTGACCAGAACAAATCTTCGGCCCCACAAAAAGGTTTCAAAGTGTTTGGTGGCCCACACGCAAGCCAAAGCTTCTCTTTCAATAGTACTGTAATGGCGTTCCGTCTGGGAAAGAGATCTTGAGGCGAAGCCCACCGTGTGTTCAACACCCTCAACTAACTGAGAGAGACGGCACCTACTCCGACTCCACTGGCATCAACTGTGACAATGGATTGGAGATCATCTCTGAAGGGATGTAAAGCAGGAGCTTTCACTATTAGGTTTTTTAAATTGGTGAAAGCTGTGGATTCAGTCTCCTTCCACATAAATTGTTCCCCCTTTCTAAGGAGTTTCCTCAAAGGTTCTGTTTGAAAAGCGAAACTGTCAATAAATCTAGAGTAATACTCGCAGAGTCCGAGAAAAGACCGTAACTGATCTTTATTCTCTGGGGAGGGGCTGTCACAAATTGCCTTGACAAGGTCAGCCTTAGGCTTAATACCAGATTCTGAAATGTGATGACCTAGGTAGTCAATATTGCTTACCATAAATTTACATTTTTCTTTTTTTACAGTGAAGCCATTAGACTCTAAAATATCAAATACATTGCTCAAAATCAAGAGGTGATCTTCAGTATTTTTTGCAAATACAAGAATATCGTCTTGATATGCAAGAACATTTTTACACTTGTTAAACAATTTAAACATTAATTTTTGAAATACAGAAGCGGCCGAAGCTAGGCCGAAAGGCATTCTTAGGAATCTGAAAGCACCGAATGGGGTGTTAAAAGCAGTAAGTGAACGTGAATCACTAGATAGTTCCACCTGATGATAAGCAGATTTTAAGTCGAGGCAAGAAAAATTTTTGGCATCACCTAGAAGAGCTAACATCTCTTGAATTTTCGGTAAAGGGAAACAATCGATTAAGATGTTCTTATTAAGTGATCTCAAATCAATACAGAGCCTAATGTCTTTAGTGTCCTTTTTCTTTGCGACCACTATCGGAGAAATCCACTCTGATGAGTCAATTGGTTCTATCACTTTTTCCTCACATAAGACTTCCAAGTGTTGTTTTAATTGGTCTCTAATGGATAGTGGGATGTTTCTGACCTTATGTACGACAGGTACTGCGTCTTTTTTTAAGATGATTTTATGCTCAAAACTGTGCACCATACCTAACTTGTTATCAAATAAAGCTTTGTGCTTGAGTAATAATTGTTGCAAAGAAGGGTAGACTTCAAGAATGTCTATTAAGGAAATAGGACAAGCAGTACCTGGTCTAAGAACCATGCCAAACTTCCCTTGGTCCTTCCACCCCAAGATGTTGTAGCCTTTTTTCGCCACATAAATTTTGGTGAATATTACTCTGTCTTCAAATTTAATATTGTCAAGGAAAAAACCCAACATATCAATGTTGTGTCCACCAAAGGCAATGGTGCGAATGTCAGGAGGTGATAGTTGTATAGAATTCCATTGTTTGAAAAATAGAACATCGGATACGAAAGTGACTGGGGAACCAGAATCAACAGTGACTCGAATTTCAACATCACCAATGTGAACATTGCAAAAAGGACCCTTAACATCATCATCAGTATCAGAATCAATGGACAGTACAATTTTACTGAAGCTTTTGATGGTAGATACATTTGGGTCAGAAGAATCTTCCATGTGTTCAAGAGCAGCTACCTTGTAAGGAGTTCTGCACAGACGAGCAAAATGACCAGACTTTTTGCATTTGGTACAAGGTTTACCTAAGGCTGGACAATTTCTTGCATTGGCTAAATGTGTGAAGGAGCCACATCTAAAGCAGAAACTTTGTTTTTTAGAATCAGGAACTTTGTTGTAAGATGTTTTGGGTTTAGTACCGATAGCATAAACAGGTTCAACCACAGGATCAATTTTAGACTTATTCAATTCTTTTTGTGCAATTACAGACCTTTCAATGCCCCTAGCTATTTCCAGGGTTTCGTTTAAAGAAGGATTTCTACCGCACAATAGTTTTTCTTGAACTTTTTTGTTAAAGCAGTTGACAATGAGCTGATCTCTGAGGTAAGAATCAGTATTACCATCAAATTCACAAGTGGAAATTAAAACTCTTAGTTCCGCTAGGAAATTATCAATGGTTTCAAACTCATTTTGACGTCTAGTTTAAAATTTGTGCCTCTCAACCACAATGCTGGTATCGTCCTTGAAATAGTTTGAAAGTCTGTTTACAGCTTCTTTGTAAACATCCCAATCAGTTTCATCAGGTTGGGTGACTACAGGTAAATGGTCAAAAATGCGTTGGCCTTCTGAACCTAGATTGTTATAAAGTAGAGCTAATTTCCTGACTGGTTCAAATTTAGATCCATCCAACGCTATTATGTAGCTAGCAAAACCTTTGAACCACTGTTTCCATTTGGTTTTCAGCGGCCCAGGTTCTGGTAAAAAATGTGGAGGGACTGTTATGTTTTGCATGTTGACCAATACAATTTTAAGAAGAAAAAACGGTTTAAAATTGTGAAAAACAGCAATTAGATGATTATCACAATGACACACACAAGTAATAAATCGTGAATACAATTGTGCATATTACTTAAGTATACGATATTTGCATTTAAATCTGTAGGTGTTGAAAGTGTTAAAAGTAGGGTGTGCGCATCACCGATTGTATAAATAACTCTGGAGACTTGAAGCTAGATGAGCGCTTGGCGTTGCATTCAAAACTGTAGGTGTTGAAAGTGTTAAAAATAGGGTGTGCGCATCACCGATTGTATGGATAACTCTGGAGACTTGAAGCTAGGTGAGCGCTTGACGTGATATCCACTTCTTTGAATTATAAAAGATGGTGTGCGCATCACCGAGTAATTTGTGCCTTCGGGCTGCGCTAACCACTTAGTGTGCGTGTCACCGCGTAATGAAAGTATAAGTGTTGAGGCACTGATTGGAATGACAGCGTTGGTGCCAGAGGGCTGCGCTAGCCATTTGGTGTGCGCGTCACCGCGCAATGAATGTATTAAAGTTGAGGCATAGATTGATGCCTGACAAAGCGTTGGTGCCTGACAAAATGGCGTGGCACGTAGCGTGACCTCAACGTGAGGTTACACACGTCCTGACGTGACGTGAAGACGCGGGGAAGGCTGAAGAAAAATGAACGAGGACGCGCTAGGGATTCCACGCTGAGAGGATGCAGGCAGAAGAATGGAGGCGTGCTGAGAATTCCACGATGTGTGCAAGGTAGGATAAGCGCTCGCGAGGTGGCAGTTGGTGTGGCAAAACAGGCCTCAAGGGAAATATAACAATTTGCAGAGAAAGTTATACGACCTGTAGCCAACACTTAGTAAGAGATGAGTGGCTTCGTAGCTTCGTTAGCTTCAATCCAGTCACCGTGCGTCTTGAAGGAGGGCAAAGGTGTCCGGGACGTGTTGATAGAAGTGACAAGCAAAAGTATCCGGATCGTCGCCAAATGTTAGATGGGTTCCCAGGAAGAAGTCACAGGAGAGTAGCGTGGGGGTGATCTTCTTTATTAAGTTGTCACAACACACGTTCCCGACACACCCAGCTGCTTCAGAGGTCTCCGGGATAACTGCCAGAGCCTCGAACATCTAGATCGAACCCCCAACACATTCTATTCCCAGATTCCATCAACATTCTGGCAATCATGGGAATGACATCACGACAGCTCTGTGTTCTGCCGGAGAGGAAGGAGGTGGTCCAGTCCAGGGCCTTCTCTTGGATCCTGGTGTTGTGGAGGTGTGTTCGTAGTGTGTGGTGGCAGACCGTGTCGAAGGTGGCTGACAGGTCCAGGAGGATGAGGGCCGTCGTTTCTCCGTTGTCCAGCAGGGACTTGATGTCATCGGTGGCGGCGATGAGGGCAGTCTCGGTGCTGTGGTTGCTGCGGAACCCGGACTGGGAAGGGTCCAGGATGTTGTTCTCCTCGAGGTAGCGAGTCAGTTGTTCGTTGACGGTCTTCTCGATGACCTTTAATGGGAACGGGAGCAGGGAGATGGGCCGGAAGTTCTTGAGGTCCTTGGGGTCCGCCTTGGGTTTCTTGAGTAAGGCGTTGATCTCGGTGTGCTTCCAGCTCTCCGGGAAGGTTGCTGTCTCGAAGGAGGTGTTGATGACTTTCCGGAGATGGGGTGCGATGGCTGTGCTGGCTTTGTTGAAGATGTGGTGTGGGCATGCGTCTGACGGAGATCCGGAGTGGATGGTGTTCATGATCTTGATGGTGTCGTCGTCGTTGATGTTGGTCCAGGAGAGCAGGCGGTTGGTGCGGATGGTGGTCGTGGTGGCGGAGGTCTCAGTGGTTGTCGGGGCGGTCGTGGCGTAGAAGCTGTCGTGGATGTCTGCGATCTTGCGATGGAAGTAGGTGGCCAGCGAGTCGCACAGGTCTTGCGAGGGTGGGACGTCGTTGGTGTTGGAGCTGGGGTTGGAGAGTTCCTTCACAATGTTGAAGAGCTCTTTGCTGTTGTGCGCGTTGTTGTCTAGGCGGTCTTTGAAGGAGGCCCTTTTGGCGGATCTGATGAGGTGATGGTGTCTGCGGGTGGCGTTCTTGTGGGCTGCGTGGCTGTCCGGTGTTCGTTCACGGAGCCAGATCTTCTCCAGCTTTCGGCAGGTTTGCTTGGAGGCCCGGAGGTCTTCAGTGAACCAGCTGGCTTTCTTGTTGGTGTGACTGTTGGAGGGTTTCTTGATCGGGGCGAGGGTGTTGGCGCAGTCGTTGATCCACTGTCTGAGGTTGCGGGCGGCGGTGTCGGTGCCGGCTTAAAGTAGCAGGAAATGGGTAATACATTTTCTATATGTACAAAGAGGGGCCCAAAAAGGGCCCCCCAAATTTGTCTTGTCCTGTGCCCCTTAAATCCTTAAGATTGCACTGGGTAAGACTATCATGAGTGAGGCTAAGGATGGATAACTTTTGCAGAGCTGAGAACAGCAGGAATTGAAGAGCAGGGCTGCAAGTCATTTTGCCAAAATTGCTGTGTATAGCTAGATGGCTTCTGCTCGACGGGGTGAGGCGGGCGCCCTTACGGCTGAGTCACAAAGGACCTCCGCACTTGTGGCGGAGGCTCCATAGTCATGGCGGGGGGCCTATACTCATGGCAGAGGCTCTACAGTCGTAGCAGGGGTCTACACTCATGGCAAAGGCTCCGCAGACGTGGCGGGGGGCCTGCACCCGTGACGGAACATCTGCACTGCAGTTACACATTGCGGAGGTCCTGCAATGAGTGCAGGGCCCCCGTCACGAGTGCAGGCCCACCGACATGACTGCTGGGCCTCCGCCAAGACTGCAGACGCCCTTTGTTTTGCAGCCATTATTGATAACCAGATATTGACCAAATGTATCCAAACCAGCGCTTAAAATGTTTCTAACCGGAAAACTTTGTAGGGACATATGAATTAAGGCTGAAGGAGGTTCCCAGCATAACACACGTGGTTCAAGTTGGATTACACCTGAGATGCCCAAGACCACATTTTCTGCTAGGTACATGTGGGGTCCACACTTAGGATCCAGTTCTTTGTGATACAATTTAAATGCATCAAAATAATACTGCAGTTAAAGCAGTGCTTAATTTGAGCCGGTGGGTGATCGGCACAGGCACTGAATTGGCAACACCGGCACATATGACAGCTGCCATATGGTGGCATTGTTTGTATGATTTAGAAATAAGCAGAAATACCTGCCGCCCAAGACATTCTAATAGCTTTGGGGGCTTCGACCAGTCTGAATTGTCACACTTGTAGTAGTGTGATGAATAATAGATGTGTAGGTCCTGTGATTGCAGTGCTGATGGGGGGTCTATGGGTGGTGCAAGCTGCAGTGGCCTCCTGATGAGGGCCCTGGCGCTTATTTATTTTTTACAAATTAAGCACTGAGTAAAAGGCATTAGTAAAATATTGGAACAGCTACTGAGGTTTGACTTCGGGGCCTCTAGCTATGTACTCATTCCTTCATTGTCATCTAGTGTGAAAATGTTACGTTACGGTTACTTTGGCGTGCAAGGAATGCAGCTTGTAAGCTGAAGCATAACTCCCTCCATCAGACTGGCAAATTACTTTCTGCACGCAATCCATCATAAAAACACCTTCTCAAGTCCAAACCCTGTTCCCAGGTCTGGCAGGGGGTTGGCAAGCAACTTCTTGGATCCCACTCATGAATATCTGGTTACTTACCTACTCTGGTGTTTGGCCTGTCAGGCGATGAGTACAGCAATGAACAAAAAACTGGCCAATGAGGCCAGAACTTTATCATTCTCTGTTGCACAGGCTCATCCAATCTGGGGGTCTGCTACTTTTGAATCCTGGGTGTCCGTACAGTCCTGGAGGCATGTTTTTTCATTGTTCATTGCATGATCTCTGCATAGGAAGAGCCTTGTATTGTTTTCGTCAGTTCTGGGCTGACTTTCTAAATGGCTCTGACGTTTCCATCACAGATCAGTGTCTGATTTGGTTTGTGAGGATGCGTCAATGGTGTAAAGTGCTCTGTGGCATCTCTGAGTCTGATGGTTATGTGTTACTTGTTCTGCAGTGTGCCCTGAATTGCTGGAAGTACCTTTCACTTCCTTTTTTGCTAGGCAGAGGTCAGCACTTCTCAGCAGGAATGCATTACTACCAGTGATACAGAACCAGCACTTCTCAGTATAAAGCACATACTTTGGAAAAGTGAGTATCTGCACTTCTAGCTCTTTCAAGCACTGTTGTTTGGTTTGTGATATATTACAATTGTGTGGGTGTTCAACTTCTGATTAGTGGGCCTGATTCACAGAACTAACTTACGTGAAATACGTAAAGTTAGTGATTTTCGGTATTCACAGAATACACTTATCACTACTAACTTTATGTCCGCTCCCGGGCCGGAGATTCCGGCCCTGTGGCGGAATTTCCGCCTCTGGGCCGGAATTTCCGCCTCCGGAGCGGAATCTCCGCCTCCGGACCGGAATACCCTTATTTAGGCCGTACAATGCTCAAACGGGTTACTGATTGTTTACATGCAGGAAGGGACACCTTCCTGTACTTAAACAATAACCAGAGGCATTTTCCTCTTTCTATGTTTGCTGCAGAATGCCTGGGGAGGCGTAGCATTCAGACGCATTTCCAGATTTACGATTTCTCTAAAATCTGAAAATGCGTCTGGTACCATGGGTTTTGCATGGGAACACCCACAGCAGCACCCATGGAACACCCCTTTCAAGTAAAGTGCTGCGTGCAAAGGGACAACATTTACAAGAACAGGAAAAGTCATGCAGGGTGGCTTGTCCTGTCCTCGTAAATATGGGGCACTAAAATGCACCGCCGGTGCATCACAAAAAAGTGACGCATCGGTGGCGCAAGGGGCTTGTAAATCTGCCCCTAAGTTAACATAATTGTCCTCATGAGCTGTATGACAAAGTGATCATTGTACAAAGTCTGCCAATTAAATCCCAAACAGCATAGCCAGAGAGTAGCGTGAAACCCTAAGACAACTGACCAGCAACCTTGGAACCTTGCAATGCCCTAAGACATTCTGCAGATGGAGATAATCTGCCTCGGGATTCTCCCAGGTTGTCAATGCATTCGGCAAAAATACCCCATGTAATTTAGATCTTTGAGACCAATAGTAGGAAGCTGGCTCTGCACAGAGTCCAGTGGATCTCCAGAGGCTTTACAGAGGCTAAAGTAGTTAATACTAATGCTTTCTTGTGTGGTAGTGTGAGCGAGCAGTTAGGCTTATCAGAAGGCTGTGTTAAGCATTTGTTATACACACTCAAGCAAGAAATGATTACACACACTCAAAGACTAAATCCGAGACCAACGGTTTATAAAAAATATTACTTTTTGTATGTTTATTACATGGAACCAAAGATACTTTGTTGTAGAAAAATATGTTTTGCAATATCACACTTTTTCAATATAAAAAGTGGACATCATGCATTTTTCAAGCAGTTCAATGTTAAACTATGGAAGTTAAATAATAATGCAATTTTACAGGTAAGGACACGCCTTACAATTCCAGTCTTCGGGTTTTAGAATCAACACTGGGCAAGGGTTAGGTAAGTGTAGAGACTGCATCACCAGTGGCACTGGGGCAGCCGGGTGCAGAGGGCAAATTCGGTCACTGGGGCTCAATGTAAATCAATGGAGACTGGGGGCACTCAAAGAGGTGCCGATTGAAGGTTAATAAAATCGGAGTTGGGGGTCAGTCTCCGGGGATTTAGACCAGCACTAGGGGGGCCACGAGGCAGCACCAAACACACACGTTCAGTGGCACAGAGGTGGCCGGGTACAGAGTGTCAACACAGCATCAGGCACCCAATACAAACCAATGAAGATTTTGAGCACAGGCTGCAGGCTCGGACCAGGAAGCTAGACGAAGGGAACCGGTGGCTGTGAAGGTAAGCTGGGATGCTGAAGAACTCAGGGACACTGTTGGTGGAGCTCCCCGAGGCCGGGGGGCCTCTGGGTGCAGGGGTATCTTTGCAGGTCGGAAAAGTCTTACCGTAGACAGTCCCGGTTGAGGGACTCTTCATGTTGAGGCTGCAGGCGTCGAGGTGGAGTACAGGATTGGTCACTCTGGGGTGGACTCAAGCTCAGGACTGCTGGGGAATCTACTTGGGACTGGTGATCCACTTCGACTCGGGCCGAAGGACATGGGAGTAACCTCCCCTGTCCAGACCCTCCCCTGGGAGGGTCCCCTGAATCTTCCCAAACCTTTCACTAGGGTACTTAAGGGCTTACCTGGGTGTAGGTCCCTAGATTCATCGTCCGATAAGATTTAGATTAGACACCACTGCACTTCTCCCGCCTGGGCTCTCTGGACTTCGCTGGACTTAGTTTGGGCCTGACTGTCTCCCTACCAGTCTGCTGCATCGTCTGTGCCTGTGCATCATACAGGAACCTGAAGTAATCTCCCTTGGAGTGTAGGAGTCACTCCCCTGAATTTCCAGGCACCGCAACTAAGTCGACCAGTTTGCAGATCCTGAGCGCCTCCGGATGCAGAGGTAGGTCCGAAGGTGTGGTTGTGCGGTTCAGCAGGACACTGGAGCTCTTGGTGATGGTTTCTTTGTGTACAGGGCCAGGGTCCTCTGGAGTTCTTGGTCTTTGAGGAAGGCAGGCAATCCTCCCAGGGTTTTGGAGGTCGCTGGACCAGCAGGACTAGTAGCTTTTTGGAGCAGGTTTCCCCGAGGGCTGCATACAGACCGGTAGGGCTTGGGCCAAGTCAGTTGTCGTCTGGAGTCTTCACTGCTGGGACGGCTTCCATCCTTCTTCTTCTTGATGTCGCCAGGAATCTAAGGATTAAGGTTCAGGGGTGCCCCTAAATACTCAATTTAAGGGTGTTGCAGGGGCTGGAATGTAGTAACCAGTAGGCTACTTACATTTAGGCTGACTACAACCTCTCACTCTGGGAAGGGAGAATACTCCTATTCCTATTGGCTAAAATCCTCTAAAGGAAGATGGAGGATTTTCAAAGGTGGGGTTACCTTCAGCTCAGGACACCTTAGGGATGGTCCAGCCTAAGAAGTGACACACTTTTCTTGCTTACTAATTTTCCCACCGACCTTGCTGCCAAAAGTGGGGCTTGGTCAGAGGGGCGGGCATCTACACTAGCTGGAGAGGCCCTTTCTAGTATAACAAAGGGTAGGACGCCTTTGAGGCTCACCACCCTTCAATGCTGTTCCTGTTTGGTAGTAGGTGTGAAGCACCTCCACCGAGAGCAGTTTTATTTCTGACCCACAAGAGCAAAATGCTCTCACCTTAGGGGGTCAGAAACATGTCTAGAGGTAGCAAGCTGGTGCAGACCAGTCAGGCACAAACTAGTGGTTTGATAGGTTTTCAGGGGGCCCTTCTGAGGGCTTTTTGAATCCAACACGTGAGTGTGGGATTATTAATCTGAGATGTTTGGTGCCAAACATCTTGGGATTTGGTGAAGCCATCATGGAGCTGTGGAACTTGTATTGACAAGTTTCCAGTCCATGTACTCAGTATGGCTTCACTATGCACTTATAATGTCTAAGAATGGACTTAGACACTGTAGGGGCATGTCTGCTCATGCCGTTATGCCCTCACAAGAGGTATAGTGCACCCTGCCTTAAGGCTGTAAATTATGCTGTAAGGGTGACTTACCTATGTTTCTTACAGTGCTGGCAGGCCTGGCACACATGGATGTGCGCCAGATCAGCTCTTTACTTTTAGCTGCACCAAGACACGCAGGCTACAGTGGCAGTGTGCATGTATTTGGTGAGGGGTCTCTTAGGGTGGAATAATACATGCTGCAGCCCTTATATGCCCTCTCTGGTCACAATGCCCTTGGTACCACTGGTACCTTTTACAAGGCACTTACTTATATGTGGGCCAGAGGTGTGCCATTTGTGGAACCATAGGTACAGTTTTGGGAAAGAACACAGGCCATGGGAATCTGATTAGCAGGATCCCAGTGCACATTCAGTCAAAGCTGCATTTAGAGTCAGGCAAAAAGTGGGAGAGTACTGCAACAGAACCTCATTTTCCTACACTATTCCTTCAGAAACAATTTAAAAACATGGCTGTTTAGACAAGCCTATCTTCATTGATATTAACTGTGAGTGACTCTCCTTTTCTTCAGTTCTTCACACAGATCACATTTTCATTTCCAAGAAAGTAGTGGTGAATGTGCGATTTTTAAGTATCCATAACATAATATTCAACTAGGCCGCAGGCGGTGCCTAAGTGAATACCAAGCAAACACAGTGGATGCTAAAATATAAGCACATTTAAATGATAAGCATACAAAAACAAATATGCATGATTTTTTGCATGTAATGCTATTTCCATGTATATGTTTTTAGAGCTCTCATGGAGTCTTGTGTTGTGTCAGGATGAAAGCCACAGGTGACAACCTGTCAAACATTCTGTACAAAAGATGGCTGTCTTTAAAGCTGTAAATTTATGATTAAGAATTCTGTGTGAGTGAACTTTCCATAGCTGGCTGAATTCAAATATTCGTAGGTAAGCCCTCATCATTTCACCTATAGAAGTAATGATGAGGACTGGGCTTATGTTTTTATAAGGTGCAATGGTTAATCAAAAAGGATGTCAATCAATCAATCAATCAAAATAACTTTATTCGGTTTTCACGTGTAAAACCATGAACGTTTCCAATATTTAAAAACAAAGCTTATAAAAATGCATAAAATGGTTACACAGTTCAACACATGGTAAACTAGACCCCATAGGTATCTCATACAATTCATAGGCAAAATACAATAAAAAATAGTCGGTCCCTTAAACATAAGAGTTAAAATAAACCAATGGATAGATGACTCCCGGGATCCTATATAATAATTCTGTATTATCCGGGGGACTAGAGTAAGAGCAGATCCCACAAATACTACCGTTTATTCAAGGTAGGCTCTAAGCTTCACTGCAGATTTAAGAAAATTAAGGACAAATAAAATAGAATCTTCATGCAACAGCTGTAAATAAATAAGAGCTGGGCGAGCCTGCCTGAATTTCATCCTCCTTAAAATAAGAACAATAAAAGTTTTCCGGGAGATCACATAAAACTTACAGAATAATAAAAATGAAGCAAGTCCTGTGGAGACTCACCGTCGCAGCCACAGGATGCTAAAATCTGTCCTCTACTACTCCCCTTGGTAAAGTCAGCAGGAGGTGGAAAAATCCAGGCGAAACCTGGTCAACAAAAAACGTTCATAAGTACTAAAATATCCCAGAAGATATGGCTCAGTAAATAATGTCGTTTTCATTTTTGAAAAAATTTGGAACACTAGGTTTCCTCAGTTCCAGCTCTTCCCTCTCTAGTTTCCTTAGACTGCAAAAGGACTCCCTTACCCACCCCAAATCCTTTTTAGATACCGATTCTGGGTTAGTGTATAATTCTGCTCTTCTTAGTCTTTCAAAGCTACTCTTTATGTATCTAAGCCATGGTATGTGATTGGCATAGTCAAGGGTCATACACTCTTTCAATATCAATTGAGTCAACGACAATCCTTCATTCTGCCAAATTTTTAACCAAAATGTTAGTGGACGGAGAGCTAATGTGTCAGACAAATACGGGACCCCCAGTTCTTCATGTACCACCATGTTAGCTGTTCCACGGGGTACACCCCAACGTATTCTCAGCCACTTGTAAGTCTTCTGTGGTTACATGCCCCCATATTTCACTACCGTAAGAGACTGACGCGACACACTTAGCCTGATGTATCTTTAAAAGTGATGCGATCGGTCTCTTGCCTAATTTGGAAGCAAAATTACAAATGGCCGTATTTGCCTGCACTAAGTCTCCCCTCTTTCTCTGTTTTAGTGGACCCCATTTCATCTGTTTATCCAATATGACCCCCAAATACGAGAAGACATCAGTGCGGGGGACCTGAGCAGTTCCTACCCTAATTTGAGGGGACTTTTTCGTACGAAGGCCCACCTGCATCATAAATGATTTGGAGTCGTTTATGGATAAATCACGGGCCGTCCTAAAGGCAGAGAAGGAGTCAAGCAGTGTTTGTAACTTCCCTGGCGGTCCTGGATATAAGGACCGCGTCATCCGCGTAAAATAAGAACGGTAGGCCGCGTCGGCATTCCTGCGGATAGTCAATCCTTGTAGTTTGTAGCACTTTATCCAGATCATTGATATACAAGTTAAACAAAAAGGGGGCCAAAATACACCCCTGGCGTACTCCTCTCTTTTGGCAAAATTACGGGAGACTCTTGAATCTTTTGAGAATCTAACTTGCGCCTTTATTGCTTGATGGAGATTTTCCCAAAAATAGAAGATCATCTACCCCAATAGCCAGCATGGTCTGCCACAGTTTGGCCCTGTTCACGCGATCAAATGCGGAAGACAGATCCATGAACGCTAGATAAATCGTGCCAGGGCGAGCAACCGTATATTTATTGAGAATCATAGATAGGTTGAGACACTGGGCCACAGTGGAACGCCCAGGGCAGAACCCGTACTGAATGTCCGATAGAATGACATGTTCCTCTGTCCAAGTGGTCAGCCTATCTAAAAGTACTCAACCCACCACCTTAACCACCGAATCCAACAAAGAAATTGGTCTGTAACAATGAATACTATCCTGATTGCCTTTTTTAAAAACGGGCACTATAGTAGAGGTAGCCCAAGACTCAGGACAGCCGGATTTTGGTGCTGCATTCATAACTCATGCCATGAGAACAGGCGCCCAAAAAGTTGGATCTGATTTAAAGAGGTCATATGGGATGTCATCAGGTCCTGGGGCTTTATTACTTGACAATCCGACAATACCATCCTTGACCTCTGCTAATTCAAAAACCATGTCAGGGATACCTGCCTCCTCGGAAAAAGAACAGTTTTGCTCAGTGGGGCACTCAAACATGGCTTCAAAATGGAGCACCCACTCCTCCTTAGTAATATGGGCACCTACTGCACTTCCTTCCTCGTGATTTAAAAAGGGACTATTAATTATGCTCCAGAATCTGGAACTGTCCCTCAACGTGCTAGCCTCAATTAACTACCTCCAAGCTTCCTCCTTTAAAGCGGACTTACGTCTTGCCAATTCCGCTTTATACTCTCTTCGGCAAGATCTCACTAATAGAGGATCTCTTGGGCTCCTATTTAAGGCTTCCCGCAGCTTCCTTGCTGCCCGGGAACAGAGGGAATCAAAGTATTTAGGGGACTGAGTAACAGGTCGCCGTGCCGGTGCGCTTAAGAAATCACTTATTTTATCTGAAATAGTTTTAAAAGCACTAATGACTTCCCCGGCACCGTGGTCGGTGTAGTGCACACGGCTAGCTCGTTAGCACATGAGACCGACATTAACTCATAGAATGCGCCTGGGGATATCTGGGTCCATTTTAGCCGCCTCCCACTATCTATTGGTCTCACCACCCCACTCTGCCCAGCCCCTCCCTCTATGCCACAATAAATGCCCACGAAGATGAACACACAGAGGATTATGGTCACTGTGTACACTCGCTTGTATAGCGAATCCTGTGAATAATTCTAGTAGAGGTGATGATACCAAAATAAAATCTATAAATGAACCTTCACCCCTACCTATAAAAGATGGATTAACGGCCTTGCTACACTGGTCAGATAAACACATGAGGGACGATAAATCGAATTCGTGTAGGAGGCCATTCAATGTTTCCCCTTGTAGGGAATGTTCAAAATGGATTCCTCTCACACGTGGACATCCCAGATCAGCTAGTCTAGATACCCTGGGATCACCGCATGTGTAAATATTAAAATCCCCGGCGATCATAAAATTTTGGAAAGCGACATTAAGATGTTGCCTAACAAAGGAGCCCAACAAGGAAATATTACACACATCCTTGGTACAAGATGTTGAATTATAAAAATTTATGAGATCCATTTTATGGGACCCCCTACAGAGTACCAGGCACTGTATACACGGGCTCTCTGTAGGCAGGACCAACAACTTGCATTCAACTGCCAAGGAAATATAAATTGCAAGGCCACCTCTTGGTCTTCCTACATATGAAGGGGTAGCCGGAACAGACAACGACTTATAGCCCTCCAATGGTAAACTACTTTCAGTCAGCCACTTTTCCTGCAAGCAAGTCACACTGAATTGTTTTATAAATGCAATCCACAAAGGGTCAGAAAATGTGTTGGTTAGAACAGCAATATTCCAGGATATAAAGTTCCTGTTGGTTTCACCCATAGTCCCATTACTTGGCCGTGAACTTTCCCGCTGGTTAGTAGATGTCACTAGATTCATAGAAGCAGGCCCACTAAGTCAATCACAAGCATCCAAGGCAGCCAAGGGTGCAAAATGGTTTGTTAGCTCAAAAATGGGAGGAAGTGGCTCCTGCCGGCCATGTACTGTCCAATTCCAGTAATTTGGATTAGGGGCCAGATTCGGATTCGAGTTCCTGAAAGATGGATACAACGGCATATGCCTTTTGATAGGGGCCCTGAAAGTATTAGACATATAATTCTGCCCCAATGGTTCAGGTTTATAAAAGAAACCAAGAGGTAGAGCCATCATGGATGACTTAGGACCAAAAGGGGTATTATTCAAATTTGTGATCAAAATCCTTTCTACGATATGAGGGCGATTAAAGTTGATAATAACACAATCACTCTTGCAGGACTTATGGGAACTGCCGACCCTTCACACCATGTTGATATTTTTCTCTACCCTCATTCCTAAAGCTGAATTACAGGATAGCCAATATAATACTTTGTACTTCAATTGAGAGTAATCCTCCTTGGCGCCCTGAGGGAGAGTTGGCACGTTCCACAATATCACAACATATGGGGTTGATTCTGCTGGCAGATGGATGACAGGCAAGTTCTGCATAGAGTTCTGCATAGAGCCCTCCGCTCCCCCCTGAGATTGCTCCCCAGGTGCGTTACTCTCTAGAGTAGATTGATCCCGTATAGCCGATCTTTCCATAGGGCCAGAGATTATGCCCGGCTTTGACACAGTGTGAATCACAGAGGGGGGCGAAACCGGACACAAATGTGCATGGCCCCTCGATAACTTTAGAGCGGAGAGTAGAGAATCCATAGTGTTTGTATGTAGGCTTGCAAATGTAGGACTATCCGTTGCTGAGGGAGCCATTAGTGACCTTGATTCCAGGTTAGCGACCCCACCCCTAGCGGTACACAACATTTGAGATCAGAAATACTTTTTTCAATCGCGATCAAACGTTGGATTACTGAGCCCAATTTAGAGTCCATCATGACCCTCATGGAATCCTGAAAGGATTCTAATATGCACGTTAGATCTACCTTTGTCAGTTCTTGCTCGACTGGGGTCTTCTGAGATGACGGATCGGCTCTTGGTCTTTTAGCCTTTCCCCCAGGCAGTTGGCCCTTTCTTTTCATGCCCGTCTCTTGATTGACTGACTCAACACCTCCTGGTCTTCCTCGCATCGCTAGTCCAGCAGCTAATGGTTTAATTGAATGACTAATGGACGTAGCCCCCTCTTGCCTCCGGCTTGAATGTACGGTGTCCCCCCTGGAATTATTAACCACAACAGTCGGTGTAAGTGGTAACTGCTGGCCAGTTTAACAACTGTTCAATCTGACAGGTTCTTGCACCCCGGAGTTATTAGAAGATTCGTCGACACTATCCACAGACCTTTGTATACATATGGGCAAGGGAAGATGGTCATTTACAGGAGATCTAGAGAGACGCCGGTTCACTAGCTCAATCTCCTTATCGAGCACTGATGCGGCCCGCTGCAGGAACGAATCCATGGTCACCACTGAACCTAAGGAGCCAGCGGTTGCCCCCCAGGAACTGTAGACGCCTTACGTTTCCCCATGTAGAACCCAAGTCGATGAACCAATTAACGGGTCGTCAACACAAAAACAGCAAGGGTCAAGGGTCAAAGTCAAGTCTGCCAATACATAAACAGAATGTTAGACACAAATTCCTTGGTACTCCGGCACCGAATCCCTTGGGTTGCTAG
Source organism: Calotriton arnoldi (assembly GCA_963921515.1). Classification (NCBI taxonomy): domain Eukaryota; kingdom Metazoa; phylum Chordata; class Amphibia; order Caudata; family Salamandridae; genus Calotriton; species Calotriton arnoldi. Next base: position 61,869 of record CAWUFW010019096.1, read on the forward strand.
TACACCAATTCTATGGCCAGCGGGCTATTCACAGGAGTATATGAATATAAAAATAAGGGGAGTTGTCTTCCTAACTAGAACTGAAGCTGGTGCAAGAGCTGGAAGATGGTTGTTCTTGCTGTGGCAGGGTACTGAAGTCAGAGAAAGGCGCTTCTGGATGATGTGGGCGGCTCGTGGGTGGCTCCTGCCGCGTTGGAGTATGGGGTTTGGAGTCCCCTGCGGCTCGCGGTAATGAGGCTACTGGCATTTTGGAAAAAGAATTATGGGCTCGCGCGCTGCGGGAGGCCTCTCCCTCTTTTAAGCTCCTCCTGGTGCTTCTGGATGATGTGGGCGGCTCGTTGGCGGCTCCTGCCGCATTGGAGTACGGGGTTTGGAGTCCCCTGCTGCTCACCGTAATGAGGCTACTGGCGTTTTGGAAAAAGAATTATGGATGTCAAAAAGGTAACCCTTCCTGCACAAAACCAACCTGACCACATCGCAGTCATTCTTTTTGCCTGATACAAGGGTCCCTGCAATGCTGCTAAGCAACCAACAGTCCACCAGCATATTAAGAAAGCGGAACTACACCACATCTATATAGATCTGGCACAATTCTGCCCTCTTGAGTTGAAGCAAAGCAGCTCAGCCATATTGCTTGTTGCATTGCATTGCGTCAAATCTTTTGATTGCGCCCAAGGGCTTTTCTGGGATTTTGGATGACTTGGTGGCAGTGAGTGAAATAGAAGTTGAACCACTGGAAGACAATGTCTGAAAAACCCAGGTGCATTTCAGATGTGTGGAGGACTGCTCAGTGAGTGACTGCCGAAGGCTGCAGAGAGAATGAAGAGGGTCAGGCAGCAGGGGTGTCCTTGTCAATAAGCAGGATGGCATCATCAAATGAAGCAGGATTGGTAGAACAGGAAGAGATTGTTAATGCTGATCTGGTCTTGCAGATGAATGGAGGTGTTTTCAATGGTTCTTCTGATATATGCGAAAAAGGTGATGGGGATATAATTGGCAGTATCTCCTTGGTCCAGTATGGGTTTTTTTGTCACTGGAAGTATGCATCGTGATTTGAGGATGTCTGGAACGATGCTTGATTGATTAAGACATTGATAATGTTGAGAAGGACTGTAAGAACCTCTCAAGGGACGGACTTCGTGATTGAGGCAGGATCTATTCTGCAAGGAAAGGCAGTTGAGGATGTTGGTGAGGTTGGTATTCATGATGTGGTTGTAGGCTGTCTGTTTCAGGGTGGATTGAGGGGCTATTGGAGGCATAGTAGATGTCTGACGTTGTTGGTGAGTGCTTTTCTCCTCATGTTAACTGTGTATGCTTTTCATGTTTGCAGATTTTTTGACAGCATGGGATCATGTCTTGAAAGATTGATTGAATTATATTCTCAATGAAAATTGCCACCTTGTATCTCTTTCTTTTTTGATGTGGATTTTGATATTATCAAGTAGTGCCATGCGGTGAAGGGATGTGCTGATTTGTACACCCAAATACTTAATTCTTTTCATTATCCATTTAAATTGTAGGCCATTAAGGCAGGCTCCCGTCATGAGCGGTGTAATTTGAGAATGCATCACTTTTCGCCAAATTGATGTGATAGCCAGTGAAAATGGAGAATCTATCCCCTATGTCCATTAGCACTGGGATGGAAGTTGCAGGAGATGTCTAGGTCAGAAGCATATTGTCTGCTTATAACATCAGTTTCAAATCGTCTGAGGATGTTTGTATTCCTTCCACTGCAGGTGTTTTCTGCATGGCTAAAGCCAAAGGATCCAATGCCGTTATAAAGAGCTTTAGGGAAAGTAGACATCCCTATCTGGTGCCTCTGTAGATGTTCAGATGAGAGCAGCAGAAGCCATTACAGCAGATTATCGCCTACGGGCTATGATATAGCTATTGAAGTAAAGCCTAGAAATTCAGGCCTATTCCCATTTTTCGCATTATCCTGTATAAATAGTTCCACTCAACCCAATCAAAAGCCTTTTCAGCATCAAGGGACAGGGCTTTTTGTTTGGCATTGTGGAGGGATGCAGGGGCGGCGGCTGTCCAGAGGAGGTGACAAAGGGTCCATAGGTGGTTGTGGGAAGAGCAAGCAGTTACGAATCCCACTTAATTGGTATGAATTAGCGATGGAATGTAGTTTTTCAAGCGGTTTGCCAAGACCTTGACGAGGATTTTCACATCTGAGTTGAGTGATATCAGGCAATAGTTCTCGCAGTTGGAGAGGATCTCTATCGGGTTTTGGGATTAAAGAGATCAACGCTTGAGTAAATTCAGACAATGGGCCCATCTGAGAGAAGACCTCCCGAAATAGATGTCCAAGAGTGGGATAGAGTGTTGAGTAGTGATCTTATAGAACTCTATTGAGAAGCCATCCACTCCAGGTTCCTTACCAGAGGCATGTTCCTAATAGCTTCTGCTATCTCTCCATCATCTATATCGCGGTCCAGATCCTGTTGACTGTCCCAAGTAAGGCATGGAATATAGAGGTCTTTGAAAAAGTGGTCTTCACGTGTCATGTTTTGTCGGGAGTATCTGAGGTGTAGAGGGTGGAGTAGCAAGCAGCAAATTCTTCCAATGTATCCCTTGGTGTGTGAGATAGACTCCCGGAAGAGAAACAGAAATTGTCAGGCTACCTGCTAGATTACGTGGAACTTAACAAAGACTCCACCCTCTCCCCCAAATGCTCTGTGCTGAGGCAAAAGCCTACATGAGAAGGCTGGTGATACGAGATTCGCAGACGACCAAACAGGCCAGCCGATGAAAACTTATCTTGGAAGGAGTAAAAGATACCCTGACCCAGGACCATCAGCGCAACCCATCACCAATGACCCTCCGCAGCCTTACAACAAAAAAATGTGAACTTAACTCCCTGCTTATATCAGTCGTTGCGAAAGCACTTTTATACCTCTGACACAAACACTATGAAAGAGGAGAAAAGACTGGTATGCTGCTTGCCTTTCAATTGCATCACAGATGGGCACACTCTTCCATTTCTACTCTGCTAAGGCACAATGGAAAGCTACTTACACACCAAGGGATACATTGGAAGAATTTGCTGCTTGCTACTCCACCCTCTACACCTCAGATACTCCCGACAAAACATGACACGTGAAGACCACTTTTTCAAAGACCTCTATATTCCATGCCTTACTTGGGACAGTCAACAGGATCTGGACCGCGATATAGATGATGGAGAGATAGCAGAAGCTATTAGGAACATGCCTCTGGTAAGGAACCTGGAGTGGATGGCTTCTCAATAGAGTTCTATAAGATCACTACTCAACACTCTATCCCACTCTTGGACATCTATTTCGGGAGGTCTTCTCTCAGATGGGCCCATTGTCTGAATTTACTCAAGCGTTGATCTCTTTAATCCCAAAACCCGATAGAGATCCTCTCCAACTGCGAGAACTATTGCCTGATATCACTCAACTCAGATGTGAAAATCCTCGTCAAGGTCTTGGCAAACCGCTTGAAAAACTACATTCCATCGCTAATTCATACCAATTAAGTGGGATTCGTAACTGCTTGCTCTTCCCACAACCACCTATGGACCCTTTGTCACCTCCTCTGGACAGCCGCCGCCCCTGCATCCCTCCACAATGCCAAACAAAAAGCCCTGTCCCTTGATGCTGAAAAGGCTTTTGATTGGGTTGAGTGGAACTATTTATACAGGATAATGCGAAAAATGGGAATAGGCCTGAATTTCTAGGCTTTACTTCAATAGCTATATCATAGCCCGTAGGCGATAATCTGCTGTAATGGCTTCTGCTGCTCTCATCTGAACATCTACAGAGGCACCAGATAGGGATGTCTACTTTCCCTAAAGCTCTTTATAACGGCATTGGATCCTTTGGCTTTAGCCATGCAGAAAACACCTGCAGTGGAAGGAATACAAACATCCTCAGACGATTTGAAACTGATGTTATAAGCAGACAATATGCTTCTGACCTAGACATCTCCTGCAACTTCCATCCCAGTGCTAATGGACATAGGGGATAGATTCTCCATTTTCACTGGCTATCACATCAATTTGGCGAAAAGTGATGCATTCTCAAATTACACCGCTCATGACGGGAGCCTGCCTTAATGGCCTACAATTTAAATGGATAATGAAAAGAATTAAGTATTTGGGTGTACAAATCAGCACATCCCTTCACCGCATGGCACTACTTGATAATATCAAAATCCACATCAAAAAAGAAAGAGATACAAGGTGGCAATTTTCATTGAGAATATAATTCAATCAATCTTTCAAGACATGATCCCATGCTGTCAAAAAATCTGCAAACATGAAAAGCATACACAGTTAACATGAGGAGAAAAGCACTCACCAACAACGTCAGACATCTACTATGCCTCCAATAGCCCCTCAATCCACCCTGAAACAGACAGCCTACAACCACATCATGAATACCAACCTCACCAACATCCTCAACTGCCTTTCCTTGCAGAATAGATCCTGCCTCAATCACGAAGTCCGTCCCTTGAGAGGTTCTTACAGTCCTTCTCAACATTATCAATGTCTTAATCAATCAAGCATCGTTCCAGACATCCTCAAATCACGATGCATACTTCCAGTGACAAAAAAACCCATACTGGACCAAGGAGATACTGCCAATTATATCCCCATCACCTTTTTCGCATATATCAGAAGAACCATTGAAAACACCTCCATTCATCTGCAAGACCAGATCAGCATTAACAATCTCTTCCTGTTCTACCAATCCTGCTTCATTTGATGATGCCATCCTGCTTATTGACAAGGACACCCCTGCTGCCTGACCCTCTTCATTCTCTCTGCAGCCTTCGGCAGTCACTCACTGAGCAGTCCTCCACACATCTGAAATGCACCTGGGTTTTTCAGACATTGTCTTCCAGTGGTTCAACTTCTATTTCACTCACTGCCACCAAGTCATCCAAAATCCCAGAAAAGCCCTTGGGCGCAATCAAAAGATTTGACGCAATGCAATGCAACAAGCAATATGGCTGAGCTGCTTTGCTTCAACTCAAGAGGGCAGAATTGTGCCAGATCTATATAGATGTGGTGTAGTTCCGCTTTCTTAATATGCTGGTGGACTGTTGGTTGCTTAGCAGCATTGCAGGGACCCTTGTATCAGGCAAAAAGAATGACTGCGATGTGGTCAGGTTGGTTTTGTGCAGGAAGGGTTACCTTTTTGACATCCATAATTCTTTTTCCAAAACGCCAGTAGCCTCATTACGGTGAGCAGCAGGGGACTCCAAACCCCGTACTCCAATGCGGCAGGAGCCGCCAACGAGCCGCCCACATCATCCAGAAGCACCAGGAGGAGCTTAAAAGAGGGAGAGGCCTCCCGCAGCGCGGGAGCCCATAATTCTTTTTCCAAAATGCCAGTAGCCTCATTACCGCGAGCCGCAGGGGACTCCAAACCCCATACTCCAACGCGGCAGGAGCCACCCACGAGCCGCCCACATCATCCAGAAGCGCCTTTCTCTGACTTCAGTACCCTGCCACAGCAAGAACAACCATCTTCCAGCTCTTGCACCAGCTTCAGTTCTAGTTAGGAAGACAACTCCCCTTATTTTTATATTCATATACTCCTGTGAATAGCCCGCTGGCCATAGAATTGGTGTACTAGCAACCCAAGGGATTCGGTGCCGGAGTACCAAGGAATTTGTGTCTAACATTCTGTTTATGTATTGGCAGACTTGACTTTGACCCTTGACCCTTGCTGTTTTTGTGTTGACGACCCGTTAATTGGTTCATCGACTTGGGTTCTACATGGGGAAACGTAAGGCGTCTACAGTTCCTGGGGGGCAACCGCTGGCTCCTTAGGTTCAGTGGTGACCATGGATTCGTTCCTGCAGCGGGCCGCATCAGTGCTCGATAAGGAGATTGAGCTAGTGAACCGGCGTCTCTCTAGATCTCCTGTAAATGACCATCTTCCCTTGCCCATATGTATACAAAGGTCTGTGGATAGTGTCGACGAATCTTCTAATAACTCCGGGGTGCAAGAACCTGTCAGATTGAACAGTTGTTAAACTGGCCAGCAGTTACCACTTACACCGACTGTTGTGGTTAATAATTCCAGGGGGGACACCGTACATTCAAGCCGGAGGCAAGAGGGGGCTACGTCCATTAGTCATTCAATTAAACCATTAGCTGCTGGACTAGCGATGCGAGGAAGACCAGGAGGTGTTGAGTCAGTCAATCAAGAGACGGGCATGAAAAGAAAGGGCCAACTGCCTGGGGGAAAGGCTAAAAGACCAAGAGCCGATCCGTCATCTCAGAAGACCCCAGTCGAGCAAGAACTGACAAAGGTAGATCTAACGTGCATATTAGAATCCTTTCAGGATTCCATGAGGGTCATGATGGACTCTAAATTGGGCTCAGTAATCCAACGTTTGATCGCGATTGAAAAAAGTATTTCTGATCTCAAATGTTGTGTACCGCTAGGGGTGGGGTCGCTAACCTGGAATCAAGGTCACTAATGGCTCCCTCAGCAACGGATAGTCCTACATTTGCAAGCCTACATACAAACACTATGGATTCTCTACTCTCCGCTCTAAAGTTATCGAGGGGCCATGCACATTTGTGTCCGGTTTCGCCCCCTCTGTGATTCACACTGTGTCAAAGCCGGGCATAATCTCTGGCCCTATGGAAAGATCGGCTATACGGGATCAATCTACTCTAGAGAGTAACGCACCTGGGGAGCAATCTCAGGGGGAGCGGAGGGCTCTATGCAGAACTCTATGCAGAACTTGCCTGTCATCCATCTGCCAGCAGAATCAACCCCATATGTTGTGATATTGTGGAACGTGCCAACTCTCCCTCAGGGCGCCAAGGAGGATTACTCTCAATTGAAGTACAAAGTATTATATTGGCTATCCTGTAATTCAGCTTTAGGAATGAGGGTAGAGAAAAATATCAACATGGTGTGAAGGGTCGGCAGTTCCCATAAGTCCTGCAAGAGTGATTGTGTTATTATCAACTTTAATCGCCCTCATATCGTAGAAAGGATTTTGATCACAAATTTGAATAATACCCCTTTTGGTCCTAAGTCATCCATGATGGCTCTACCTCTTGGTTTCTTTTATAAACCTGAACCATTGGGGCAGAATTATATGTCTAATACTTTCAGGGCCCCTATCAAAAGGCATATGCCGTTGTATCCATCTTTCAGGAACTCGAATCCGAATCTGGCCCCTAATCCAAATTACTGGAATTGGACAGTACATGGCCGGCAGGAGCCACTTCCTCCCATTTTTGAGCTAACAAACCATTTTGCACCCTTGGCTGCCTTGGATGCTTGTGATTGACTTAGTGGGCCTGCTTCTATGAATCTAGTGACATCTACTAACCAGCGGGAAAGTTCACGGCCAAGTAATGGGACTATGGGTGAAACCAACAGGAACTTTATATCCTGGAATATTGCTGTTCTAACCAACACATTTTCTGACCCTTTGTGGATTGCATTTATAAAACAATTCAGTGTGACTTGCTTGCAGGAAAAGTGGCTGACTGAAAGTAGTTTACCATTGGAGGGCTATAAGTCGTTGTCTGTTCCGGCTACCCCTTCATATGTAGGAAGACCAAGAGGTGGCCTTGCAATTTATATTTCCTTGGCAGTTGAATGCAAGTTGTTGGTCCTGCCTACAGAGAGCCCGTGTATACAGTGCCTGGTACTCTGTAGGGGGTCCCATAAAATGGATCTCATAAATTTTTATAATTCAACATCTTGTACCAAGGATGTGTGTAATATTTCCTTGTTGGGCTCCTTTGTTAGGCAACATCTTAATGTCGCTTTCCAAAATTTTATGATCGCCGGGGATTTTAATATTTACACATGCGGTGATCCCAGGGTATCTAGACTAGCTGATCTGGGATGTCCACGTGTGAGAGGAATCCATTTTGAACATTCCCTACAAGGGGAAACATTGAATGGCCTCCTACACGAATTCGATTTATCGTCCCTCATGTGTTTATCTGACCAGTGTAGCAAGGCCGTTAATCCATCTTTTATAGGTAGGGGTGAAGGTTCATTTATAGATTTTATTTTGGTATCATCACCTCTACTAGAATTATTCACAGGATTCGCTATACAAGCGAGTGTACACAGTGACCATAATCCTCTGTGTGTTCATCTTCGTGGGCATTTATTGTGGCATAGAGGGAGGGGCTGGGCAGAGTGGGGTGGTGAGACCAATAGATAGTGGGAGGCGGCTAAAATGGACCCAGATATCCCCAGGCGCATTCTATGAGTTAATGTCGGTCTCATGTGCTAACGAGCTAGCCGTGTGCACTACACCGACCACGGTGCCGGGGAAGTCATTAGTGCTTTTAAAACTATTTCAGATAAAATAAGTGATTTCTTAAGCGCACCGGCACGGCGACCTGTTACTCAGTCCCCTAAATACTTTGATTCCCTCTGTTCCCGGGCAGCAAGGAAGCTGCGGGAAGCCTTAAATAGGAGCCCAAGAGATCCTCTATTAGTGAGATCTTGCCGAAGAGAGTATAAAGCGGAATTGGCAAGACGTAAGTCCGCTTTAAAGGAGGAAGCTTGGAGGTAGTTAATTGAGGCTAGCACGTTGAGGGACAGTTCCAGATTCTGGAGCATAATTAATAGTCCCTTTTTAAATCACGAGGAAGGAAGTGCAGTAGGTGCCCATATTACTAAGGAGGAGTGGGTGCTCCATTTTGAAGCCATGTTTGAGTGCCCCACTGAGCAAAACTGTTCTTTTTCCGAGGAGGCAGGTATCCCTGACATGGTTTTTGAATTAGCAGAGGTCAAGGATGGTATTGTCGGATTGTCAAGTAATAAAGCCCCAGGACCTGATGACATCCCATATGACCTCTTTAAATCAGATCCAACTTTTTGGGCGCCTGTTCTCATGGCATGAGTTATGAATGCAGCACCAAAATCCGGCTGTCCTGAGTCTTGGGCTACCTCTACTATAGTGCCCGTTTTTAAAAAAGGCAATCAGGATAGTATTCATTGTTACAGACCAATTTCTTTGTTGGATTCGGTGGTTAAGGTGGTGGGTTGAGTACTTTTAGATAGGCTGACCACTTGGACAGAGGAACATGTCATTCTATCGGACATTCAGTACGGGTTCTGCCCTGGGCGTTCCACTGTGGCCCAGTGTCTCAACCTATCTATGATTCTCAATAAATATACGGTTGCTCGCCCTGGCACGATTTATCTAGCGTTCATGGATCTGTCTTCCGCATTTGATCGCGTGAACAGGGCCAAACTGTGGCAGACCATGCTGGCTATTGGGGTAGATGATCTTCTATTTTTGGGAAAATCTCCATCAAGCAATAAAGGCGCAAGTTAGATTCTCAAAAGATTCAAGAGTCTCCCGTAATTTTGCCAAAAAGAGAGGAGTACGCCAGGGGTGTATTTTGGCCCCCTTTTTGTTTAACTTGTATATCAATGATCTGGATAAAGTGCTACAAACTACAAGGATTGACTATCCGCAGGAATGCCGACGCGGCCTACCGTTCTTATTTTACGCGGATGACGCGGTCCTTATATCCAGGACCGCCAGGGGAATTACAAACACTGCTTGACTCCTTCTCTGCCTTTAGGACGGCCCGTGATTTATCCATAAACGACTCCAAATCATTTATGATGCAGGTGGGCCTTCGTACGAAAAAGTCCCCTCAAATTAGGGTAGGAACTGCTCAGGTCCCCCGCACTGATGTCTTCTCGTATTTGGGGGTCATATTGGATAAACAGATGAAATGGGGTCCACTAAAACAGAGAAAGAGGGAGACTTAGTGCAGGCAAATACGGCCATTTGTAATTTTGCTTCCAAATTAGGCAAGAGACCGATCGCATCACTTTTAAAGATACATCAGGCTAAGTGTGTCGCGTCAGTCTCTTACGGTAGTGAAATATGGGGGCATGTAACCACAGAAGACTTACAAGTGGCTGAGAATACGTTGGGGTGTACCCCGTGGAACAGCTAACATGGTGGTACATGAAGAACTGGGGGTCCCGTATTTGTCTGACACATTAGCTCTCCGTCCACTAACATTTTGGTTAAAAATTTGGCAGAATGAAGGATTGTCGTTGACTCAATTGATATTGAAAGAGTGTATGACCCTTGACTATGCCAATCACATACCATGGCTTAGATACATAAAGAGTAGCTTTGAAAGACTAAGAAGAGCAGAATTATACACTAACCCAGAATCGGTATCTAAAAAGGATTTGGGGTGGGTAAGGGAGTCCTTTTGCAGTCTAAGGAAACTAGAGAGGGAAGAGCTGGAACTGAGGAAACCTAGTGTTCCAAATTTTTTCAAAAATGAAAACGACATTATTTACTGAGCCATATCTTCTGGGATATTTTAGTACTTATGAACGTTTTTTGTTGACCAGGTTTCGCCTGGATTTTTTCCACCTCCTGCTGACTTTACCAAGGGGGAGTAGTAGAGGACAGATTTTAGCATCCTGTGGCTGCGACGGTGAGTCTCCACAGGACTTGCTTCATTTTTATTATTCTGTAAGTTTTATGTGATCTCCCGGAAAACTTTTATTGTTCTTATTTTAAGGAGGATGAAATTCAGGCAGGCTCGCCCAGCTCTTATTTATTTACAGCTGTTGCATGAAGATTCTATTTTATTTGTCCTTAATTTTCTTAAATCTGCAGTGAAGCTTAGAGCCTACCTTGAATAAACGGTAGTATTTGTGGGATCTGCTCTTACTCTAGTCCCCCGGATAATACAGAATTATTATATAGGATCCCGGGAGTCATCTATCCATTGGTTTATTTTAACTCTTATGTTTAAGGGACCGACTATTTTTTATTGTATTTTGCCTATGAATTGTATGAGATACCTATGGGGTCTAGTTTACCATGTGTTGAACTGTGTAACCATTTTATGCATTTTTATAAGCTTTGTTTTTAAATATTGGAAACGTTCATGGTTTTACACGTGAAAACCGAATAAAGTTATTTTGATTGATTGATTGATTGACATCCTTTTTGATTAACCATTGCACCTTATAAAAACATAAGCCCAGTCCTCATCATTACTTCTATAGGTGAAATGATGAGGGCTTACCCACGAATATTTGAATTCAGCCAGCTATGGAAAGTTCACTCACACAGAATTCTTAATCATAAATTTACAGCTTTAAAGACAGCCATCTTTTGTACAGAATGTTTGACAGGTTGTCACCTGTGGCTTTCATCCTGACACAACACAAGACTCCATGAGAGCTCTAAAAACATATACATGGAAATAGCATTACATGCAAAAAATCATGCATATTTGTTTTTGTATGCTTATCATTTAAATGTGCTTATATTTTAGCATCCACTGTGTTTGCTTGGTATTCACTTAGGCACCGCCTGCGGCCTAGTTGAATATTATGTTATGGATACTTAAAAATCGCACATTCACCACTACTTTCTTGGAAATGAAAATGTGATCTGTGTGAAGAACTGAAGAAAAGGAGAGTCACTCACAGTTAATATCAATGAAGATAGGCTTGTCTAAACAGCCATGTTTTTAAATTGTTTCTGAAGGAATAGTGTAGGAAAATGAGGTTCTGTTGCAGTACTCTCCCACTTTTTGCCTGACTCTAAATGCAGCTTTGACTGAATGTGCACTGGGATCCTGCTAATCAGATTCCCATGGCCTGTGTTCTTTCCCAAAACTGTACCTATGGTTCCACAAATGGCACACCTCTGGCCCACATATAAGTAAGTGCCTTGTAAAAGGTACCAGTGGTACCAAGGGCATTGTGACCAGAGAGGGCATATAAGGGCTGCAGCATGTATTATTCCACCCTAAGAGACCCCTCACCAAATACATGCACACTGCCACTGTAGCCTGCGTGTCTTGGTGCAGCTAAAAGTAAAGAGCTGATCTGGCGCACATCCATGTGTGCCAGGCCTGCCAGCACTGTAAGAAACATAGGTAAGTCACCCTTACAGCATAATTTACAGCCTTAAGGCAGGGTGCACTATACCTCTTGTGAGGGCATAACGGCATGAGCAGACATGCCCCTACAGTGTCTAAGTCCATTCTTAGACATTATAAGTGCATAGTGAAGCCATACTGAGTACATGGACTGGAAACTTGTCAATACAAGTTCCACAGCTCCATGATGGCTTCACCAAATCCCAAGATGTTTGGCACCAAACATCTCAGATTAATAATCCCACACTCACGTGTTGGATTCAAAAAGCCCTCAGAAGGGCCCCCTGAAAACCTATCAAACCACTAGTTTGTGCCTGACTGGTCTGCACCAGCTTGCTACCTCTAGACATGTTTCTGACCCCCTAAGGTGAGAGCATTTTGCTCTTGTGGGTCAGAAATAAAACTGCTCTCGGTGGAGGTGCTTCACACCTACTACCAAACAGGAACAGCATTGAAGGGTGGTGAGCCTCAAAGGCGTCCTACCCTTTGTTATACTAGAAAGGGCCTCTCCAGCTAGTGTAGATGCCCGCCCCTCTGACCAAGCCCCACTTTTGGCAGCAAGGTCGGTGGGAAAATTAGTAAGCAAGAAAAGTGTGTCACTTCTTAGGCTGGACCATCCCTAAGGTGTCCTGAGCTGAAGGTAACCCCACCTTTGAAAATCCTCCATCTTCCTTTAGAGGATTTTAGCCAATAGGAATAGGAGTATTCTCCCTTCCCAGAGTGAGAGGTTGTAGTCAGCCTAAATGTAAGTAGCCTACTGGTTACTACATTCCAGCCCCTGCAACACCCTTAAATTGAGTATTTAGGGGCACCCCTGAACCTTAATCCTTAGATTCCTGGCGACATCAAGAAGAAGAAGGATGGAAGCCGTCCCAGCAGTGAAGACTCCAGACGACAACTGACTTGGCCCAAGCCCTACCGGTCTGTATGCAGCCCTCGGGGAAACCTGCTCCAAAAAGCTACTAGTCCTGCTGGTCCAGCGACCTCCAAAACCCTGGGAGGATTGCCTGCCTTCCTCAAAGACCAAGAACTCCAGAGGACCCTGGCCCTGTACACAAAGAAACCATCACCAAGAGCTCCAGTGTCCTGCTGAACCGCACAACCACACCTTCGGACCTACCTCTGCATCCGGAGGCGCTCAGGATCTGCAAACTGGTCGACTTAGTTGCGGTGCCTGGAAATTCAGGGGAGTGACTCCTACACTCCAAGGGAGATTACTTCAGGTTCCTGTATGATGCACAGGCACAGACGATGCAGCAGACTGGTAGGGAGACAGTCAGGCCCAAACTAAGTCCAGCGAAGTCCAGAGAGCCCAGGCGGGAGAAGTGCAGTGGTGTCTAATCTAAATCTTATCGGACGATGAATCTAGGGACCTACACCCAGGTAAGCCCTTAAGTACCCTAGTGAAAGGTTTGGGAAGATTCAGGGGACCCTCCCAGGGGAGGGTCTGGACAGGGGAGGTTACTCCCATGTCCTTCGGCCCGAGTCGAAGTGGATCACCAGTCCCAAGTAGATTCCCCAGCAGTCCTGAGCTTGAGTCCACCCCAGAGTGACCAATCCTGTACTCCACCTCGACGCCTGCAGCCTCAACATGAAGAGTCCCTCAACCGGGACTGTCTACGGTAAGACTTTTCCGACCTGCAAAGATACCCCTGCACCCAGAGGCCCCCCGGCCTCGGGGAGCTCCACCAACAGTGTCCCTGAGTTCTTCAGCATCCCAGCTTACCTTCACAGCCACCGGTTCCCTTCGTCTAGCTTCCTGGTCCGAGCCTGCAGCCTGTGCTCAAAATCTTCATTGGTTTGTATTGGGTGCCTGATGCTGTGTTGACACTCTGTACCCGGCCACCTCTGTGCCACTGAACGTGTGTGTTTGGTGCTGCCTCGTGGCCCCCCTAGTGCTGGTCTAAATCCCCGGAGACTGACCCCCAACTCCGATTTTATTAACCTTCAATCGGCACCTCTTTGAGTGCCCCCAGTCTCCATTGATTTACATTGAGCCCCAGTGACCGAATTTGCCCTCTGCACCCGGCTGCCCCAGTGCCACTGGTGATGCAGTCTCTACACTTACCTAACCCTTGCCCAGTGTTGATTCTAAAACCCGAAGACTGGAATTGTAAGGCGTGTCCTTACCTGTAAAATTGCATTATTATTTAACTTCCATAGTTTAACATTGAACTGCTTGAAAAATGCATGATGTCCACTTTTTATATTGAAAAAGTGTGATATTGCAAAACATATTTTTCTACAACAAAGTATCTTTGGTTCCATGTAATAAACATACAAAAAGTAATATTTTTTATAAACCGTTGGTCTCGGATTTAGTCTTTGAGTGTGTGTAATCATTTCTTGCTTGAGTGTGTATAACAAATGCTTAACACAGCCTTCTGATAAGCCTAACTGCTCGCTCACACTACCACACAAGAAAGCATTAGTATTAACTACTTTAGCCTCTGTAAAGCCTCTGGAGATCCACTGGACTCTGTGCAGAGCCAGCTTCCTACTATTGGTCTCAAAGATCTAAATTACATGGGGTATTTTTGCCGAATGCATTGACAACCTGGGAGAATCCCGAGGCAGATTATCTCCATCTGCAGAATGTCTTAGGGCATTGCAAGGTTCCAAGGTTGCTGGTCAGTTGTCTTAGGGTTTCACGCTACTCTCTGGCTATGCTGTTTGGGATTTAATTGGCAGACTTTGTACAATGATCACTTTGTCATACAGCTCATGAGGACAATTATGTTAACTTAGGGGCAGATTTACAAGCCCCTTGCGCCACCGATGCGTCACTTTTTTGTGATGCACCGGCGGTGCATTTTAGTGCCCCATATTTACGAGGACAGGACAAGCCACCCTGCATGACTTTTCCTGTTCTTGTAAATGTTGTCCCTTTGCACGCAGCACTTTACTTGAAAGGGGTGTTCCATGGGTGCTGCTGTGGGTGTTCCCATGCAAAACCCATGGTACCAGACGCATTTTCAGATTTTAGAGAAATCGTAAATCTGGAAATGCGTCTGAATGCTACGCCTCCCCAGGCATTCTGCAGCAAACATAGAAAGAGGAAAATGCCTCTGGTTATTGTTTAAGTACAGGAAGGTGTCCCTTCCTGCATGTAAACAATCAGTAACCCGTTTGAGCATTGTACGGCCTAAATAAGGGTATTCCGGTCCGGAGGCGGAGATTCCGCTCCGGAGGCGGAAATTCCGGCCCAGAGGCGGAAATTCCGCCACAGGGCCGGAATCTCCGGCCCGGGAGCGGACATAAAGTTAGTAGTGATAAGTGTATTCTGTGAATACCGAAAATCACTAACTTTACGTATTTCACGTAAGTTAGTTCTGTGAATCAGGCCCACTAATCAGAAGTTGAACACCCACACAATTGTAATATATCACAAACCAAACAACAGTGCTTGAAAGAGCTAGAAGTGCAGATACTCACTTTTCCAAAGTATGTGCTTTATACTGAGAAGTGCTGGTTCTGTATCACTGGTAGTAATGCATTCCTGCTGAGAAGTGCTGACCTCTGCCTAGCAAAAAAGGAAGTGAAAGGTACTTCCAGCAATTCAGGGCACACTGCAGAACAAGTAACACATAACCATCAGACTCAGAGATGCCACAGAGCACTTTACACCATTGACGCATCCTCACAAACCAAATCAGACACTGATCTGTGATGGAAACGTCAGAGCCATTTAGAAAGTCAGCCCAGAACTGACGAAAACAATACAAGGCTCTTCCTATGCAGAGATCATGCAATGAACAATGAAAAAACATGCCTCCAGGACTGTACGGACACCCAGGATTCAAAAGTAGCAGACCCCCAGATTGGATGAGCCTGTGCAACAGAGAATGATAAAGTTCTGGCCTCATTGGCCAGTTTTTTGTTCATTGCTGTACTCATCGCCTGACAGGCCAAACACCAGAGTAGGTAAGTAACCAGATATTCATGAGTGGGATCCAAGAAGTTGCTTGCCAACCCCCTGCCAGACCTGGGAACAGGGTTTGGACTTGAGAAGGTGTTTTTATGATGGATTGCGTGCAGAAAGTAATTTGCCAGTCTGATGGAGGGAGTTATGCTTCAGCTTACAAGCTGCATTCCTTGCACGCCAAAGTAACCGTAACGTAACATTTTCACACTAGATGACAATGAAGGAATGAGTACATAGCTAGAGGCCCCGAAGTCAAACCTCAGTAGCTGTTCCAATATTTTACTAATGCCTTTTACTCAGTGCTTAATTTGTAAAAAATAAATAAGCGCCAGGGCCCTCATCAGGAGGCCACTGCAGCTTGCACCACCCATAGACCCCCCATCAGCACTGCAATCACAGGACCTACACATCTATTATTCATCACACTACTACAAGTGTGACAATTCAGACTGGTCGAAGCCCCCAAAGCTATTAGAATGTCTTGGGCGGCAGGTATTTCTGCTTATTTCTAAATCATACAAACAATGCCACCATATGGCAGCTGTCATATGTGCCGGTGTTGCCAATTCAGTGCCTGTGCCGATCACCCACCGGCTCAAATTAAGCACTGCTTTAACTGCAGTATTATTTTGATGCATTTAAATTGTATCACAAAGAACTGGATCCTAAGTGTGGACCCCACATGTACCTAGCAGAAAATGTGGTCTTGGGCATCTCAGGTGTAATCCAACTTGAACCACGTGTGTTATGCTGGGAACCTCCTTCAGCCTTAATTCATATGTCCCTACAAAGTTTTCCGGTTAGAAACATTTTAAGCGCTGGTTTGGATACATTTGGTCAATATCTGGTTATCAATAATGGCTGCAAAACAAAGGGCGTCTGCAGTCTTGGCGGAGGCCCAGCAGTCATGTCGGTGGGCCTGCACTCGTGACGGGGGCCCTGCACTCATTGCAGGACCTCCGCAATGTGTAACTGCAGTGCAGATGTTCCGTCACGGGTGCAGGCCCCCCGCCACGTCTGCGGAGCCTTTGCCATGAGTGTAGACCCCTGCTACGACTGTAGAGCCTCTGCCATGAGTATAGGCCCCCCGCCATGACTATGGAGCCTCCGCCACAAGTGCGGAGGTCCTTTGTGACTCAGCCGTAAGGGCGCCCGCCTCACCCCGTCGAGCAGAAGCCATCTAGCTATACACAGCAATTTTGGCAAAATGACTTGCAGCCCTGCTCTTCAATTCCTGCTGTTCTCAGCTCTGCAAAAGTTATCCATCCTTAGCCTCACTCATGATAGTCTTACCCAGTGCAATCTTAAGGATTTAAGGGGCACAGGACAAGACAAATTTGGGGGGCCCTTTTTGGGCCCCTCTTTGTACATATAGAAAATGTATTACCCATTTCCTGCTACTTTAAGCCGGCACCGACACCGCCGCCCGCAACCTCAGACAGTGGATCAACGACTGCGCCAACACCCTCGCCCCGATCAAGAAACCCTCCAACAGTCACACCAACAAGAAAGCCAGCTGGTTCACTGAAGACCTCCGGGCCTCCAAGCAAACCTGCCGAAAGCTGGAGAAGATCTGGCTCCGTGAACGAACACCGGACAGCCACGCAGCCCACAAGAACGCCACCCGCAGACACCATCACCTCATCAGATCCGCCAAAAGGGCCTCCTTCAAAGACCGCCTAGACAACAACGCGCACAACAGCAAAGAGCTCTTCAACATTGTGAAGGAACTCTCCAACCCCAGCTCCAACACCAACGACGTCCCACCCTCGCAAGACCTGTGCGACTCGCTGGCCACCTACTTCCATCGCAAGATCGCAGACATCCACGACAGCTTCTACGCCACGACCGCCCCGACAACCACTGAGACCTCCGCCACCACGACCACCATCCGCACCAACCGCCTGCTCTCCTGGACCAACATCAACGACGACGACACCATCAAGATCATGAACACCATCCACTCCGGATCTCCGTCAGACGCATGCCCACACCACATCTTCAACAAAGCCAGCACAGCCATCGCACCCCATCTCCGGAAAGTCATCAACACCTCCTTCGAGACAGCAACCTTCCCGGAGAGCTGGAAGCACACCGAGATCAACGCCTTACTCAAGAAACCCAAGGCGGACCCCAAGGACCTCAAGAACTTCCGGCCCATCTCCCTGCTCCCGTTCCCATTAAAGGTCATCGAGAAGACCGTCAACGAACAACTGACTCGCTACCTCGAGGAGAACAACATCCTGGACCCTTCCCAGTCCGGGTTCCGCAGCAACCACAGCACCGAGACTGCCCTCATCGCCGCCACCGATGACATCAAGTCCCTGCTGGACAACGGAGAAACGACGGCCCTCATCCTCCTGGACCTGTCAGCCACCTTCGACACGGTCTGCCACCACACACTACGAACACACCTCCACAACACCAGGATCCAAGAGAAGGCCCTGGACTGGACCACCTCCTTCCTCTCCGGCAGAACACAGAGCTGTCGTGATGTCATTCCCATGATTGCCAGAATGTTGATGGAATCTGGGAATAGAATGTGTTGGGGGTTCGATCTAGATGTTCGAGGCTCTGGCAGTTATCCCGGA
The DNA here is from genome assembly GCA_963921515.1 of Calotriton arnoldi. NCBI lineage: Eukaryota > Metazoa > Chordata > Amphibia > Caudata > Salamandridae > Calotriton > Calotriton arnoldi. The sequence continues at coordinate 80,299 of CAWUFW010019096.1, forward strand.
GACCTCTGAAGCAGCTGGGTGTGTCGGGAACGTGTGTTGTGACAACTTAATAAAGAAGATCACCCCCACGCTACTCTCCTGTGACTTCTTCCTGGGAACCCATCTAACATTTGGCGACGATCCGGATACTTTTGCTTGTCACTTCTATCAACACGTCCCGGACACCTTTGCCCTCCTTCAAGACGCACGGTGACTGGATTGAAGCTAACGAAGCTACGAAGCCACTCATCTCTTACTAAGTGTTGGCTACAGGTCGTATAACTTTCTCTGCAAATTGTTATATTTCCCTTGAGGCCTGTTTTGCCACACCAACTGCCACCTCGCGAGCGCTTATCCTACCTTGCACACATCGTGGAATTCTCAGCACGCCTCCATTCTTCTGCCTGCATCCTCTCAGCGTGGAATCCCTAGCGCGTCCTCGTTCATTTTTCTTCAGCCTTCCCCGCGTCTTCACGTCACGTCAGGACGTGTGTAACCTCACGTTGAGGTCACGCTACGTGCCACGCCATTTTGTCAGGCACCAACGCTTTGTCAGGCATCAATCTATGCCTCAACTTTAATACATTCATTGCGCGGTGACGCGCACACCAAGTGGCTAGCGCAGCCCTCTGGCACTAACGCTGTCATTCCAATCAGTGCCTCAACACTTATACTTTCATTACGCGGTGACACGCACACTAAGTGGTTAGCGCAGCCCGAAGGCACAAATTACTCTGTGATGCGCACACCATCTTTTATAATTCAAAGAAGTGGATATCACGTCAAGCGCTCACCTAGCTTCAAGTCTCCAGAGTTATCCATACAATCGGTGATGCGCACACCCTATTTTTAACACTTTCAACACCTACAGTTTTGAATGCAACGCCAAGCGCTCATCTAGCTTCAAGTCTCCAGAGTTATTTATACAATCGGTGATGCGCACACCCTACTTTTAACACTTTCAACACCTACAGATTTAAATGCAAATATCGTATACTTAAGTAATATGCACAATTGTATTCACGATTTATTACTTGTGTGTGTCATTGTGATAATCATCTAATTGCTGTTTTTCACAATTTTAAACCGTTTTTTCTTCTTAAAATTGTATTGGTCAACATGCAAAACATAACAGTCCCTCCACATTTTTTACCAGAACCTGGGCCGCTGAAAACCAAATGGAAACAGTGGTTCAAAGGTTTTGCTAGCTACATAATAGCGTTGGATGGATCTAAATTTGAACCAGTCAGGAAATTAGCTCTACTTTATAACAATCTAGGTTCAGAAGGCCAACGCATTTTTGACCATTTACCTGTAGTCACCCAACCTGATGAAACTGATTGGGATGTTTACAAAGAAGCTGTAAACAGACTTTCAAACTATTTCAAGGACGATACCAGCATTGTGGTTGAGAGGCACAAATTTTAAACTAGACGTCAAAATGAGTTTGAAACCATTGATAATTTCCTAGCGGAACTAAGAGTTTTAATTTCCACTTGTGAATTTGATGGTAATACTGATTCTTACCTCAGAGATCAGCTCATTGTCAACTGCTTTAACAAAAAAGTTCAAGAAAAACTATTGTGCGGTAGAAATCCTTCTTTAAACGAAACCCTGGAAATAGCTAGGGGCATTGAAAGGTCTGTAATTGCACAAAAAGAATTGAATAAGTCTAAAATTGATCCTGTGGTTGAACCTGTTTATGCTATCGGTACTAAACCCAAAACATCTTACAACAAAGTTCCTGATTCTAAAAAACAAAGTTTCTGCTTTAGATGTGGCTCCTTCACACATTTAGCCAATGCAAGAAATTGTCCAGCCTTAGGTAAACCTTGTACCAAATGCAAAAAGTCTGGTCATTTTGCTCGTCTGTGCAGAACTCCTTACAAGGTAGCTGCTCTTGAACACATGGAAGATTCTTCTGACCCAAATGTATCTACCATCAAAAGCTTCAGTAAAATTGTACTGTCCATTGATTCTGATACTGATGATGATGTTAAGGGTCCTTTTTGCAATGTTCACATTGGTGATGTTGAAATTCGAGTCACTGTTGATTCTGGTTCCCCAGTCACTTTCGTATCCGATGTTCTATTTTTCAAACAATGGAATTCTATACAACTATCACCTCCTGACATTCGCACCATTGCCTTTGGTGGACACAACATTGATATGTTGGGTTTTTTCCTTGACAATATTAAATTTGAAGACAGAGTAATATTCACCAAAATTTATGTGGCGAAAAAAGGCTACAACATCTTGGGGTGGAAGGACCAAGGGAAGTTTGGCATGGTTCTTAGACCAGGTACTGCTTGTCCTATTTCCTTAATAGACATTCTTGAAGTCTACCCTTCTTTGCAACAATTATTACTCAAGCACAAAGCTTTATTTGATAACAAGTTAGGTATGGTGCACAGTTTTGAGCATAAAATCATCTTAAAAAAAGACGCAGTACCTGTCGTACATAAGGTCAGAAACATCCCACTATCCATTAGAGACCAATTAAAACAACACTTGGAAGTCTTATGTGAGGAAAAAGTGATAGAACCAATTGACTCATCAGAGTGGATTTCTCCGATAGTGGTCGCAAAGAAAAAGGACACTAAAGACATTAGGCTCTGTATTGATTTGAGATCACTTAATAAGAACATCTTAATCGATTGTTTCCCTTTACCGAAAATTCAAGAGATGTTAGCTCTTCTAGGTGATGCCAAAAATTTTTCTTGCCTCGACTTAAAATCTGCTTATCATCAGGTGGAACTATCTAGTGATTCACGTTCACTTACTGCTTTTAACACCCCATTCGGTGCTTTCAGATTCCTAAGAATGCCTTTCGGCCTAGCTTCGGCCGCTTCTGTATTTCAAAAATTAATGTTTAAATTGTTTAACAAGTGTAAAAATGTTCTTGCATATCAAGACGATATTCTTGTATTTGCAAAAAATACTGAAGATCACCTCTTGATTTTGAGCAATGTATTTGATATTTTAGAGTCTAATGGCTTCACTGTAAAAAAAGAAAAATGTAAATTTATGGTAAGCAATATTGACTACCTAGGTCATCACATTTCAGAATCTGGTATTAAGCCTAAGGCTGACCTTGTCAAGGCAATTTGTGACAGCCCCTCCCCAGAGAATAAAGATCAGTTACGGTCTTTTCTCGGACTCTGCGAGTATTACTCTAGATTTATTGACAGTTTCGCTTTTCAAACAGAACCTTTGAGGAAACTCCTTAGAAAGGGGGAACAATTTATGTGGAAGGAGACTGAATCCACAGCTTTCACCAATTTAAAAACCTAATAGTGAAAGCTCCTGCTTTACATCCCTTCAGAGATGATCTCCAATCCATTGTCACAGTTGATGCCAGTGGAGTCGGAGTAGGTGCCGTCTCTCTCAGTTAGTTGAGGGTGTTGAACACACGGTGGGCTTCGCCTCAAGATCTCTTTCCCAGACGGAACGCCATTACAGTACTATTGAAAGAGAAGCTTTGGCTTGCGTGTGGGCCACCAAACACTTTGAAACCTTTTTGTGGGGCCGAAGATTTGTTCTGGTCACTGACACAAGCCCCTTGTTTTTTTATTATCTAAAAATGATCATGACAAGGTCAGTCCTAGACTTGTAAGATTACTTTCCAGGATGTTTGAATTCAATTTTATAATTAAGCACATTCCTGCTGATTTTTTATCTAGGTGCCCCCTACATGAAGAACATTCCATAGAAGATGATTTAGAATGTGTTGTAGGATTGGTTGATGGTTTGGTTGTCCTAGAAGGGTCTATCAGCAATTCTGAATGGGTAGATTCTTCTACATCTGATGAGGTGCAAAATGCAATCAAGAGTTGTATTTCTAAAGGGTGGCCCGAGGAAAGAAATTTGACCGAAGGTTTGCGTCCTTTTCACAAGGTAAAGGATGATCTCACCATTGAAAATAATCTTATCATGAGAGGCTCTTTGTTAATTCCTCCTAGAACCCTCAGATTAAGATTAATTAATTTTGCCCACCAAGGCCACCTTGGCATGACGGGTAAAAAAATACGTCTTCGACTCTACTACTGGTGGCCGGGGATGGATGTTGATGTGGAGAATTTTGTAGGCCATTGTAGCAGTTGTTCCATTGCTGATAAATCTTTAAGAGTACGTAACACACCTCTTTTCCCAGTGGCTTTTCCCAATGGGCCCTGGGAAAAACTTGGCATAGATTTCATTGGCCCGATGTATAATCTAAAGATCAATATGAGATTTGCCTTAGTTGTAGTGGATTACTTTTCGAAATGGGTGGAGTGTAGATTTTTGTCCGAACCCTCTACCACTTCGGTAAAGGAGTTACTTAATGATCTCTTCCGGCGTGAAGGTATCCCCAAAGTTATTGTCTCTGACAATGGGGTTCAATTTAAGTCCCATTTTATGCAATCCTTTCTAAAGAACATGGGTGTCAAACACTTAACAGTGGCCCTTTATAGTCCCCAAGGCAATGGCAGGGTAGAAAGGGTGAACAAGATGTTAAAAGAAACTATTCAAATGGCCTATGTTCAAGGAGATTCTGTTCATGATGCTGTTCAAGAAAGGTTATGGAGTTACCATAATACTCCACACTCTGTGACTGGCACTCCTCCTTTTGTGTTATTGAAAGGACGTTTTGGTTCTTCCAAACTTAGTCCTAACTGGGTGTTGGAACAAACCAAATGCTCAAACAAAATTCCCAATATGGATGATGTGCGTGATACAGTTTCCAAAGCACAAGTCAAAATGAAGCAAGTGTATGACACAAACAAGAAGGTGAAAGACACTCAATTTTTTGTTGGAGATCTTGTTAAAGTTAAAAGACCTGTAGGAGTCAAAAGTCTTAGTTCCAAATTCTTTCCCATGACTCGTATTGTCAGAGTCTCTAAACATGCGGTTCTACTAGAGACCGGCAGGTGGTGGAGTAAAAGGAATGTAGTTTTAGTAAAAAACAATGTATGCATTAATTCTCATGGTAATTCTTCATCGGATTGTTCTACTTTGTCTTTACCTGATGTTCATTTTACTACTCAACAAAGTGACACTGTTTCTCATCACTTTGGTGGTGGAGATTCCTCTTCTTCTCAAGAGGCTCTTAGTGGAACTTGTTCTTTGTCTGAGCATCCTCAAACTCATTCTTCTTTGTTAAGAGGAGAAGGAAATGTCTGTATTGGTACGGATTCTGGTTCATTCCCCAGTCCGTCAGCCATTGCTCCAAGGGAAGGCAAGAGGAGACCTTGTCTTCCTCATTATCTGAAAGATTATATTCTTAATTGATTCTCCCTGCATTTTTCTTGTTCCTCATTTTCATGTTATCTTTTATTTTTGTGTCTTATTAATTGTAAATAGTATTCAGTTGCGCTATTGTGTTAAGGGGGAAGATGTGTCGTGATGTCATTCCCATGATTGCCAGAATGTTGATGGAATCTGGGAATAGAATGTGTTGGGGGTTCGATCTAGATGTTCGAGGCTCTGGCAGTTATCCCGGAGACCTCTGAAGCAGCTGGGTGTGTCGGGAACGTATGTTGTGACAACTTAATAAAGAAGATCACCCCCACGCTACTCTCCTGTGACTTCTTCCTGGGAACCCATCTAACAAGAGCGTCCGCCTTCCCCCTTCCGCTCCGAAGCCACCAAGATCATCTGCGGCGTACCCCAGGGCTCTTCCCTCAGCCCAACTCTGTTTAACATCAACATGGCACCGCTCGCCCACGTCGCCCGTCGGCACGACCTCAACATCATCTCCTACGCCGATGACACCCAGCTGATCCTCTCCCTCACCAAGGACCCCCACACCGCCAAAACCAACCTTCACGAAGGAATGAAGGCCGTCGCTGAATGGATGAGGAACAGCCGACTGAAGCTGAACTCGGACAAGACGGAGGTCCTCATCCTCGGATCCACTGGGAACCGCCCCAACACCCACCGACCACGCACGCAACCTAGGGGTCATCCTCGACTCCACCCTCTCCATGACTAAACAGGTGAACGCCGTCTCCTCCGCCTGCTTCAACACCCTCCGCATGCTCCGCAGGATCTACAAGTGGATCCCCACTGAAACGAGAAGAACGGTCACCCAGGCCCTCGTCAGCAGCAGGTTGGACTACGGAAACGCCCTCTACGCAGGAGCCTCGGCCAAACTCCTGAGCCGTCTCCAACGCATCCAGAACGCCTCTGCATGCCTGATCCTCGACATCCCTCGCCGCAGCCACATCACACCCCACCTGAGAGACCTGCACTGACTCCCAGTCAACAAGAGGATAACCTTCAAGCTCCTCACCCACGCACACAAGGCACTCCACAACACCGGACCAACGTACCTCAACAGACGACTCAGCTTCTACACCCCCACCCGCCAGCTCCACTCCGCCGACCTCACCCTCGCCACAGTCCCCCGCTTCCGAAGAGCGACCTCCGGTGGCAGATCGTTCTCCCACCTCGCCGCCAAGACCTGGAACACCATCCCCATCCACCTACGGCAGACCCAAGACCTGCTGACCTTCAGAAAACTCCTCAAGACCTGGCTTTCCGAGCAGTAGCAGCATTCCCCACCCCAGCGCCTTGAGACCCTCACGGGTGAGTAGTGCGCTTTACAAATGATATGATTGATTGATTGATTGATTGAACAATACTGAATTATACATTAAACTTCAACAGGGCCACAAAAAACTGTTAAAATATGTTTTGCCCAGGACCCTGGTGACATTGGGTTACACTGCGTTAGAGATGGCACTGGGTCAGAGGTAGATGTAGGCAGAAAGGGAGAGATGTTGAGAGGGAGAAACAGAATAGACCGAGTTCTGATAGCGAGAAAGTTCCCCAGGAGCCCCCTTGGTAGTTGGGGGTCCTGGGCAATTGCCCACTTTGCCCAACTCCTTAGTGACAAGTCTATATTTAAATAACATTAGCAATGGCAGGACCTCCACTCAGTGCTCCCCTGCCCTCTTCCACCACCCCATTCTGTCTCCCCTACGATGGGAGCATGGAGCTAACCTCCTCCAGAGCTGCCTGAAAAAAGTTATATTACTTAAGTTATTTGATTCTTTAATGGAACTGCGGAAACAGAGCATAAGTTTAATTTCTGCTTTGCAGGGTGACTTTATCTTTGTCCCAAAAACCGGGACATGTATTTTAAATTGAGAAAAGCGTCGGCACACTAAAGCTATACTGTAAATGGCCCCTAGATGTCACTATTGCATTGGAGTATTGACTCTTGCTACTGTTGTTGATGCCTATTATGCTGCTGGATAACTGTTGCAAATACCTTGCCAATATTACTCCAAACGCTCCCAGAAGGTAGGTTCCACCTTTGCTAAAGATAAATACTGTCCATGTGTTCACGTTCTGGGCTTCTGAAAAGGCTCAGACATTATGCTTAAATAGAACTTTATAGAATATTGTCAGCATTCATTGTTAACATGGACTTTCTGCCTTGTTTTATTTGATCAGTCAAGGATCAATATAGCAGCTCTAGAATACATTTTAAAGTGCCTTCTTCTTATGTTTGCTGTCTAAAGTATGGACTGGTAAGGGGGTGAAATGTCAGCTCTAGGTGATTTTCCGAGTGGGAAAATCAATAAAAGCAAGTGGCGTAATGGATGAAACTTGAGGTGGCCCCTGCAAGGTACATGGAGGGGCCCCCTCGGGACTCAATCAGGATTTCTCAGGTTAGAGTACTGTGCTGATGGGGCCCCCTGGAGCTTGGGAAACCCGCAATGCTGGGGCTGCGGGGGCCTATGTTACGCCACTGACAAAGGCCTGTATTTTTCCATTTTGTGATATGAAGTTAAAACAGCAAGTATATATGAAGATTTAATCTTGAGAGGGCTTTAGAGTTGTATCAAAGACCCCTAAAGAATTTTTAGAACAAACACATTTGAAAAAGAATGTAGATCATTTTGCACAAATTTATGTTCAGGCACCAGCTTATGCCTTTGCAGAATCTCACAACCATATGAAATTGCCAGTATTGTACTTTGATAAAGGTGGAAATGCTACATATGCATCATATACACACAGAACATACTAATCAGAAGTTGAACACCCACACAATTGTAATATATCACAAACCAAACAACAGTGCTTGAAAGAGCTAGAAGTGCAGATACTCACTTTTCCAAAGTATGTGCTTTATACTGACAAGTGCTGGTTCTGTATCACTGGTAGTAATGCATTCCTGCTGAGAAGTGCTGACCTCTGCCTAGCAAAAAAAGGAAGTGAAAGGTACTTCCAGCAATTCAGGGCACACTGCAGAACAAGTAACACATAACCATCAGACTCAGAGATGCCACAGAGCACTTTACACCATTGACGCATCCTCACAAACCAAATCAGACACTGATCTGTGATGGAAACGTCAGAGCCATTTAGAAAGTCAGCCCAGAACTGACGAAAGCAATACAAGGCTCTTCCTATGCAGAGATCATGCAATGAACAATGAAAAAACATGCCTCCAGGACTGTACGGACACCCAGGATTCAAAAGTAGCAGACCCCCAGATTGGATGAGCCTGTGCAACAGAGAATGATAAAGTTCTGGCCTCATTGGCCAGTTTTTTGTTCATTGCTGTACTCATCGCCTGACAGGCCAAACACCAGAGTAGGTAAGTAACCAGATATTCATGAGTGGGATCCAAGAAGTTGCTTGCCAACCCCCTGCCAGACCTGGGAACAGGGTTTGGACTTGAGAAGGTGTTTTTATGATGGATTGCGTGCAGAAAGTAATTTGCCAGTCTGATGGAGGGAGTTATGCTTCAGCTTACAAGGCAAATGTATTTGCAGTGTCCCAGCAGAGAACCAGCTATATGCGGGGAAGACTGCAGCAAGGCAACAACTTTGGGGCAGGGTGCTGTAGGTAGCTTTTTAAGATAAGAACATTCACTGCATATCAACAAAGAGGGAAACAGGGGAAGCATCTTACTGTCATTGAAGTTGCGGCTGCTTCATACTAGCCCCTCACCTGCGCCATGGGAACATGTGGATCCTTTCAGTTACCATCTGTAGCAAGAGAAGATTGCCATTAAGAAATTTGAGCCCTTGGCCCATGCCCCAGGGCTTGCATAGTTCCCAGCTTTGTCCTTGCTTGTCCTGCACAATCGCAAGCAGCTCTGGTCCTGTGGGTGCCCTACTATTAAAAACTCTGGACTGTGACAAGTGGGCGCCGGTCACTGGAGGTGGTTGAGGTTGGGGCTACTTGGAGCACCGACCCCTCAGCACTCAACGTCTGACGTGGGACAGCTCGTGCACAGCTCCTGGTGTTCCTCAGTGTCGCCTGGTCCTCACAGCTACAGAGTCAAGGTCCTCGTCAACCATTCTGCAACACCCGATATCGGAAGGCATTCCTCTTCCAAGTCTCCTGGTCACTCCTGAGTGACATAAACTCTGTCCCCTCTGCTTGCAGGTACCTCTCAACAAGAATCCATCTTCGTACTCCTCCGGACACTTTCTCCTTCCTCCACAGCAGCACTTTTCTGAAGGCCTCCATTGGGTACGACGGCGGTTTCCGACACCCCTTCACACGTATGCACCCAGCTTCTCTGGTGCAGGTAACGTGGGTACTAGGGTATCCATGGGTGGGGTGGCTCTCCAACCTTCTGTCTTCCAGGGGGTTTCTTCAGGATCCACTGAGAAGGGTCCTTAATCTTTAAAAATCCAACCACGACTTACACGTTGAACTGTACTGAGAACGCAGTCGTGTTCCCACACTGCACACGCTCTCCGTGGGGTCCCTATCTACTTTCCTTGGGTGGCTCTGTGGGTCCCCAGCAATTCTACGTCCTCTCGACATTGTCTTGACTCGAGTCGTGGTTCTTTTTTCACTTACTTAGCATATGGTTTGGTCCACCCCGGGGTCCACAGTATTTTCTGTGCTACTTACTGTATTTGTTTGCTAAGTATTGTGTGCATTGTGCATATCTCCGGGTAGGAGATATTTGTATGTGTTAGAGAGTATTATATATTAAATACATATTTTTATAAATACCTTTGTATGGTTGTTTTTCACTTAATCTATACTATAAGATTGTATTCTGTAAAACAAGCTGCTTTACACTCCTTCTGGACTAAGCCTGAAGGCTGCTCTCCACAGCTACCACTTAGAGAGCATTCTAAGGTTGTCTCAGACCTCTTAAATCACCATAAGGGTTGTCTTGACTAGTGCAAGGTGCCCACTTACATAAGTTGACATCATATACCAAGCCAGCTTCTCACAAGATTCCTGAAAAAAGTTGTTTAATGTTAGTTTTAGGCCAAGGGTGAGTGGATTACTGCAACAAGTTGTTTGAAATTTCATTTTATGATAATGGTGATTGGATTACTGCAACAAGTTCATTTAAATTTAGTTTTAGGTTTAAGGTGAGCGGATTCCTGAAACAAGTTTTTTTAAAGTTAGTTTTAGGTCTCGGGCGAGTGGATAACTGCAACAAGTTGATTTAAATTTAGTTTTAGCATAAGGGTGATTGGTTTTGCAACAAGTTAATTTAAATTTAGTTTTAGGATTAGGGTGAGTGTATTCCTGAAACAAGTTGTTTTAAATTTAGTTTTAGGGTTAGGGCGAGTGGATTCCTGATTTTTTTTTTTTAAAGTTAGTTTTACGTTTTGAGTGTTCAATGCTAGTTTTAGGATAAGGTTTGGTGGAATACTGCAACAAGTTGATTGAAATTTATTTTTAGGATATGGGTGATTTGATTACTGCAAAAAGTTAATTTAAATTTAGTTTTAGGATTAAGGTGAGTTGATTCCTGATACAAGTTGTTTTATAGTCAGTTTTAGGGTTAGGGGATTCCTGAATTTACTTTTAGGATTAGCGAGAGTGGATTCCTGAAACAAGTTGCTTTAACGTTAGTTTTTGGGTTAGGGTGAGTGGGTTCCTGAAACAAAATTTTGTAAAGTTACTTTTAGATTTCGGGTGAGTGGATTCCTGAAAAACAAATTATGTTAGTTTTAGGAAAAGGGTGAGTGGGTTACTTGAAAAAATTGGTTTAAATTTAGTTTTGGGATAAGAGTGATTGGATTATTGCGATAAGTTAATTTAAATTTAGTTTTAGACTTAGGGTGAGTGGATTCCTGAAACAACATTTTTTAAAGTTAATTTTATGTTTTCATGTGAATGGATTCCTGAAAAAAAATGATTTTAGTTTTAGGAAAAAGTTCAGTGGGTTACTGCAAAACATTTTTTAATCTAGTTTTAGGATAAGGGTGATTGGATTATTTCAACAAATTAATTAAAATTTACTTTTAGGAACAGGGAGAGTGGATTCCTGAAGCAAGTTGTTTTAAAGTTACTTATAAGGTAAAGGTGAGTGGATTCCTGAATTAAAATTTTTAAAAGTTAGTTTCAGTTTTCAGGTGAGTGGATTCCTGAAAAAATAGTTATGTTAGTTTTAGGAAAAGGATGAGTAGGTTACTGCAAAAGATAGATTTAAAATTAGTTTCAGGATAAGAGTGAATGGATTATTGTGATAAGTTAATTTAAATTTAGTTTTAGGATTAGGGTGAGTGGATTCCTGAAATAAACTTTTTGAAATTTAGTTTTAGGTATTGGGCGCATTGATTCCTGAAAAAAGTTTTTTATGTTAGTTTAAGGAAAAGGGTGAGTGGATTGCTGCAACAAGTAGATTTAAATGTAGTTTTCGGATAAGGGATATTAGATTATTTCAAAAAGTTAATTAAAATTTACTTTTAGGATTAGGGAGAGTGGATTCCTGAAACAAGTTGCTTTAAAGTTAGTTTTAGGGTAAGGGTGAGTGGGTTCCTTAAACAAAATTTTGTAAAGTCACTTTTAGATTTCGGGTGAGTGGAATCCTGAAAAAATAATGTTTTATTAGTTTTAGGGACAAGGTAAGTGGGTTACTGCAAAAAAAGTATTTATATTTAGTTTTAGGATAAGGGTGATTGGATTATTTCAACAAGTTAATTTAAATTTACTTTTTAGGTTAGGGAAAGTAGATTCCGGAAACAATAAAATTAGTTTTAGGGTTAGGATGAGTAGATTCCTGAAACAAAATTTTGTAAAGTTAGTTTTAGGTTTCGGGTGAGTGGATTCCTGAAAAAAGAAGTATTTAAGTTTTAGGAAAAGGGTGAGTGGGTTACTGCAAAAAATTGATTTAAATTTAGTTTTAGGATAATAGTGATTGGATTATTGAGATAAGTTAATTCAAATTTAGTTTTAGGATTAGGGTGAATGGATTCCTGAAACAAATTTTTGAAAGTTAGTTTTAGGTATCGGGCGCATGGATTCCTGAAAAAAGTTTTTATGTTAGTTTTAGGAAAAGGGTGAGTGGTTCACTGAAAGAAGTTGATTTAAATTCAGTTTTCGGATAAGTGAAATTGGATTATTTCAACAAGTTAATTAGAATTTACTTTTAGGATTAGGGAGAGTGGATTCCTGAAACAAGTTGCTTTATTGTTAGTTGTAGGGTTAGGGAGAGTGGGTTCCTGAAACAAAATTTTATAAAGTGACTGTTAGGTTTCGGGTGAGTGGATTCCTGAAAAAAAAATTATGTTAGTTTTAGGAAAAGGGTGAGTGGGTTACTTGAAAAAATTGATTTAAATTGTGTTTTGGGATAAGTGTGATTGGATTATTGTGATAAGTTAATACAAATTTAGTTTTAGGATTAGGGTGAGTGGATTCCTGAAACAAATTTTTTGAAATTTAGTTTTAGGTATCGGGCGCGTCGATTCCTGAAAAAAGTTTTTATGTTAGTTTTAGGAAAAGGGTGAGTGGATTCCTGGAACAAGTAGATTTAAATTTAGTTTTCAGCTAATGGAGATTGGATTCTTTCAACAAGTTAATTAGAATTTACTTTTAGGATTAGCGAGAGTGGATTGCTGAAACAAGTTGGTTTAACGTTAGTTTTAGGGTTAGGGTGAGTGGGTTCGTGAAATTTTTTTTTGTAAAGTTACTTTTAGATTTTGGGTGAGTGGATTCCTGAAAAAAAAATTATGTTAGTTTTAGGAAAAGGGTGAGTGGGTTACTTGAAAAAATTGATTTAAATTTAGTTTTAGGATAAGGGTGATTGGATTATTTCAACAAATTAATTTAAATTTACTTTTAGGAACAGGGAGAGTGGATTCCTGAAGCAAGTTGTTTTAAAGTTACTTATAGGGTAAGGGTGAATGGATTCCTGAATCAACATTTTTAAAAGTTAGTTTTAATTTTCGGGTGAGTGGATTCCTGAAAAAAAGTTATGTTAGTTTTAGTAAAAGGATGAGTGGGTTATTGCAAAAGATAGATTTAAAATTAGTTTCAGGATAAGAGTGATTGGATTATTGTGATAAGTTAATTTAAATTTAGTTTTAGGATTAGGGTGAGTGGATTCCTGAAATAAACTTTTTGAAATTTAGTTTTAGGTATTGGGCGCATTGATTCCTGAAAAATGTTTTTATGTTAGTTTAAGGAAAAAGGTGAGTGGATTGCTGCAGCAAGTAGATTTAAATTTAGTTTTCGAATAAGGGAGATTGGATTATTTCAAAAAGTTAATTAAAATTTACTTTTAGGATTAGGGAGAGTGGATTCCTGAAACAAGTTGCTTCAAAGTTAGTTTTAGGGTTAGGGTGAGTGGGTTCCTGAAACAAAATTTTGTAAAGTTACTTTTAGATTTCGGGTGAGTGGATTCCTGAAAAAAGAAGTATGTTAGTTTTAGGAAAAGGGTGAGTGAGTTACTGCAAAAAATTGATTTAAATTTAGTTTTAGAATAATAGTGATTGAATTATTGAGCTAAGTTAATTTAAATTTAGTTTTAGGATTAGGGTGAGTGGATTCCTGAAACAAAAATTTTTTAAAGTTAGTTTTAGGTTTCGGGTGAATGGATTTCTGAAAAAAGAATGTTTTTTTAGTTTTAGGAAAAAGGTAAGTGGGTTACTGCAAAAAAATGATTTATATTTAGTTTTAGGATAAGGGTGATTGGATTATTTCAACAAGTTAATTTAACTTTACTTTTTAGGTTAGGGAAAGTAGATTCCTGAAACAAGTTTCTTTAAAATTAGTTTTAGGGTTAGGATGAGTGGATTCCTGAAACAAAATTTTGTAAAGTAAGTTTTAGGTTTCGGGTGAGTGGATTCCTGAAAAAGAAGTATTTAAGTTTTAGGAAAAGGGTGAGTGGGTTACTGCAAAAAATTGATTTAAATTTAGTTTTAGGATAATAGTGATTGGATTATTGAGATAAATTAATTGAAATTTAGTTTTAGGATTACGGTGAATGGATTCCTGAAACAAATTTTTGGAAAGTTAGTTTTAGGTATCGGGCGCATGGATTCCTGAAAAAAGTTTTTATCTTAGTTTTAGGAAAAGGGTGAGTGGTTTACTGAAAGAAGTTGATTTAAATTTAGTTTTCGGATAAGGGAGATTGGATTATTTCAACAAGTTAATTAGAATTTACTTTTATGATTAGGGAGAATGGATTCCTGAAACAAGTTGCTTTAAAGTTAGTTTTAGGGTTTATACCTGATAGATCCACCTCCCACAATCTCCGGACAATATTCTCCATGTTTCACATTTTAGAACCCAGCATGTCTGCTGCGGCAGTGATGCTAGATGCGGCCAAAACATTCGATTCAGTAGAGTGGAAATATATGTTTTTTATTCTTCAGCACATGGGATTCCCGCCTCTATTCCTACAGTGGGTAAGAGTGCTGTATGCAGATCCATCGGCCAGGGTGCGTGTTGGAGGTTTGACATCTGACCAGTTTACTATACAAAGGGGCACTCGCCAGGGCTGCCCATTGTCCCCGCTGCTTTTTGCTATTATACTCGAGCCGCTAGCGTGTGTCATGAGGCAGAGACATAGGGAAACGGCACTAAATTTTCATTACCGACCAGTCGCCATTTCGCTATATGCGGACGATATGGTGCTTTTTGTGCGAGAGCCCTCTCGGTACCTGGCACAGCTGCTGAGGGAATACGTGAGGTTTGGCGTTTGTCGGGACTAGAAGTCAATTGGGATAAATCCATCGTTATCCCACTGACGGAATCAACGACACAACCGGACATGGAGTTCCCGCTGGTGTGGTCTGCAGACCCCATCAAATATCTCGGCGTCTGGGTCCATCGAGACCCGGACAGGGTGATACATGAGAATTATGGAATGGCACATGCCAAGTTGGAACGGCAGGTGGATATATGGGTGAACCTGCCGCTCTCCCTGGCGGATAGGATTGCGCTTATTAAGATGGTGGTCCTGCCGCAATTTTTGTACTTGTTTACTAACATCCCGCTTGCACTGTCAAAAGCGTTTTTTAGCACTCTCCTAGGCACTCTGCTCAGGCTGGTCTGGGGAGGCAAGAGTGCCCGCGTAAAGTGGTCAGTTCTTACAAGTGATTATGGGAAAGGTGGATTTGGGGCGCCAGATTTCTATGTTTACTATTTGTGTGCGCAAGCCCAATATGTATTTTATTGGGTGGGACCGCATGCGTTTACACCCCATGTCGCGGTGGAGGAGGGGGATGTATACCCCACACCATTGCACAGTATGGTCACGCACAGGGCGCGGGGACTCCAAGAACGGAGATAAATACAGTGGATACGACTGTGGCTGCCTGGCAGGAGATGGGGCGTCTGGCGCATAAGCTGCCGTTGTATGCTCCAGCCATGCGTATAGAACATCATGCTGCGCTATCGGTGACCCATGAAGCACCATCGATGCGGCTACTTGAGGAGGCAGGCTTTCAGCTGATGCAGGATCTCTACCCAGAGGGTCTTTTATCACACCAGACGCTTTGTAATATATTAGTAACCCAACGTTGCTGTTTAGATTTGCTATGCACAGGCTTAGGCATGCGGTCAGAGCCCATTATGACACCTACCCTCTGGAGCCTCCCGCGCTGCTGTCCCTCCAGTTTGTGCTTACCACTCCCACCAATAAAAAGCTGATATCTCGTTTATACAAGATGGTCAGGGACGAATGCCTGGGTCAGCCTGACAGAAGTTGGGAGAGATGGAATGCCTGTCTACTCGAACCGATATCGGAGAAAGATTGGAAGTATGTGTGCGAATTGACGGGCACGCTTACCATGAACGGAAATTTGCGCATCATACACTTTAAATATATGCACCAGGTGTACTATACCCCTGCACGCTTGCAAAGATTTGGCCTGCGTGAGTCTAGTAGCTGTGCACGATGTGGACAGGGGGCGCTGACTTCTTGCATCTCGCTTGGGGATGTGGAAGAGTGGCTGAATTCTGGGAGGCTGTGGTGCGTGATTTGAAGACAATGGCTGCTATTGAACTACAGTGCACTCCGCTTATTTGTCTGCTGGATTGTGTACCCCACGCCAGGGGTGTGAATGGTAGGTTTGTACGACTGGCCCTGCTCATGGCCACATGGCGGGTGGCAATTACGTGGGGTGGGAAGCGTGCGCCGAAAGTGGACCACTGGCTAAAGGAATTGGTCTATTGCAAAGACAACATGGAGACATACGCGGAAGAATTGCCTATGATCTCATGGCCAAAGGACATTTGGGAGCCCCTGAGGCTCTTTCTCCTGACAAGGGCAGCTGTGGCTGAGCAGAATGCTGCGCATTAGGTGTTGCAGGGGCGGTATACGGCCAGACTGGGTGAAATGAATGGATGGACGAAAGTTGCTCTATTGCTCCAATGCGACTAGATGACTACCACTTAGAAAGAATGAGGGGTTTTATTTGTCTCGTCTTCATAATTTGATGTGTTTTGGATTTTGGTTGAATTTGTGGGGAAATGTATGAATACAATTATGCATATATTGTATCTATGTACCATGGGATTATTTTTTTCTGTTGATGTAGTTGTATTGTGGTGTCCTTTTTTGAAAATAATAAAAAAATAAAAATAAAAATAAAAAGTTAGTTTTAGGGTTAGGGAAAATTTTGGAAAATTTTGTAAAGTTACTTTTAGGTTTTGGGTGAGTGGATTCCTGAAAAAAAAATTATGTTAATTTTAGGAAAAGGTTGAGTGGGTTACTTGAAAAAATTGATTTAAATTTTGTTTTGGGATAAGTGTGATTGGATTATTGTGATAAGTTAATTCAAATTTAGTTTTAGGATTAGGGTGAGTGGATTCCTGAAACAAATTTTTTGAAATTTAGTTTTAGGTATCGGGCGCGTGGATTCCTGAAAAAAGTTTTTATGTTAGTTTTAGGAAAAGGGTGAGTGGATTCCTGGAACAAGTAGATTTAAATTTAGTTTTCAGATAATGAAGATTGGATTATTTCAACAAGTTATTTAGAATTTACTTTTAGGATTAGCGAGAGTGGATTGCTGAAACAAGTTGCTTTAAAGTTAGTTTTTGAGTTAGGGTGAGTGGGTTCCTGAAACAAAATTTTGTAAAGTTACTTTTAGATTTCGGGTGAGTGGATTCCTGAAAAAAAAATTATGTTAGTTTTAGGAAAAGGGTGAGTGGGTTACTTGAAAAAATTGATTTAAATTTAGTTTTGGGATAAGAGTGATTGGATTATTGCGATAAGTTAATTTAAATTTAGTTTTAGAATCAGGGTGAGTGGATTCCTGAAACAACATTTTTAAAGTTAGTTTTATGTTTTCGTGTGAATGGATTCCTGAAAAAAATGTTTTTTAGTTTTAGGAAAAAGTTCAGTGGGTTACTGCAAAAAAGATTTAAATTTAGTTTTAGGCTAAGGGTGATTGGATTATTTCAACAAATTAATTTAAATTTACTTTTAGGAACAGGGAAAGTGGATTCCTGAAGCAAGTTGTTTTAAAGTTACTGATAGGGTAAGGGTGAGTGGATTCCTGAATCAAAATTTTTAAAAGTTAGTTTTAGTTTTCGGGTGAGTAGATTCCTGAAAAAAAAAGTTATGTTAGTTTTAGGAAAAGGATGAGTGGGTTACTGCAAAAGATAGATTTAAAATTAGTTTCAGGATAAGAGTGATTGGATTATTGTGATAAGTTAATTTAAATTTAGTTTTAGGATTAGGGGTGAGTGGATTCCTGAAATAAACTTTTAGAAATTTAGTTTTAGGTATTGGGCGCATTGATTCCTGACAAAAAGTTTTTTATGTTAGTTTAAGGAAAAGGGTGAGTGGATTACTGCAACAAGTAGATTTAAATGTAGTTTTCGGATAAGGAGATTGGATTATTTCAAAGAGTTAATTAAAATTTACTTTTAGGATTAGGGAGAGTGGATTCCTGAAACAAGTTGCTTTAAAGTTAGTTTTAGTGTTAGGGTGAGTGGGTTCCTGAAACAAAATTTTGTAAAGTTACTTTTAGATTTCGGGCGAGTGGATTCCTGAAAAAGAAGTATGTTAGTTTTAGGAAAAGGGTGAGTGAGTTACTGCAAAAAATTGATTTAAATTTAGTTTTAGGATAATAGTGATTGGATTATTGAGATAAGTTAATTTAAATTTAGTTTTATGATTAGGGTGAGTGGATTCCTGAAACAAATTTTTTTAAAGTTAGTTTTAGGTTTCGGGTGAATGGATTTCTGAAAAAAGAATGTTTTTTTAGTTTTAGGGAAAAGGTAAGTGGGTTACTGCAAAAAAATTATTTATATTTAGTTTTAGGATAAGGGTGATTGAGTTAATTTCAATTTATTTTTTAGGTTAGGGATAGTAGATTCCTGAAACAAGTTTCTTTAAAATTAGTTTTAGGGTTAGGATGAGTGGATTCCTGAAACAAAATTTTGTAAAGTTAGTTTTAGGTTTCGGGTGAGTGGATTCCTGAGAAAAGATATATTTAAGTTTTAGGAAAAGGGTGAGTGGGTTACTGCAAAAAATTGATTTAAATTTAGTTTTAGGATAATAGTGATTGGATTATTGAGATAAGTTAATTCAAATTTAGTTTTAGGATTAGGGTGAATGGATTCCTGAAACAAATTTTTGAAAATGTAGTTTTAGGTATCGGGCGCATGGATTCCTGAAAAAAGTTTTTATGTTAGTTTTAGGAAAAGGGTGAGTGGTTTACTGAAAGAAGTTGATTTAAATTTAGTTTTCGGATAAGGAGATTGGATTATTTCAACAAGTTAATTAGAATTTACTTTTAGGATTAGAGAGAGTGGATTCCTAAAACAAGTTGCTTTAATGTTAGTTTTAGGGTTAGGGAGAGTGGGTTCCTGAAACAAAATTTTGTAAAGTTACTTTTAGATTTCGGGTGAGTGGATTCCTGAAAAAAAAATGATGTTATTTTTAGGAAAAGGGTAAGTGGGTTACTTGAAAAAATTGATTTAAATTTAGTTTTGGGATAAGAGTGATTGGATTATTGCGATAAGTTAATTTACATTTAGTTTTAGAATCAGGGTGAGTGGATTCCTGAAACAAAATTTTTAAAGTTAGTTTTATGTTTTCGTGTGAATGGATTCCTGAAAAAAAGTTTTTAGTTTTCGGAAAAAGTTCAGTGGGTTACTGCAAAAAATGATTTAAATTTAGTTTTAGGATACGGGTGATTGGATTATTTCAACAAATTAATTTAAATTTACTTTTAGGAACAGGGAGAGTGGATTCCTGAAGCAAGTTGTTTTAAAGTTACTTTTAGGGTAAGGGTGAGTGGATTCCTGAATCAAAATTTTTAAAAGTCAGTTTTAGTTTTCGGGTGAGTGGATTCCTGAAAAAAAAAGTTATGTTAGCTTTAGGAAAATGATGAGTGGGTTACTGCAAAAGATAGATTTGAAATTAGTTTCAGGATAAGAGTGATTGGATTATTGTGATAAGTTAATTTAAATTTAGTTTTATTATTAGGGTGAGTGGATTCCTGAAATAAACTTTTTGAAATTTAGTTTTAGGTATTGGGCGCATGGAATCCTGAAAAAAGTTTTTTATGTTAGTTTAAGGAAAAGGGTGAGTGGATTACTGCAACAAGTAGATATAAATTTAGTTTTTGGATAAGGGAGATTGGATTATTTCAAAAGTTAATTAAAATTTACTTTTAGGATTAGGGAGAGTGGATTCCTGAAACAAGCTGTTTTAAAGTTAGTTTTAGGGTTAGGGTCAGTGGTACCTGAAACAAAATTTTGTAAAGTTACTTTTAGATTTCGGGTGAGTGGATTCCTAAAAAAAAAATTATGTTAGTTTTAGGAAAAGGGTGAGTGGGTTACTTGAAAAAATTGATTTAAATTTAGTTTTAGGATAATAGTGATTCGATTATTGAGATAAGTTAATTTAAATTTAGTTATAGGATTAGGGTTAGTGGATGCCTGAAACAACATTTTTTAAAGTTAGTTTTAAGTTTCGGGTGAATGGATTCCTGAAAAAAGAATGTTTTTTTAGTTTTAGGAAAAAGGTAAGTGGGTTACTGCAAAAAAATGATTTATATTTAGTTTTAGGATAAGGGTGATTGGATTATTTCAACAAGTTAATTAAAATTTTTCTTTTTAGGTTAGGGAAAGTAGATTCCTGAAACAAGTTTCTTTAAAATTAGTTTTAGGGTTAGGATGAGTGGATTGCTGAAACAAAATTTTGTAAAGTTAGTTTTAGGTTTCGGGTGAGTGGATTCCTGAAAAAGAAGTATTTAACTTTTAGGAAAAGGGTGAGTGGGTTACTGCAAAAAATTGATTTAAATTTAGTTTTATGATAATAGTGATTGGATTATTGATTAAGTTAATTCAAATTTAGTTTTAGGATTACGGTGAATGGATTCCTGAAACAAATTTTTGGAAAGTTAGTTTTAGGTATCAGGCGCATGGATTCCTGACAAAAAGTTTTTTATGTTAGTTTAAGGAAAAGGGTGAGTGGTTTACTGAAAGAAGTTGATTTAAATGTAGTTTTCGGATAAGGGAGATTGGATTATTTCAAAAAGTTAATTAGAATTTACTTTTAGGATTAGAGAGAGTGGATTCCTAAAACAAGTTGCTTTAATGTTAGTTTTAGGGTTAGGATGAGTGGAGTGCTGAAACAAAATTTTGTAAAGTTATTTTTAGGTTTCGGGTGAGTGGATTCCTGAAAAAGAAGTATTTAACTTTTAGGAAAAGGGTGAGTGGGTTACTGCAAAAAGTTGATTTAAATTTAGTTTTAGGATAATAGTGATTGGATTATTGAGATAAGTTTAGGGTGAGTGGGTACCTGAAACAAAATTTTGTAAAGTTACTTTTAGATTTCGGGTGAGTGGATTCCTGAAAAAAAAATTATGTTAGTTTTAGGAAAAGGGTGAGTGGGTTACTTGAAAAAATTGATTTAAATTTAGTTTTGGGATAAGAGTGATTGGATTATTGCGATAAGTTAATTTAAATTTAGTTTTAGAATCAGGGTGAGTGGATTCCTGAAACAAAATTTTTTAAAGTTAGTTTTATGTTTTCGTGTGAATGGATTCCTCAAAAAAATGTTTTTTAGTTTTAGGAAAAAGTTCAGTGGGTTACTGCAAAAAATGATTTAAATTTAGTTTTTAGGATAAGGGTGATTGGATTATTTCAACAAATTAATTTAAATTTACTTTTAGGAACAGGGAGAGTGGATTCCTGAAGCAAGTTGTTTTAAAGTTACTTTTAGGGTAAGGGTGAGTGGATTCCTGAATCAAAATTTTTAAAAGTTAGTTTTAGTTTTCGGGTCAGTGGATTCCTGAAAAAAAACAGTTATGTTAGCTTTAGGAAAATGATGAGTGGGTTACTGCAAAAGATAGATTTAAAATTAGTTTCAGAATAAGAGTGATTGGATTATTGTGATAAGTTAATTTAAATTTAGTTTTAGGATTAGGGTGAGTGGATTCCTGAAATAAAATTTTTGAAACTTAGTTTTAGGTATTGGGCGCATGGATTCCTGAAAAAGTTTTTTATGTTAGTTTAAGGGAAAGGGTGAGTGGATTACTGCAACAAGTAGATATAAATTTAGTTTTCAGATAAGGAGATTGGATTATTTCAAAAAGTTAATTAAAATTTACTTTTAGGAATAGGAAAGTGGATTCCTGAAACAAGTTGCTTTAAAATTAGTTTTAGGGTTAGGGTGAGTGGGTACCTGAAACATAATTTTGTA
The DNA here is from genome assembly GCA_963921515.1 of Calotriton arnoldi. NCBI lineage: Eukaryota > Metazoa > Chordata > Amphibia > Caudata > Salamandridae > Calotriton > Calotriton arnoldi. Next base: position 102,152 of record CAWUFW010019096.1, read on the forward strand.
AAGTTAGTTTTAGGTTTCGGGTGAATGGATTTCTGAAAAAGAAGTATTTAAGTTTTAGGAAAAGTGTGAGTGGGTTACTGCAAAAAATTGATTTAAATTTAGGTTTAGGATAATAGTGATTGGATTATTGAGATCAGTTAATTCAAATTTAGTTTTAGGATTACGGTGAATGGATTCCTGAAACAAATTTTTGGAAAGTTAGTTTTAGGTATCGGGTGCATGGATTCCTGAAAAAGTTTTTATGTTAGTATTAGGAAAAGGGTGAGTGGTTTACTGAAAGAAGTTGATTTAAATTTAGTTTTCAGATAAGGGAGATTGGATTATTTCAACAAGTTAATTAGAATTTACTTTTAGGAATAGGGAGAGTGGATTCCTGAAACAACTTGATTTAATGTTAGTTTTAGGGTTAGGGAGAGTGGGTTTCTGAAACAAAATTTTGTAAAGTTACTTTTAGGTTTCGGGTGAGTGAATTCCTGAAAAAAAATTATGTTAGCTTTAGGAAAAGGGTGAGTGGGTTACTTTAAAAAATTGATTTAAATTTTGTTTTGGGATAAGTGTGATTGGATTATTGTGATAAATTAATTCAAATTTAGTTTTAGGATTAGGGTGAGTAGATTCCTGAAACACATTTTTGGAAATTTAGTTTTAGGTATCGGGCGCATGTATTCCTGAAAAAAGTTTTTTATGTTAGTTTTAGGAAAAGGGTGAGTGGATTCCTGGAACAAGTAGATTTAAATTTAGTTTTCGGATAATGGAGATTGGATTATTTCAACAAGTTAATTAGAATTTACTTTTAGGATTAGCGAGAGAGAATTGCTGAAACAAGTTGCTTTAACGTTAGTTTTAGGGTTAGGGTGAGTGGGTTCCTGAAACAAAATTTTGTAAAGTTACTTTTAGATTTCGGGAGAGTGGATTCCTGAAAAAAAAATTATGTTAGTTTTAGGAAAAGGGTGAGTGGGTTACTTGAAAAAATTGATTTAAATTTAGTTTTGGGATAAGAGTGATTGGATTATTGCGATAAGTTAATTTAAATTTAGTTTTAGAATCAGGGTGAGTGGATTCCTGAAACAAAAATTTTTAAAGTTAGTTTTATGTTTTCGTGTGAATGGATTCCTGAAAAAAAATGTTTTTTAGTTTTAGGAAAAAGTTCAGTGGGTTACTGCAAAAAATTATTTAAATTTAGTTTTAGGATAAGGGTGATTGGATTATTTCAACAAATTAATTTAAATTTACTTTTAGGAACAGGGAGAGTGGATTCCTGAAGCAAGTTGTTTTAAAGTTACTTTTAGGGTAAGGGTGAGTGGATTCCTGAATCAAAATTTTTAAAAGTTAGTTTTAGTTTTCGGGTGAGTGGATTCCTGAAAAAAAAAGTTATGTTAGCTTTAGGAAAATGATGAGTGGGTTACTGCAAAAGATAGATTTAAAATTAGTTTCAGGATAAGAGTGATTGGATTATTGTGATAAGTTAATTTAAATTTAGTTTTAGGATTAGGGTGAGTGGATTCCTGAAATAAACTTTTTGAAATTTAGTTTTAGGTATTGGGCGCATGGATTCCTGAAAAAAGTTTTTTATGTTAGTTTAAGGAAAAGGGTGAGTGGATTACTGCAACAAGTAGATTTAAATTTAGTTTTCAGATAAGGGAGATTGGATTATTTCAACAAGTTAATTAGAATTTACTTTTAGGAATAGGGAGAGTGGATTCCTGAAACAAGTTGATTTAATGTTAGTTTTAGGGTTAGGGAGAGTGGGTTTCTGAAACAAAATTTTGTAAAGTTAGTTTTAGGTTTCGGGTGAGTGGATTTCTGAAAAAAGAAGTATTTAAGTTTTAGGAAAAGTGTGAGTGGGTTACTGCAAAAAATTGATTTAAATTTAGTTTTAGGATAATAGTGATTTTATTATTGAGATCAGTTAATTCAAATTTAGTTTTAGGATTACGGTGAATGGATTCCTGAAACAAATTTTTGGAAAGTTAGTTTTAGGTATCGGGCGCATGGATTCCTGAAAAAAGTTTTTATGTTAGTATTAGGAAAAGGGTGAGTGGTTTACTGAAAGAAGTTGATTTAAATTTAGTTTTCAGATAAGGGAGATTGGATTATTTCAACAAGTTAATTAGAATTTACTTTTAGGAATAGGGAGAGTGGATTCCTGAAACAAGTTGATTTAATGTTAGTTTTAGGGTTAGGGAGAGTGGGTTTCTGAAACAAAATTTTGTAAAGTTACTTTTAGGTTTCGGGTGAGTGGATTCCTGAAAAAAAAATTATGTTAGCTTTAGGAAAAGGGTGAGTGGGTTACTTGAAATAATTGATTTAAATTTTGTTTTGGGATAAGTGTGATTGGATTATTGTGATAAGTTACTTCAAATTTAGTTTTAGGATTAGGGTGAGTAGATTCCGGAAACAAATTTTTGGAAATTTAGTTTTAGGTATCGGGCGCGTGTATTCTTAAAAAAGTTTTTTATGTTAGTTTTAGGAAAAGGGTGAGTGGATTCCTGGAACAAGTAGATTTAAATTTAGTTTTCGGATAATGGAGATTGGATTATTTCAGCAAGTTAATTAGAATTTACTTTTAGGATTAGCGAGAGAGGATTGCTGAAACAAGTTGCTTTAACATTAGTTTTAGGGTTAGGGTGAGTGGGTTCCTGAAACAAAATTTTGTAAAGTTACTTTTAGATTTCGGGTGAGTGGATTCCTGAAAAAAAAATTATGTTAGTTTTAGGAAAAGGGTGAGTGGGTTACTTGAAAACATTGATTTAAATTTAGTTTTGGGATAAGAGTGATTGGATTATTGCGATAAGTTAATTTAAATTTAGTTTTAGAATCAGGGTGAGTGGATTCCTGAAACAAAATTTTTTAAAGTTAGTTTTATGCTTTCGTGTGAATGGATTCCTGAAAAAAAATGTTTTTTCGTTTTAGGAAAAAGTTCAGTGGGTTACTGCAAAAAATTATTTAAATTTAGTTTTAGGATAAGGGTGATTGGATTATTTCAACAAGTTAATTAGAATTTACTTTTAGGATTAGCGAGAGAGGATTGCTGAAACAAGTTGCTTTAACGTTAGTTTTAGGGTTAGGGTGAGTGGGTTCCTGAAACAAAATTTTGTAAACTTACTTTTAGATTTCGGGAGAGTGGATTCCTGAAAAAAAAATTATGTTAGTTTTAGGAAAAGGGTGAGTGGGTTACTTGAAAAAATTGATTTAAATTTAGTTTTGGGATAAGAGTGATTGGATTATTGCGATAAGTTAATTTAAATTTAGTTTTAGAATCAGGGTGAGTGGATTCCTGAAACAAAAATTTTTAAAGTTAGTTTTATGTTTTCATGTGAATGGATTCCTGAAAAAAAGGTTTTTTAGTTTTAGGAAAAAGTTCAGTGGGTTACTGCAAAAAATTATTTAAATTTAGTTTTAGGATAAGGGTGATTGGATTATTTCAACAAATTAATTTAAATTTACTTTTAGGAACAGGGAGAGTGGATTCCTGAAGCAAGTTGTTTTAAAGTTACTTTTAGGGTAAGGGTGAGTGGATTCCTGAATCAAAATTTTTAAAAGTTAGTTTTAGTTTTCGGGTGAGTGGATTCCTGAAAAAAAAAGTTATGTTAGCTTTAGGAAAATGATGAGTGGGTTACTGCAAAAGATAGATTTAAAATTAGTTTCAGGATAAGAGTGATTGGATTATTGTGATAAGTTAATTTAAATTTAGTTTTAGGATTAGGGTGAGTGGATTCCTGAAATAAACTTTTTGAAATTTAGTTTTAGGTATTGGGCGCATGGATTCCTGAAAAAAGTTTTTATGTTAGTTTAAGGAAAAGGGTGAGTGGATTACTGCAACAAGTAGATTTAAATTTAGTTTTCAGATAAGGGAGATTGGATTATTTCAACAAGTTAATTAGAATTTACTTTTAGGAATAGGGAGAGTGGATTCCTGAAACAAGTTGATTTAATGTTAGTTTTAGGGTTAGGGAGAGTGGGTTTCTGAAACAAAATTTTGTAAAGTTAGTTTTAGGTTTCGGGTGAGTGGATTTCTGAAAAAAGAAGTATTTAAGTTTTAGGAAAAGTGTGAGTGGGTTACTGCAAAAAATTGATTTAAATTTAGTTTTAGGATAATAGTGATTTTATTATTGAGATCAGTTAATTCAAATTTAGTTTTAGGATTACGGTGAATGGATTCCTAAAACAAATTTTTGGAAAGTTAGTTTTAGGTATCGGGCGCATGGATTCCTGAAAAAAGTTTTTATGTTAGTATTAGGAAAAGGGTGAGTGGTTTACTGAAAGAAGTTGATTTAAATTTAGTTTTCAGATAAGGGAGATTGGATTATTTCAACAAGTTAATTAGAATTTACTTTTAGGAATAGGGAGAGTGGATTCCTGAAACAAGTTGATTTAATGTTAGTTTTAGGGTTAGGGAGAGTGGGTTTCTGAAACAAAATTTTGTAAAGTTACTTTTAGGTTTCGGGTGAGTGGATTCCTGAAAAAAAAATTATGTTAGCTTTAGGAAAAGGGTGAGTGGGTTACTTGAAATAATTGATTTAAATTTTGTTTTGGGATAAGTGTGATTGGATTATTGTGATAAGTTACTTCAAATTTAGTTTTAGGATTAGGGTGAGTAGATTCCGGAAACAAATTTTTGGAAATTTAATTTTAGGTATCGGGCGCGTGTATTCTTAAAAAAGTTTTTTATGTTAGTTTTAGGAAAAGGGTGAGTGGATTCCTGGAACAAGTAGATTTAAATTTAGTTTTCGGATAATGGAGATTGGATTATTTCAGCAAGTTGATTAGAATTTACTTTTAGGATTAGCGAGAGAGGATTGCTGAAACAAGTTGCTTTAACATTAGTTTTAGGGTTAGGGTGAGTGGGTTCCTGAAACAAAATTTTGTAAAGTTACTTTTAGATTTCGGGTGAGTGGATTCCTGAAAAAAAAATTATGTTAGTTTTAGGAAAAGGGTGAGTGGGTTACTTGAAAACATTGATTTAAATTTAGTTTTGGGATAAGAGTGATTGGATTATTGCGATAAGTTAATTTAAATTTAGTTTTAGAATCAGGGTGAGTGGATTCCTGAAACAAAATTTTTTAAAGTTAGTTTTATGCTTTCGTGTGAATGGATTCCTGAAAAAAAATGTTTTTTAGTTTTAGGAAAAAGTTCAGTGGGTTACTGCAAAAAATTATTTAAATTTAGTTTTAGGATAAGGGTGATTGGATTATTTCAACAAGTTAATTAGAATTTACTTTTAGGATTAGCGAGAGAGGATTGCTGAAACAAGTTGCTTTAACGTTAGTTTTAGGGTTAGGGTGAGTGGGTTCCTGAAACAAAATTTTGTAAACTTACTTTTAGATTTCGGGAGAGTGGATTCCTGAAAAAAAAATTATGTTAGTTTTAGGAAAAGGGTGAGTGGGTTACTTGAAAAAATTGATTTAAATTTAGTTTTGGGATAAGAGTGATTGGATTATTGCGATAAGTTAATTTAAATTTAGTTTTAGAATCAGGGTGAGTGGATTCCTGAAACAAAAATTTTTAAAGTTAGTTTTATGTTTTCATGTGAATGGATTCCTGAAAAAAAATGTTTTTTAGTTTTAGGAAAAAGTTCAGTGGGTTACTGCAAAAAATTATTTAAATTTAGTTTTAGGATAAGGGTGATTGGATTATTTCAACAAATTAATTTAAATTTACTTTTAGGAACAGGGAGAGTGGATTCCTGAAGCAAGTTGTTTTAAAGTTACTTTTAGGGTAAGGGTGAGTGGATTCCTGAATCAAAATTTTTAAAAGTTAGTTTTAGTTTTCGGGTGAGTGGATTCCTGAAAAAAAAAGTTATGTTAGCTTTAGGAAAATGATGAGTGGGTTACTGCAAAAGATAGATTTAAAATTAGTTTCAGGATAAGAGTGATTGGATTATTGTGATAAGTTAATTTAAATTTAGTTTTAGGATTAGGGTGAGTGGATTCCTGAAATAAACTTTTTGAAATTTAGTTTTAGGTATTGGGCGCATGGATTCCTGAAAAAGTTTTTTATGTTAGTTTAAGGAAAAGGGTGAGTGGATTACTGCAACAAGTAGATTTAAATTTAGTTTTCAGATAAGGAGATTGGATTATTTCAACAAGTTAATTAGAATTTACTTTTAGGAATAGGGAGAGTGGATTCCTGAAACAAGTTGATTTAATGTTAGTTTTAGGGTTAGGGAGAGTGGGTTTCTGAAACAAAATTTTGTAAAGTTAGTTTTAGGTTTCGGGTGAGTGGATTTCTGAAAAAAGAAGTATTTAAGTTTTAGGAAAAGTGTGAGTGGGTTACTGCAAAAAATTGATTTAAATTTAGTTTTAGGATAATAGTGATTGGATTATTGAGATCAGTTAATTCAAATTTAGTTTTAGGATTACGGTGAATGGATTCCTGAAACAAATTTTTGGAAAGTTAGTTTTAGGTGACCCCTGACCTTGACCCCTGACCTTGACTGGTAGGTCGCTCCCCCACCACACAGCTCCGTCTGTGTGCCCTGCTGCTACCCCTGATTGTGCTAGTTTTTTCCTTTCTGTGTCCCCTTGCTGCCCCTGATTGTGATCGTTTTTCCTTTCTGTGCCCCCTTGCTGCCCCTGATTGTGATCGTTTTTTCCTTTCTGTGCCCCCTTGCTGCCCCTGATTGTGATCGTTTTTCCTTTCTGTGCCCCCTTGCTGCCCCTGATTGTGATCGTTTTTCCTTTCTGTGCCCCCTTGCTGCCCCTGATTGTGCTCGTTTTTTCCTTTCTGTGCCCCCTTGCTGTCCCTGATTGTGATCGTTTTTCCTTTCTGTGCCCCCTTGTTGCCCCTGATTGTGATCGTTTTTTCCTTTCTGTGCCCCCTTGCTGCCCGATTGTGATCGTTTTTTCCTTTCTGTGCCCCCTTGCTGCCCCTGATTGTGCTCGTTTTTTCCTTTCTGTGCCCCCTTGCTGCCCCTGATTGTGCTTGTTTTTTCCTTTCTGTGCCCCCTTGCTGCCCCTCATTGTGCTCGTTTTTCCTTCCTGTGCCCCCTTGCTGCCCCTGATTGTGATCGTTTTTCCTTTCTGTGCCCCCTTGCTGCCCCTCATTGCGCTCGTTTTTCCTTTCTGTGCCCCCTTGCTGCCCCTGATTGTGCTCGTTTTTTCCTTTCTGTGCCCCCTTGCTGCCCCTGATTGCGCTCGTTTTTCCTTTCTGTGCCCCCTTGCTGCCCCTGATTGTGATCGTTTTTCCTTTCTGTGCCCCCTTGCTGCCCCTGATTGTGCTCGTTTTTTCCTTTCTGTTCCCCCTTGCTGCCCCTGATTGTGCTCGTTTTTTCCTTTCTGTGCCCCCTTGCTGCCCCTGATTGTGATCGTTTTTTCCTTTCTGTGCCCCCTTGCTGCCCCTGATTGTGCTCGTTTTTTCCTTTCTGTGCCCCCTTGCTGCCCCTGATTGTGATCGTTTTTTCCTTTCTGTGCCCCCTTGCTGCCCCTGATTGTGATCGTTTTTCCTTTCTGTGCCCCCTTGCTGCCCCTGATTGTGATCGTTTTTCCTTTCTGTGCCCCCTTGCTGCCCCTGATTGTGATCGTTTTTTCCTTTCTGTGCCCCCTTGCTCCCCCGATTGTGATCGTTTTTTCCTTTCTGTGCCCCCTTGCTGCCCCTGATTGTGATCGTTTTTCCTTTCTGTGCCCCCTTGCTGCCCCTGATTGTGATCGTTTTTTCCTTTCTGTGCCCCCTTGCTGCCCCTGATTGTGATCGTTTTTTCCTTTCTGTGCCCCCTTGCTGCCCCTGATTGTGATCGTTTTTCCTTTCTGTGCCTGTTTCCCGCCGCTGCGCCTGCGGCCCCGCCCCCTCACTGCCCATTCGCTGCCCCATTCCCTGCTCCTCCCTCCCACCTCCACATTTATGGCGGCCGCTGCGTGGCCGCGCCGCTGGCGCGCCAAAGGCGCGCCTAAGGCAAACCCGTCTGCGCCCGTCCGCGCCGTGGCCGCGCCCAGCGCCAGACCCCCTGGTCCGGGCATCCCCCGCGCCCGCCACATCAACAGACGCCGATACGACGCCAGCACCCTCCACGCACTCAACCCCGGAAAAGATCACGCCTGCTACCAGGCCACCCCGAAGCACACCCAAGGGCCCTTCACCTGCCGGAACTGCAGCTTCGCCAGCACCCGTCCCGCCAAACCACCGCCCAGGAAAGAACCCAACTACCTCAGATGCATCCTCCTCAACACCCGCTCCGCCCGCAAACACGCCATCGAACTCTGGGACCTTCTCGACTCAACCTCCCCAGACGTCGCATTCCTGACGGAGACCTGGCTGAATCCCGCTTCAGCCCCCGACATCGCCATTGCCATCCCAGACGGATACAAGATCACCCGCAGGGACCGCACCAACGGAGTCGGAGGAGGCATCGCCATCGTCCACAGGAACACCCTCAGAGTCTCAACCAACACCGACGACACCCTCAGCACCGGCGGAACACATGCACTTCCAGATCCACACCGATCCCAACACCACCCTCAGAGGAACCCTCATCTACAGACACCCCGGACCCCGACCACAGTTCAGCGATTCCATCGCTCACTTCGTCAGCACACACGCCATCGCCTCCACGGACTACATCCTCCTCGGGGACCTGAACTTCCACCTTGAGAACAACAAGGACACCAACTCCACCACCCTGATCGACAACCTCGCCACCCTCGGACTCAGACAGCTCGTGACTACACCCACCCACGCCGCCGGCCACACGCTAGACTCCATCTTTTCCGCAAGCCCACACGTCTCCTTCAACCACACCTCCGAACCCCACTGGACTGACCACCACTGCATCCACTTCACCTACAGGAAGCCCACCACGCACCACCGCACCAAACAAATGCCTCGCCGCTGCTGGAGCAGAGTCACGGAAGACCAGCTAACCACAACCCTCGCCCTGAGCCCACCCGCCGAACCCTCCGACCCCGACACCGCCGCCCGCAACCTCAGACAGTGGATCGACGACTGCGCCAACACCCTCGCCCCGCTCAAGAATCCGCCCAACAGCCACACCAGCAAGAAAGCCACCTGGTTCACCGAAGACCTCCAGGCCTCCAAACGAACATGCCGAAAACTGGAGAAGATCTGGCTCCACGAACGGACAGCGGACAGCTACGCCGCCCACAAGAGCGCCACCCGCAATCACCATCACCTCATCAGATCCGCCAAAAGGGCCTCACTCAAAGACCGCCTAGACAACAACGCACACAACAGCAAAGAGCTCTTCAACATCGTGAAGGAACTCTCCAACCCCAGCTCCAACACCAACGACATCCAGCCGTCGCAAGACCTGTGCGACTCACTGGCCACCTCCTTCCACCGCAAAATCGCCGACATCCACGACAGCTTCAACACCACGACCGCCCCGGCAACCACCGAGACCACTGCCCCCACAACCACCAACCGCCTGCTCTCCTGGACCAACATCAACGACGAGGACACCAGCGAGATCATGAACACCATCCACTCCGGTTCACCGCTAGACCCGTGCCCTCACCACATCTTCAACAAAGCCAGTACAGCCATCGCGCCCCATCTCCGGAAAATAATCAACATCTCCTTTGAGACAGCAACCTTCCCGGAAAGCTGGAAGCACGCCGAGATCACCGCCTTACTCAAGAAACCCAAGGCAGACCCCAAGGACCTCAAGAACTTCCGACCCATCTCTCTGCTCCCGTTCCCCGCGAAGGTCACCGAGAAAATCGTCAACAAACAACTGACCCGCTACCTCTAGGAGAACAACATCCTGGACCCTTCCCAGTCCGGCTTCCGCAGCAACCACAGCACCGAAACCGCCCTCATCGCCTCCACCGATGACATCAGGACCCTGCTAGACAACGGAGAAACAGCAGCCCTCATCCTCCTGGACCTATCAGCCGCCTTCGACACGGTCTGCCACCACACACTACGAACACGCCTTCACGACGCCGGGATCCAAGAGAAGGCCCTGGACTGGACCACATCCTTCCTTTCCGGCAGAACACAAAGCGTCCGCCTCGCCCCCTTCCGATCCAAGGCCACCAAGATCATCTGCGGCGTACCCCAAGGCTCCTCCCTCAGCACAACGCTGTTCAACATTTACATGGCACCCCTCGCCCACGTCGCCCGACAGCACAACCTCAACATCATCTCCTACGCCGACGACACCCAGCTGATCCTCTCCCTCACCAAAGACCCTCACACCACCAAAGCCCACCTCCACGAAGGAATGAAGCCGTCGCCGAATGGATGAGGACCAGCCGCCTGAAGCTGAACTCGGACAAGACGGAGGTCCTCATCCTTGGTTCCAACCCTTCAGCCTGGGACGACTCCTGGTGGCCAACATCACTGGGAACAGCCCCGCCACCCACCGACCACGTACGCAACCTAGGGGTCATCCTCGACCCCACCCTCTCCATGACTAAGCAGGTCAACGCCGTTTCCTCATCCTGCTTCAACATCCTCCGAATGCTCCGCAGGATCTTCAAGTGGATCCCCACCGAAACAAGAAAAACAGTCACCCAGGCCCTCGTCACCAGCAGGCTGGACTACGGAAACGCCCTCTACGCAGGAACGACGGCTAAGCTCCTGAGACGGCTGCAACGCATCCAGAACGCCTCTGCACGTCTTATCCTCGACATCCCCTGACGCAGCCACATCACACCCCACCTGAGAGACCTGCACTGGCTCCCTGTCAACAAGAGGATAACCTTCAAGCTCCTCACCCACGCACACAAAGCACTCCACAACTCCGGACCAGCCTACCTCAACAGACGACTCAGCTTCTAAACCCCCACCCGCCAGCTCCGCTCGACCAGCCTCGCCCTCGCCACAGTCCCCCGCATCCGGAAAACGACCGCCGGCGGCAGATCCTTCTCCCACCTCGCCGCCAAGAGCTGGAACACCCTCCCCACCAACCTCCGACAGACCCAAGACCTACTGGCCTTCAGAAGACTCCTCAAGACCTGGCTCTTCGATCAGTAGCAGCACCACCCCCTCTTCCCCCAGCGCCTTGAGACCCTTGCGGGTATGTAGTGCGCTTTATAAGTGACATGATTGATTGATTGATTGATTGAGGTATCGGGCGCATGGATTCCTGAAAAAAGTTTTTATGTTAGTATTAGGAAAAGGGTGAGTGGTTTACTGAAAGAAGTTGATTTAAATTTAGTTTTCAGATAAGGGAGATTGGATTATTTCAACAAGTTAATTAGAATTTACTTTTAGAAATAGGGAGAGTGGATTCCTGAAACAAGTTGATTTAATGTTAGTTTTAGGGTTAGGGAGAGTGGGTTTCTGAAACAAAATTTTGTAAAGTTACTTTTAGGTTTCGGGTGAGTGGATTCCTGAAAAAAAAATTATGTTAGCTTTAGGAAAAGGGTGAGTGGGTTACTTGAAATAATTGATTTAAATTTTGTTTTGGGATAAGTGTGATTGGATTATTGTGATAAATTACTTCAAATTTAGTTTTAGGATTAGGGTGAGTAGATTCCGGAAACAAATTTTTGGAAATTTAGTTTTAGGTATCGGGCGCGTGTATTCCTGAAAAAGTTTTTTATGTTAGTTTTAGGAAAAGGGTGAGTGGATTCCTGGAACAAGTAGATTTAAATTTAGTTTTCGGATAATGGAGATTGGATTATTTCAACAAGTTAATTAGAATTTACTTTTAGGATTAGCGAGAGAGGATTGCTGAAACAAGTTGCTTTAACATTAGTTTTAGGGTTAGGGTGAGTGGGTTCCTGAAACAAAATTTTGTAAAGTTACTTTTAGATTTCGGGTGAGTGGATTCCTGAAAAAAAAATTATGTTAGTTTTAGGAAAAGGGTGAGTGATTTAAATTTAGTTTTGGGATAAGAGTGATTGGATTATTGCGATAAGTTAATTTAAATTTAGTTTTAGAATCAGGGTGAGTGGATTCCTGATACAAAATTTTTTAAAGTTAGTTTTATGTTTTCGGGTGAGTGGATTCCTGAAAAAAAATGTTTTTGATGTTTTAGGAAAATGTTCAGTGGGTTACTGCAAAAAATGATTTAAATTTAGTTTTAGAATAAGGGTGATTGGATTATTTCAACAAATTAATTTAAATTTACTTTTAGGAACAGGGAGAGTGGATTCCTGAAGCAAGTTGTTTTAAAGTTACTTTTAGGGTAAGGGTGAGTGGATTCCTGAATCAAAATTTTTAAAAGTTAGTTTTAGTTTTCGGGTGAGTGGATTCCTGAAAAAAAAAGTTATGTTAGCTTTAGGAAAATGATGAGTGGGTTACTGCAAAAGATAGATTTAAAATTAGTTTCAGGATAAGAGTGATTGGATTATTGTGATAAATTAATTTAAATTTAGTTTTAGGATTAGGGTGAGTGGATTCCAGAAATAAAATTTTTGAAATTTAGTTTTAGGTATTGGGCGCATGGATTCCTGAAAAAAGTTTTTTATGTTAGTTTAAGGAAAAGGGTGAGTGGATTACTGCAACAAGTAGATATAAATTTAGTTTTTGGATAAGGGAGATTGGATTATTTCAAAAAGTTAATTAAAATTTACTTTTAGGATTAGGGAGAGTGGATTCTTGAAACAAGCTGTTTTAAAGTTAGTTTTAGGGTTAGGGTGAGTGGGTACCTGAAACAAAATTTTGTAAAGTTACTTTTAGATTTCGGGTGAGTGGATTCCTAAAAAAAAAATTATGTTAGTTTTAGGAAAAGGGTGAGTGGGTTACTTGAAAAAATTGATTTAAATTTAATTTTAGGATAATAGTGATTCGATTATTGAGATAAGTTAATTTAAATTTAGTTTTAGGATTAGGGTGAGTGGATTCCTGAAACAAAATTTTTTAAAGTTAGTTTTAAGTTTCGGGTGAATGGATTCCTGAAAAAAGAATGTTTTTTTAGTTTTAGGAAAAAGGTAAGTGGGTTACTGCAAAAAAATGATTTATATTTAAGGGTTGATTCCGATTCGGGCCGGAAAAAGCACCGACCGACTCGGAGCCGGAATTTATTCCGACCGACACGTGCCTGTGGCGCCCGACACGCCAAGTACGATGCAAGGCGTGCAAAATCCGACCAACACGTACTGAACCCAAGCCGAACGACCGAGCCGCACGGAAAACAGCAATCCGGCCTGAAAAACACGCGAATCGAACCGACCGACACGCACCCGGAACAAATCCAACCGAAACGTACACGCGAACTCCAAACCGCTAAGTACGATGCAAGGCGCGAAAACCACGACTGAGTCGAACGGAGGACAAGCCGTACGACCGACACGCATACCAAACCGAGCCGAAGTAACACAAAACACCGCGACCGACGCGTACACAGCATAGAAAACTGCACAAACACAGCGTGAACGAAACGGAGAAGACCGTACGAGACAAATGCAGGGTCCGACTCGGTCACAAGAACGTTTCCAACATGCACAAAAAGTACTAAGGAAAAATACACAAAAAAAGGCCAAACAAGCAATTACAAAGCCAATAAATACTGGGGGGTGGGGACAGAGAACAAAGACACACCCACAACTCCACCCATATAAAGGACACAAATCCCAACCATGATCCTTTGCAAATGCCATTCTACTGCCAGCACGCAACAGACAGCAACCACACACCCACAGCTCATCCCTCACACAAGCCACACACCATCAGCACACCAACAAATAGCTACCTCACATACACCCAGCAAAACACACACCCACACACCCTCACCTGCACACCAACACACACATCACTCACCATCACCACCCATCACCATGCCCCCCAAGAAGAATCACAAGTTCCTAGATTGTGAATTGGAAGTCCTGGTAGACAAGATCCTCAGGGTAGAGCCACAGCTGTTTGGCACACTGGTCCAACAGACCCCCATCTCCCAGAAAACCAAGATGTGGGAGAGGATCATCAACAGGGTGAACACACAATCACCATGTCTGCGCACAAAGACTGACATCCAGAACAGGTGGTATGACGTGCGCAGGAGGGTACGGGAGCTGCTCAAGAAGGACTACCTCCTGAGCCAATACACCGGCAGTGGCCCTCCTGCCAAGCCAGTATACCTCAGGCCCTGGGAGGAGAAGGTGCGGGCCATCCTTCCGCCAGTGAGCGTCTATGGACTAGAGAACATCCCAGAGCCTGGTGAGTACACAACAAATGTACACAATATTCTGCCACAATACACACACACACATCACTGTCAAGGGAGAGTCAAACCATGCACTCATAGCAATTACACAGCAACCAGAACAGAATCATCCCAACATGTGTATGTCAGTCAGATAAACACAACACATGCCATCTCAAAGTTACATTTAACCGTGTCATCACATGTACAAACACAACTACAACTACAGCTAGGCAGTGGCACAAATACAACTAACAAACACATCCAGACATGTAGCCACCACTACAACACCAACACACAGTGAAGACCACTCAAAGGAAGGAATTCTGTGTATGCTGGGCAAGTCAGTGTAGCCAATAGCATCATGGGAGTCGTAGTCACACATATTGCTCACCCCCACAACTGTCCCATCAACACCACCATGAACCATGCTCACATCACAGGGAGTGGATAAGGACTGACAAGATGGCTGACACTGGCTACTGCTGTGGGGAGCACAAGGCCCTGCTGGCAACTGTGCAACAACCAACAGCAGGACACCACTGACTGACATCCTGAGAGACAACTTCCACTCCCTGCAATGGAAGCACGTTCCATGGTGGGATATCTGGCTGGCTGGGTGGGAAGGAGGACTCGCAGCACTGACCATAGTCACAAGCACCTCCCCTCACACCCCCCTCAACACAAACTCCACAGAACCCACCTGGGAGAATGCAATGCCTCACATCCTAACTCAAGATCCCACAAAGAACCTCCACCCTGGGTAATGTAGTGTGAAGCACAGGGACACTCTTGGGACTTTTAGCCAAAAAACTGCCAGGACAACACTCCCAGCCATCCTGTCAGCACAGGCAGCCCACCCCACAGGGAAGCAGAGTCAAAAGGAAGGAAGCATGGGCATGCTGGGAAGGGGGGTGGAGGCAATAGCATGATGGGAGTAGTAGGCACAGATATCGCTCAGCCTCACAACTGGCCCATCAACACCACCCTGAACCATGCTCACATCACAGGGAGTGGATAAGGACTCACAAGATGGCTGACACTGGCTACTGCTGTGGGGAGCACAAGGCCCTGCTGGGAACTGTGCACCAACAAACAGCACAACACCACTGCCTGACATCCTGAAAGCCAACTTGCACTCTCTGCAATGCAAGCACGTTCCATGGTGGGATATCTGGCTGGGTGGGAAGGAGGACTTGCAGCACTGACCATAGTCACAAGCACCTCCCCTCACACACCCCCTCAACACATACTCCACAGAACCCACCTGGGAGAATGCAATGCCTCACATCCTAACTCAAGATCCCACAAAGAACCTCCACCCTGGGTAATGTAGTGTGAAGCACAGGGACACTCTTGGGACTTTTAGCCAAACAACTGCCAGGACAACACTCCCAGCCATCCTGTCAGCACAGGCAGCCCACCCCACAGGGAAGCAGAGTCAAAAGGAAGGAAGCATGGGCATGCTGGGAAGGGGGTGGAGGCAATAGCATGATGGGAGTAGTAGGCACAGATATCGCTCAGCCTCACAACTGGCCCATCAACACCACCTTGAACCATGCTCACATCACAGGGAGTGGATAAGGACTCACAAGATGCCTGACACTGGCTACTGCTGTGGGGAGCACAAGGCCCTGCTGGGAACTGTGCACCAACAAACAGCACAACACCACTGCCTGACATCCTGAAAGCCAACTTGCACACTCTGCAATGCAAGCACGTTCCATGGTGGGATATCTGGCTGGGTGGGAAGGAGGACTTGCAGCACTGACCATAGTCACAAGCACCTCCCCTCACACACCCCCTCAACACATACTCCACAGAACCCACCTGGGAGAATGCCATGCCTCACATCCTAACTGAAGATCCCACAAAGAACCACCACCCTGGGTTATGTTGTGTGAAGCACAGGGACACTCTTTGGACTTTTAGCCAAACAACTGCCAGGACAACACTCCCAGCCATCCTGTCAGCACAGGCAGCCCACCCCACAGGGAAGCAGAGTCACAAGGAAGGAAGCATGGGCATGCTGGGAAGGGGGTGGAGGCAATAGCATGATGGGAGTCGTAGGCACAGCTCTATATCTCCCACCACATGGCCCAGCAAGCTCACACTCACGCATGCACATCCCACAGAGAGTGGAAAGGCCCATCAAAGATGTCTGACACTGTTGCTGTGTCGTGGGGAGCACAAGGGCATGCTGGGAACTGCACACCAACCAACAGCAGGACACCACTGTCAGCCATCTTGCCATTGCTCTCACACCCACACACACTGAACTCCCCACAAAAGCAAGTAAGTATGGGAATGCTGGCAAGTGGGGTGGAGGCAATAGCATGATGGGAGTCATAGTCACATACATAGCTCACCCCCACAACTGTCCCATCAACACCACCCTGAACCATGCTCACATCACAGGGAGTGGATAAGGACTGACAAGATGGCTGACACTGGCTACTGCTGTGGGGAGCACAAGGGCATGCTGGCAACTGTGCAACAACCAACAGCAGGACACCACTGACTGACATCCTGAAAGACAACTTCCACTCCCTGCAATGCAAGCACAGTCCATGGTGGGATAACTGACTGGCTGGGTGGGAAGGAGGGCCGGCTGTCAACCAAATACAACCAATGCAGACCATGTTCACACCCCAACAAATACATAGAAATGCCCAAATAATGCAGGACAATGTGCTACACCAATATCAACCCCTGACTGTGACGACTTAGGACAATGCAAAGTACAGGCCCGCACCCAGAGGCACAGTCACAACTGTCAGGTGTGTCAACCATTGATGCCTGCAGAAACATAACATACATTGTGTGTGTCTCCCAAAAACAGGTGATGATGGGGACACAGCAGCAGACGCTGAGGAGTCCCAGTCCTAGGCTCAAGAGGATGCGGAGCTCACTGGTGTCGTACAGCCTCTGCCCTCCTCGGACGAAGAAGACCAACCTGGCACATCCGGTGCAAGTCAACATGCAGCACCAGCAGGACCACCCGCTGCAGCACCAGCAGGACCACAGCTGCACCCCCTGCACCCACCCCTCCAACAACTGTCACCACAAATACCATCCCTGCCGACATGGACAGAACAAGGAGCAACACCAGCACAGGGACCCTGGACCAACGTGGGGCCATGGACACCACCACCACCACCAACCCCCAAGGGGGACCAGGGTCATCTGTGCGTGCCACTGCACACACTGCACATGTCGGCAGGGGTGGTGGGAGGAGTGGGAGACAGAGGTCGCTGCTTGCA
This sequence comes from Calotriton arnoldi, assembly GCA_963921515.1. Lineage (NCBI taxonomy): Eukaryota > Metazoa > Chordata > Amphibia > Caudata > Salamandridae > Calotriton > Calotriton arnoldi. The sequence continues at coordinate 119,465 of CAWUFW010019096.1, forward strand.
GAGGTTGCTGGTGTGCATGATGACCCACAACTGGTACGCATAGCCGATGCGTACCAGTCCAGCACCGGAGATCTCAGCCAGGTAGTGGGGCTCCTCAGAGACATGAAACAGCAGCAGGCTGCCCATCATGCCCGCTTGGACTCACACATGTCCCGCGTGGAGTCCAAGTGGGATGCACTGCAAGAGATGACGGCGGTGCACAGGGACATTTTACAATGCCTCCGCCAGATGAACAACAACCAGTCTACACCTCCCTGTGTGCCAACAACATCTGGTGCTGAACAAACTGCAACTGCCACAGGGAGGGAGGATGACTCTGGCGGAGAGTCCCCTGCACCGCAGCAGCCTGTACTTGAGGGGCCCCCCAAAGAAGAGGGGTCGTCCGAGGAGGGGCAAGTGAGAGGCCGATGGCCAAGTGCAACTCCCAGGAAGCCTGAACCTGTTCTGGATGTTCACCTTTGTGCACAAACTGTTCACCCTGTTGACGGCAACACAACTCCCACACATTACATGGGGAGTACAAGTTGGACCAATGTCTCAGACAACTGTGGCCCCGATACTGAGGATTTTGTCTACCAGGACTTTCAATTCACCTAGGAACTTCTGATTGCAAGATATATGTACAGCACTAACCATCCTATGCACTATTCACACAAATGTATCACAATAAACACACTAATACACCATACTTGCCTCTGTTGTGATTCCAACGTGGGTGCTGTCATGGGGATGATGAACTGCAAAATTACACTGTGTATGCGAACTGCAACAGCAAGTACAACACAGGCATGTGAGTAAAGGCAACGTGACACATATGAGGGAGACACACCACCAGGGCTACACAACACATACACACCTAGGCCATCTGACTCATTGCCTACACTGATGTTGCCAGGGAAGACGGTGCAATGCACAGACACCACACCTATTCCCAGTTGTAGTCAAGTAGCCCACAGGTGCAGTAAGCAAATGGCAGTCAAATGTGTGACCACAGACAACGCACATCACAAAGTGAAGCACAGGTTTATTACACAGTTGCAACATGTCGTAACCACTACAGATGCAAGGTAATCCCACCTGGCAGCGGGCACACAGTCAACAATTGTAGAAGGAAGGAAGTCCATGGGTGTTGCGCACATCACCTGTAGGGACACAACAGCTACCACCCTGGAAGTACAATCACGTCGTCGGTGGACACAGTTGACCAAACGAATCTGAAAGTACCCTGTGAAGGACAGAAATGACACACAGTCAAAAGCAATGGAGAACAGGACAGAACAGCAAAACTCATGCACAATACATGTTACAAGATACCCACCCAGAACCAAGTTAGCATGTCAACACTGTTGGGGAGTACAGACCACCTGTAAGCACACATCGCTACACACATCCAGTCAAGTAGCCCATGGACACACTCCAACAGCACCAGAGCACCACCTACACATATCATGCCAACTCACATAATTGACATGACACCTCAGGATACTCACATTCAGCTAAAGAAGTTGGTGATGAGCTGTGTGCGGACATCACCCTCATCATCACTGGCATCGTGGTCCAGGCCAGGATCCTCCACAGGTGGCGGATGTTGGTCATTGTCATCCTGGATGAGAGGCAACTCCTTCCGCACTGCCAGGTTGTGGAGCATGCAGCAGACGATGATAATCTTGCACACTTTCGCTGGGGCATTTGGGAGGGACCCTCCTGTCTTGTCCAGGCAGCGGAAGCGGCTCTTCAGGAGACCAAATGTCCGCTCAATCACTCTCCTGGTCCGACCATGTGCCTCATTGTAGCGCATCTGGGCTGGTGTCACAGGGTTCCTGAGGGGTGTCAGCAACCACGGCATGTTGGGGTATCCCGAGTCACCTACGGACAGACAAGTGCACATTAGCTGACTTGGAAAAGTGGGCGGAATACTACAGATCAGATCACACACAATGGCACAAAGTCAGTACACACCGACAAGCCAGGCACGCTGGTTTTGCATCTGTGCCATCATCCTGGGGATGCGACTACTCCTCATCACAAAGGCATCGTGTGCTGAACCAGGGAAACGGGCACACACGTGTGTGATGGTCATATCTGCAAGACACACCACCAGTGCATTGACCGAGTGGTAGTGCTTGCGGTTACGGTAGAGCCTGCTCCTGGGCCTGTGGTGGTACCAAAGCCACATGTGTCCCATCAATGGAGCCAATGACATGCGGCATCCTCCCCAGGGCATAGAAGTCACTCTTCACGTCAGTGAGTCGTTGCAGTCTAGGGAAATAGATGTACCGGTTCAGGAATAGCAACATTGCCTCCAAAACATCGCGGAGCACATGGCTCAACATGGTCTGTGACATCCCACCAGCAGTCGCCACAGTATGTTGGAAGGTACCGGTGGCAAAGAAGTGTAGGGCTGCCATCACCTTCACCTTGGGGGTCAGCGCTGTAGGATACGGCCGGCCAGGCTGCAAATGTGGGGCCAACTGCACTACCAAATCCTCAATCAGCTGCCTGGTGAAGCGGTACCGTCGGATGCTGTCCCGTTCCACCATCGTTGCCAGGTCTGGGAATGGTCGATGGACAGCAGGAGCCCTGCAGTGCAGAGGAGAAGAAAGCAAGATTGTCAGTCACCCCACATATGCGGCATTGAACACACTCAATATCACAACATACATCACTATGAGGCACAACTACATGAAGTGTGCAGTTCCGTAAGGACATGTATGGTACATACATGGCCAACATCTGTCATCACGGTTCAACAAGTGGCATCAATAAGTCCCAGGTTGGCCCATTGGATATCATGAGGCCGTGTCACAGTTCCCATCTCCTGCTGCCGTGTCACAATCACCCCCCACAGTGACATGTGAGGACAGATGTGCCCCAGGCATCACAGCTCAACGACAAGTACATTCCCAGGGACCCTGTATTGCCACATGGACACTGGCATTACATGGAGTATCAGGTATACACCACAGCAAAACAACCATGACCCCCACAGGTAGTGGTCCCACTTGCCACTGCAGGACAGACATGGACGTCTGTGACACACACACGCACAACATCAAAGTCCATGCACACACAACGTGGATGTGGAGACTGTCTCCCATTGTGCACATGAAATCAGAGACATTGTAAACACTACATGCACACAGACTGTGGAGGACCATCACTATTGTGCCACTGGGACACCCTGGCTCAAACATACCGTCCCACATGGGACTCACGGGGTATGTGACATGACATACACATACACCACCGTGAAATGTGACCATGGCACATGCACAGATATGAACAGTTGCACATCACAGTGGTCATGTACACGTAACACCCAGGATCCTGTCCCCATGAACACGTGCACAGCCTGGGGGTGGCTGCCCCCAGGTGACACCCACAGGACAACATGTACACCAACATACACACAATAGGAAATGCAGCCTTACATGCCTTATGATACAGTTTGGACAGGCTGTCGTGTTGTAGGTGTGCCCCTCACTCCCTGGGAGCTATCTGTGGCTGGCATATGTTCATCTGAGACAGGCATGGTGACATATGCCAGTCACTTGTACAGGGATGCATTGAACAGCAATGGACCGATCGGTGCCCCCGGCCGGCCCATTGCATTCAATGTGTGCAGGTACGCGTTGTACCCCTGTACGCGTTGATCAGCAATGGACCGATCGGTGCCCCGGCTGGCCCATTGCATTCAATGTGTGCGGGTGCGTGTTGTACACCTGTACGCGTTGATCAGCAATGGACCGATCGGTGCCCCGGCCGGCCCATTGCATTCAATGTGTGTGGGTACGCGTTGTACCCCTGTACGCGTTGTACCGCAATGGACCGATCGGTGCCCCCGGCCGGCCCATTGCATTCAATGTGCTGCGGATGCGCGTTGTACCCCTGTACGCGTTGATCAGCAATGGACCGATCGGTGCCCCGGCCGGCCCATTGCATTCAATGTGTCGCGGTGCAGCGTTGTACCCCTATGCAGCGTTGTACCGCAATGGACCGATCGGTCCCCCGGCCGGCCCATTGCATTCAATGTGTGCGAGTGCAGCGTTGTACCCCTGTACGCGTTGTACTGCAATGGACCGATCGGTGCCCCCGGCCGGCCCATTGCATTCAATGTGTGCGGGTGCAGCGTTGTACCCTATGCAGCGTTGTACCGCAATGGACCGATCGGTGCCCCGGCCGGCCCATTGCATTCAATGTGTCGCGGGTGCAGCGTTGTACCCCTGTACGGCGTTGATCAGCAATGGACCGATCGATGCCCCCGGCAGGCCCATTGCATTCAATGTGTGCGGGTGCAGCGTTGTACCCCTGTACGCGTGGTACCGCAATGGACCGATCGGTGCCCCCGGCCGGCCCATTGCATTCAATGTGCTGGTGCACGCGTTGTACCCCTGTATGCGTTGGACTGCAATGGACCGATCGGTGCCCCGGCCGGCCCATTGCATTCAATGTGTGCTGGTACGCGTTGTACCCCTGTACGCGTTGTACCGCAATGGACCGATCGGTGCCCCCTGCCGGCCCATTGCATTCAATGTGTGCGGGTACGCGTTGTACCCCTGTACGCGTTGATCAGCAATGGACCGATCGGTGCCCCGGCCGGCCCATTGCATTCAATGTGTGCGGGTACGCGTTGTACCCCTGTACGCGTTGTACCGCAATGAACCGATCGGTGCCCCCGGCCGGCCCATTGCATTCAATGTGTGCGGGTACGCGTTGTACCCCTGTACGCATTGTACCGCAATGGACCGATCGGTGCGCACCCATTGACAATGGCCTAGCCTGGCAACGGACGCGTTTTCGAAATTCGAACGAGTCGGTTGCTGGAAATTCAGTTGGTCACCCACAACAATGTTGCAAAATCATGTATGTCATGAAGTTGAAGATTTGAAGGATGCTGTGGGCGTGTATTGGTGCTGCTATTCCATGGATTGGCCAGATTCAGAAGATGCAAACGACTTGGACCTATCACTTTGGACACATGGGACAGTATCTGCCTCTCCAGCACATATATATTGCTGGCTGTTCCCATGAGAGCTCACTTGCCTGCACTACATGCTCCAGGACGACATCTGCCACTGCACTGCTGCTGTCTCTGCCCCCTCTGGACCCTGCAATGGCACGTACTGTGGAGAGAGCCCCAGCCTTCAGCCTTGAAGAGAACCAGGCCCTGCTGGACAGCCTACTTCCACAGTACAGCAAGCTGTATGGGACACCAGGGGAGCAGGTGAGTGTTCTGTGCACTGCCTTTCTGAATGTGCATTTTGTCTGACTAGCAAGGCTGAAAGTCTGCACGCCACTGGCTAGCAGGCTCACTGAGTAGTTGTCACCCCCCACAGTGTGTAGTGACATGCACTGGACAGGTATGGTGCAGTGACAGTGCATTTGAACAAGGTTTTACTTCCCATGCAATGATACCATGTAGTGACTTCTGGCAAACTGTCCATGGGCAGCGTTGCACTGCCTGTGTACATCATGTGCCCCTGTGATTGAGACATGTATATACAACTGTGTCATGCACGGATATGTTGCATGTGTAGTAATGGCCTTTTCACTTTGTCATCCTGACAGGTTAATGCCCATCGGAAGCAGGAGATCTGGAAGGACATCGTCCGGGCTGTCCGGTCCGTGGGGGTCTACAAGCGCCGGATCCGCAACTGCCAGAAGAGGTGGCAGGACCTTCGGGGCTGGACCCGGAGGATTGCACGGGTCCAGCTGAAGCTGTCGCCTCCTCGCAGGAGGGGCGGAACACGGACCCTGACCCCCACATGCTCCAGATCCTGGCGGTGGTGTTTCCAGACCTGGATGGGCAGCTGAAGGCCAGACAGCAGCAAGGAGGGGGTGAGTCAAAGACTGCACTGTGAACTCTGTATTACATGCTATGTGCCCTCCTCTGGCCTGGTTCAACTGCCACAGTACAGCAGTCATGTTGTCCAGGAGCCATGTCCCTCTATTGTGCACTGCCCACTCCTCATCTGATACCCAGGTGTGGCCCTTACATTCAGGGAATTGTGTCACTTGGGACTGTGTCCTGCAGTTTGCTTCACTCAAGGTGGGGGACAGCATCTGTTTCCCTAACTCTGTTGTGGGCATCATGGGTGGGTCCATTGTTCACACAACGCCTGTGTTCGGACATGTAATCTGCGTGTTGCTTTGATATGCGGTCCACTTGCTGAGCTGAGCCACCACATGTGCCTGGGGTATGTGGCACACGCCCATGCAGCGGGTGGGAACAATGTTTGGGCCCCAGGAGTGTGCAGATTACGTGTGTCACACATACATAGCCAGCTATCCACTGTCCAGGGCTCATCCCTCATTCATGTGGGGCAGGACAGTCATGCCTACTCCAGGCCATGCAATGCACTCTGTACTCCCACTCCCGTGTATCAGCTGACACATTGTGCGCAGTGATTTGACCCCTCAGGTGTCTGCCTCTGTGTCAGTGTGCTGTGGATTTGTTGCCAGGACTGCTGGGGTGTTTCTCGGTAGGGTCTCAGCATGCCACTGGAGATGTGACCATAGGAGACGATACTTGTGTGTCACATAGGTGTTTGATCAGCTGCCCGTGCAGACTGGGGTATGCGAATGTGAAGTTCAGGCAGCTGTTTCCCATTCACAGCAGATTGTGAGGGGCTCAGGTTCAGAGGGTAGTGTCACAGGTCTCCCATATGTCCAATCGGTATGACCTGGACAGATGAGGGTTAAGATGATGTGTTGTGTGGGGGATGTACATGTGCACTTGTGCAGCTCCAGGACTTGCATTCCCCATGACCTACTATTGTGACACAGTGCAGAGTGTTGTTGTCTGGCTGCCAAGTCATACATCACTGAGACAGTGATGTATGACTTAGCAGTCATGCCTCCGCCATGGCATGTGTCTACTTATTGGTGATCCTGCAGGGGAGTGACATGTGCTACATGCACACCATTGTGGCGATGGCTATCAGGACATGGGTGCATCATGGTGTCTGTCGCTGGTATGCATCACATGCATTTCCTATTTGACTCTGGGCATCCCTTTCATCCGGAAACCTGTACTGACTCAGTGGCAAGAGTTGTGATGTGTGCATGTCCACATGCTACACCGTGTCCTCTGCACTGTCCAACTACTGTGTAGGTGGTGCATGTGTCCACACTGGGGTGTTGCTATCCAACAGACACCAGACAGATGGGTGCAAGGCCATGTGGGATGTGAGTGCCATGGTTGGCATCAGACTGACAATTGACTTCTCCTGTTCAGTTAGGGCACTTTTAGCAATGTTCAACTAATGATGCCAGGGCTTGCTCTGTAATGTGCTGTGCTCTCAGTGGTGTGTGCGTTTGGTGCAGGTGACTGATGTCTGTCTGTTTCCCCATTGTTTGCAGATACATCCACGGCCACGGAAGGGGACAGCTCCACGGACCAGGAGGAGCCAGAGAGCCAGACTGGGTCAGCAGCCGAGGAGTGGTCGGAGGGACCCAGTGGCACGGAGGGCGAGGGGAGCCACACCGAGGAGTCCTCAGCACCATCCACCTCAGCTGAGGACCAGAGCAACTCGGACGATGACTCCCTTATGGAGGTGGGTGTCAGCAGCCACCACACCCCAGCTAGTGTTGCTGTCCCCGCCACCACCAGCACCACCACCGCCCTCCCATCGGCTCCCATTCCCCAGGTCCGTGGAGGCTCCCATGTTCGGGAGCGTGTCTCCTTTGGGCCAGGCACCGCACCCCTGCCCCTGTGTCCCCTGCTGCCCTGAGTGAGGAGTCTGTGTACCTCCTTCGCCAGCTCCATGTAGGGCAGACAGCCATGCTGAGTGTCCTCCATGCGCACACCGCTCTGTTGACTCAGCTGGTGTCGTTCATGGAGGGCATCTCATCGGGCATGTCTGACCTACAGAGGGGCAATAGGTCCATGGACTCCTCCCTGACGGCAGCAGTGTCCCTCCTCAGACAGTCCCTCACCCCTCCTGCCTCTGCTCCATCCACACTCCCCAGCACCTTATCCGTCCCAAGCACACACACACCGGCACAGGCACACACCAGCACACACATGTCCAGCACACAGACACACACGCCACAAACAAAATGCACATGCACGCACAGTCAGGGGACTGAAACCAGACTCACAGGGGATGGGGCCCTGGAACACACACACGCATCCACGAGCACTGCGCAGTCCTCAGTTGCCTCTCCCTCCAAAGCACCCTCCCTTGCCTCACCTGCAACCCCAAAGACCCAGCGGCTCTTCCTCAGTGACCTCGGCCTCTTCCCCTCCGATCCAGCTGATACAGCATTCAGGGGGAAGAGGAAGCCCACCCACACGGAGCAGAGTGCCCCTCGCCCCCGGACACCCTCCCTCAGGCGCAGACAGACTGAGGCCCCCACCCGCAAGTCCCCCGGAGTCGTAAGAGCAGGACCCCGCTGCCGCCCTGCAGCTCAGGCACCAGGTCTCCTTCCTCCATCCCTCAGGCCCCCACTCCACAGGTGCCCCCACCACACCCTGCCCCAGGTTCCACCACCCACAGATATACCATCCCCAAGAGGATCCGGCCTTCTCCCCTTGCCACTTGCTCTCCCGGCACCACACCCCCGCTGCGCTTGTCTGTGCCACTGATGTGGTGAGGGTGTCCTCCCCCTCTGTCCAGCCCACCTTGCCTGTTCCCCATTCTCCTCCCCTGGTGGTAGGCACTGCAGTGGAGTCCACTACCACCCTGTCTGACTTGGGCACTGCAGTGGCGGACCTGTCCACTCCATCTGCAGGGTCCACTGCAGTCGTGCCGGCACCCACAACATCTGAGTCATGCCCCCCAGTTGTGCTGGCACACACCATGTCAGACACCTCCACTGCAGTTGTCAGTGGCTCTCCAGCACCCACCACCCCTTCCCTGCTTCCTCCTGGTGAGCCCTGATCCTGTCCCTGCGGTGCCTGGCCTGCCCCCCGGTTGCCCCTCCTAGTGGATTGTCCCTGGTTTTGTGCAGTACAGGCATGCGTAGGGTGACATCTGCCACTGTCACCCTGTTTAGACTTTGACAATGGACTGGCCATTGGCCTTTGTGTTTTTTCTGGACTTTCAGTTTTCATTACACACATATGCTGAATAAAGCAACTTTCTGTTCTCTAGTGCTTATGCTTCTGATGTACATGTTGTTGATGATGCTAACCATGCCCTTGCTGCAGTGATGGTGATATTTGGTCTCATGATAATGAAGTGTTACTGTGCAGTAACCCATGTGGTCCAGGGGGAATGTGTCCTATCCTGTGGTGTATCCATGTCATCCATAGCAGCATCTGAGGGTGTCATGTGTTCAGTATTTGGCAATGGGATTTCCTACTTACATTAGCAATTTCACATCTGTGGCTTCCACCCCTGCACATCTGTTGTGCCTGCCATTGTTCAATTCGTCTACTTCCCTGACCGTGTGGCCATCTCCACTGGACATGCAGGTTTGGGCATCAATGGGGAAGGACTCATCTGTGTTGTCAGTGCAACATTGCTATACAAGTGTGTTGGATCTGTGCTGATGATTTCGTTGGCACTTCCATGACCAGGCTGATGTGACGGGAGCCTTCATTTGGTGCTAATTGTTGATTGTGTGACCAAGTGCTCAGCTGACATGATGTGGCCCTACTGAGGCAACATATGGCACAGCTTTCCTCACACAGGAGTGGAGTCCCCTCATGGCAGTGTGTACTCCTGTGACATTGCCTGCGCCCAAGGTGTGTGTTGTATGAGCATGTCTGTGTGTTCACTTCCGTTTAGCTGTGCATGCTGTGATCCCTAGTGTTGTACCTGTTTGTGATGCTTGCTGAGTTGACCTATGGTCCCCCAAAGTCTTCTCCCTGGGTTCTCTGTGATGTGGGTGCATGGCACATTACTGGTCATCAGGGTGTCACCCATAGGTGTGTTTGCTGTCAGGGCTCAGTTTGTGTGCAGACGCAGATGGGTCACAGTCAGGTTTCCCCTTGGCACTTGTTGTTTGCCCCTGTCATGTGATTTCCAGTTTGTGTTATCTTTCAGTGATTGTGATATGCTTTGATTCCTGAAACAAGTTGCTTTAAAATTAGTTTTAGGGTTAGGGTGAGTGGGTACCTGAAACATAATTTTGTAAAGTTAGTTTTAGGTTTCGGGTGAATGGATTTCTGAAAAAAGAAGTATTTAAGTTTTAGGAAAAGTGTGAGTGGGTTACTGCAAAAAATTGTTTTAAATTTAGGTTTAGGATAATAGTGATTGGATTATTGAGATCAGTTAATTCAAATTTAGTTTTAGGATTACGGTGAATGGATTCCTGAAACAAATTTTTGGAAAGTTAGTTTTAGGTATCGGGTGCATGGATTCCTGAAAAAAGTTTTTATGTTAGTATTAGGAAAAGGGTGAGTGGTTTACTGAAAGAAGTTGATTTAAATTTAGTTTTCAGATAAGGGAGATTGGATTATTTCAACAAGTTAATTAGAATTTACTTTTAGGAATAGGGAGAGTGGATTCCTGAAACAACTTGATTTAATGTTAGTTTTAGGGTTAGGGAGAGTGGATTTCTGAAACAAAATTTTGTAAAGTTACTTTTAGGTTTCGGGTGAGTGAATTCCTGAAAAAAAAATTATGTTAGCTTTAGGAAAAGGGTGAGTGGGTTACTTTAAAAAATTGATTTAAATTTTGTTTTGGGATAAGTGTGATTGGATTATTGTGATAAATTAATTCAAATTTAGTTTTAGGATTAGGGTGAGTAGATTCCTGAAACACATTTTTGGAAATTTAGTTTTAGGTATCGGGCGCATGTATTCCTGAAAAAAGTTTTTTATGTTAGTTTTAGGAAAAGGGTGAGTGGATTATTTCAACAAATTAATTTAAATTTACTTTTAGGAACAGGGAGAGTGGATTCCTGAAGCAAGTTATTTTAAAGTTACTTTTAGGGTAAGGGTGAGTGGATTCCTGAATCAAAATTTTTAAAAGTTAGTTTTAGTTTTCGGGTGAGTGGATTCCTGAAAAAAAAAGTTATGTTAGCTTTAGGAAAATGATGAGTGGGTTACTGCAAAAGATAGATTTAAAATTAGTTTCAGGATAAGAGTGATTGGATTATTGTGATAAGTTAATTTAAATTTAGTTTTAAGATTAGGGTGAGTGGATTCCTGAAATAAACTTTTTGAAATTTAGTTTTAGGTATTGGGCGCATGGATTCCTGAAAAAAGTTTTTTATGTTAGTTTAAGGAAAAGGGTGAGTGGATTACTGCAACAAGTAGATTTAAATTTAGTTTTCAGATAAGGGAGATTGGATTATTTCAACAAGTTAATTAGAATTTACTTTTAGGAATAGGGAGAGTGGATTCCTGAAACAAGTTGATTTAATGTTAGTTTTAGGGTTAGGGAGAGTGGGTTTCTGAAACAAAATTTTGTAAAGTTAGTTTTAGGTTTCGGGTGAGTGGATTTCTGAAAAAGAAGTATTTAAGTTTTAGGAAAAGTGTGAGTGGGTTACTGCAAAAAATTGATTTAAATTTAGTTTTAGGATAATAGTGATTTTATTATTGAGATCAGTTAATTCAAATTTAGTTTTAGGATTACGGTGAATGGATTCCTGAAACAAATTTTTGGAAAGTTAGTTTTAGGTATCGGGCGCATGGATTCCTGAAAAAGTTTTTATGTTAGTATTAGGAAAAGGGTGAGTGGTTTACTGAAAGAAGTTGATTTAAATTTAGTTTTCAGATAAGGGAGATTGGATTATTTCAACAAGTTAATTAGAATTTACTTTTAGGAATAGGGAGAGTGGATTCCTGAAACAAGTTGATTTAATGTTAGTTTTAGGGTTAGGGAGAGTGGGTTTCTGAAACAAAATTTTGTAAAGTTACTTTTAGGTTTCGGGTGAGTGGATTCCTGAAAAAAAAATTATGTTAGCTTTAGGAAAAGGGTGAGTGGGTTACTTGAAATAATTGATTTAAATTTTGTTTTGGGATAAGTGTGATTGGATTATTGTGATAAGTTACTTCAAATTTAGTTTTAGGATTAGGGTGAGTAGATTCCGGAAACAAATTTTTGGAAATTTAGTTTTAGGTATCGGGCGCGTGTATTCTTAAAAAAAGTTTTTTATGTTAGTTTTAGGAAAAGGGTGAGTGGATTCCTGGAACAAGTAGATTTAAATTTAGTTTTCGGATAATGGAGATTGGATTATTTCAGCAAGTTAATTAGAATTTACTTTTAGGATTAGCGAGAGAGGATTGCTGAAACAAGTTGCTTTAACATTAGTTTTAGGGTTAGGGTGAGTGGGTTCCTGAAACAAAATTTTGTAAAGTTACTTTTAGATTTCGGGTGAGTGGATTCCTGAAAAAAAAATTATGTTAGTTTTAGGAAAAGGGTGAGTGGGTTACTTGAAAACATTGATTTAAATTTAGTTTTGGGATAAGAGTGATTGGATTATTGCGATAAGTTAATTTAAATTTAGTTTTAGAATCAGGGTGAGTGGATTCCTGAAACAAAATTTTTTAAAGTTAGTTTTATGCTTTCGTGTGAATGGATTCCTGAAAAAAAATGTTTTTTCGTTTTAGGAAAAAGTTCAGTGGGTTACTGCAAAAAATTATTTAAATTTAGTTTTAGGATAAGGGTGATTGGATTATTTCAACAAGTTAATTAGAATTTACTTTTAGGATTAGCGAGAGAGGATTGCTGAAACAAGTTGCTTTAACGTTAGTTTTAGGGTTAGGGTGAGTGGGTTCCTGAAACAAAATTTTGTAAACTTACTTTTAGATTTCGGGAGAGTGGATTCCTGAAAAAAAATTATGTTAGTTTTAGGAAAAGGGTGAGTGGGTTACTTGAAAAAATTGATTTAAATTTAGTTTTGGGATAAGAGTGATTGGATTATTGCGATAAGTTAATTTAAATTTAGTTTTAGAATCAGGGTGAGTGGATTCCTGAAACAAAAATTTTTAAAGTTAGTTTTATGTTTTCATGTGAATGGATTCCTGAAAAAAATGTTTTTTAGTTTTAGGAAAAAGTTCAGTGGGTTACTGCAAAAAATTATTTAAATTTAGTTTTAGGATAAGGGTGATTGGATTATTTCAACAAATTAATTTAAATTTACTTTTAGGAACAGGGAGAGTGGATTCCTGAAGCAAGTTGTTTTAAAGTTACTTTTAGGGTAAGGGTGAGTGGATTCCTGAATCAAAATTTTTAAAAGTTAGTTTTAGTTTTCGGGTGAGTGGATTCCTGAAAAAAAAAGTTATGTTAGCTTTAGGAAAATGATGAGTGGGTTACTGCAAAAGATAGATTTAAAATTAGTTTCAGGATAAGAGTGATTGGATTATTGTGATAAGTTAATTTAAATTTAGTTTTAGGATTAGGGTGAGTGGATTCCTGAAATAAACTTTTTGAAATTTAGTTTTAGGTATTGGGCGCATGGATTCCTGAAAAAAGTTTTTATGTTAGTTTAAGGAAAAGGGTGAGTGGATTACTGCAACAAGTAGATTTAAATTTAGTTTTCAGATAAGGGAGATTGGATTATTTCAACAAGTTAATTAGAATTTACTTTTAGGAATAGGGAGAGTGGATTCCTGAAACAAGTTGATTTAATGTTAGTTTTAGGGTTAGGGAGAGTGGGTTTCTGAAACAAAATTTTGTAAAGTTAGTTTTAGGTTTCGGGTGAGTGGATTTCTGAAAAAAGAAGTATTTAAGTTTTAGGAAAAGTGTGAGTGGGTTACTGCAAAAAATTGATTTAAATTTAGTTTTAGGATAATAGTGATTTTATTATTGAGATCAGTTAATTCAAATTTAGTTTTAGGATTACGGTGAATGGATTCCTAAAACAAATTTTTGGAAAGTTAGTTTTAGGTATCGGGCGCATGGATTCCTGAAAAAGTTTTTATGTTAGTATTAGGAAAAGGGTGAGTGGTTTACTGAAAGAAGTTGATTTAAATTTAGTTTTCAGATAAGGGAGATTGGATTATTTCAACAAGTTAATTAGAATTTACTTTTAGGAATAGGGAGAGTGGATTCCTGAAACAAGTTGATTTAATGTTAGTTTTAGGGTTAGAGAGAGTGGGTTTCTGAAACAAAATTTTGTAAAGTTACTTTTAGGTTTCGGGTGAGTGGATTCCTGAAAAAAAAATTATGTTAGCTTTAGGAAAAGGGTGAGTGGGTTACTTGAAATAATTGATTTAAATTTTGTTTTGGGATAAGTGTGATTGGATTATTGTGATAAGTTACTTCAAATTTAGTTTTAGGATTAGGGTGAGTAGATTCCGGAAACAAATTTTTGGAAATTTAGTTTTAGGTATCGGGCGCGTGTATTCTTAAAAAAGTTTTTTATGTTAGTTTTAGGAAAAGGGTGAGTGGATTCCTGGAACAAGTAGATTTAAATTTAGTTTTCGGATAATGGAGATTGGATTATTTCAGCAAGTTGATTAGAATTTACTTTTAGGATTAGCGAGAGAGGATTGCTGAAACAAGTTGCTTTAACATTAGCTTTAGGGTTAGGGTGAGTGGGTTTCTGAAACAAAATTTTGTAAAGTTACTTTTAGATTTCGGGTGAGTAGATTCCTGAAAAAAAAATTATGTTAGTTTTAGGAAAAGGGTGAGTGGGTTACTTGAAAACATTGATTTAAATTTAGTTTTGGGATAAGAGTGATTGGATTATTGCGATAAGTTAATTTAAATTTAGTTTTAGAATCAGGGTGAGTGGATTCCTGAAACAAAATTTTTTAAAGTTAGTTTTATGCTTTCGTGTGAATGGATTCCTGAAAAAAAATGTTTTTTAGTTTTAGGAAAAAGTTCAGTGGGTTACTGCAAAAAATTATTTAAATTTAGTTTTAGGATAAGGGTGATTGGATTATTTCAACAAGTTAATTAGAATTTACTTTTAGGATTAGCGAGAGAGGATTGCTGAAACAAGTTGCTTTAACGTTAGTTTTAGGGTTAGGGTGAGTGGGTTCCTGAAACAAAATTTTATAAACTTACTTTTAGATTTCGGGAGAGTGGATTCCTGAAAAAAAAATTATGTTAGTTTTAGGAAAAGGGTGAGTGGGTTACTTGAAAAAATTGATTTAAATTTAGTTTTGGGATAAGAGTGATTGGATTATTGCGATAAGTTAATTTAAATTTAGTTTTAGAATCAGGGTGAGTGGATTCCTGAAACAAAAATTTTTAAAGTTAGTTTTATGTTTTCATGTGAATGGATTCCTGAAAAAAATGTTTTTTAGTTTTAGGAAAAAGTTCAGTGGGTTACTGCAAAAAATTATTTAAATTTAGTTTTAGGATAAGGGTGATTGGATTATTTCAACAAATTAATTTAAATTTACTTTTAGGAACAGGGAGAGTGGATTCCTGAAGCAAGTTGTTTTAAAGTTACTTTTAGGGTAAGGGTGAGTGGATTCCTGAATCAAAATTTTTAAAAGTTAGTTTTAGTTTTCGGGTGAGTGGATTCCTGAAAAAAAAAGTTATGTTAGCTTTAGGAAAATGATGAGTGGGTTACTGCAAAAGATAGATTTAAAATTAGTTTCAGGATAAGAGTGATTGGATTATTGTGATAAGTTAATTTAAATTTAGTTTTAGGATTAGGGTGAGTGGATTCCTGAAATAAACTTTTTGAAATTTAGTTTTAGGTATTGGGCGCATGGATTTCTGAAAAAGTTTTTTATGTTAGTTTAAGGAAAAGGGTGAGTGGATTACTGCAACAAGTAGATTTCAATTTAGTTTTCAGATAAGGGAGATTGGATTATTTCAACAAGTTAATTAGAATTTACTTTTAGGAATAGGGAGAGTGGATTCCTGAAACAAGTTGATTTAATGTTAGTTTTAGGGTTAGGGAGAGTGGGTTTCTGAAACAAAATTTTGTAAAGTTAGTTTTAGGTTTCGGGTGAGTGGATTCCTGAAAAAAGAAGTATTTAAGTTTTAGGAAAAGTGTGAGTGGGTTACTGCAAAAAATTGATTTAAATTTAGTTTTAGGATAATAGTGATTGGATTATTGAGATCAGTTAATTCAAATTTAGTTTTAGGATTACGGTGAATGGATTCCTGAAACAAATTTTTGGAAAGTTAGTTTTAGGTGACCCCTGACCTTGACCCCTGACCTTGACTGGTAGGTCGCTCCCCCACCACACAGCTCCGTCTGTGTGCCCTGCTGCTACCCCTGATTGTGCTAGTTTTTTCCTTTCTGTGTCCCCTTGCTGCCCCTGATTGTGATCGTTTTTTCCTTTCTGTGCCCCCTTGCTGCCCCTGATTGTGATCGTTTTTTCCTTTCTGTGCCCCCTTGCTGCCCCTGATTGTGATCGTTTTTTCCTTTCTGTGCCCCCTTGCTGCCCCTGATTGTGATCGTTTTTTCCTTTCTGTGCCCCCTTGCTGCCCCTGATTGTGCTCGTTTTTTCCTTTCTGTGCCCCCTTGCTGTCCCTGATTGTGATCGTTTTTCCTTTCTGTGCCCCCTTGCTGCCCCTGATTGTGATCGTTTTTCCTTTCTGTGCCCCCTTGCTGCCCGATTGTGATCGTTTTTTCCTTTCTGTGCCCCCTTGCTGCCCCTGATTGTGCTCGTTTTTTCCTTTCTGTGCCCCCTTGCTGCCCCTGATTGTGCTTGTTTTTTCCTTTCTGTGCCCCCTTGCTGCCCCTCATTGTGCTCGTTTTTTCCTTCCTGTGCCCCCTTGCTGCCCCTGATTGTGATCGTTTTTTCCTTTCTGTGCCCCCTTGCTGCCCCTCATTGCGCTCGTTTTTTCCTTTCTGTGCCCCCTTGCTGCCCCTGATTGTGCTCGTTTTTTCCTTTCTGTGCCCCCTTGCTGCCCCTGATTGCGCTCGTTTTTTCCTTTCTGTGCCCCCTTGCTGCCCCTGATTGTGATCGTTTTTTCCTTTCTGTGCCCCCTTGCTGCCCCTGATTGTGCTCGTTTTTTCCTTTCTGTTCCCCCTTGCTGCCCCTGATTGTGCTCGTTTTTTCCTTTCTGTGCCCCCTTGCTGCCCCTGATTGTGATCGTTTTTTCCTTTCTGTGCCCCCTTGCTGCCCCTGATTGTGCTCGTTTTTTCCTTTCTGTGCCCCCTTGCTGCCCCTGATTGTGATCGTTTTTTCCTTTCTGTGCCCCCTTGCTGCCCCTGATTGTGATCGTTTTTTCCTTTCTGTGCCCCCTTGCTGCCCCTGATTGTGATCGTTTTTTCCTTTCTGTGCCCCCTTGCTGCCCCTGATTGTGATCGTTTTTTCCTTTCTGTGCCCCCTTGCTCCCCCGATTGTGATCGTTTTTTCCTTTCTGTGCCCCCTTGCTGCCCCTGATTGTGATCGTTTTTCCTTTCTGTGCCCCCTTGCTGCCCCTGATTGTGATCGTTTTTTCCTTTCTGTGCCCCCTTGCTGCCCCTGATTGTGATCGTTTTTTCCTTTCTGTGCCCCCTTGCTGCCCCTGATTGTGATCGTTTTTTCCTTTCTGTGCCTGTTTCCCGCCGCTGCGCCTGCGGCCCCGCCCCTCACTGCCCATTCGCTGCCCCATTCCCTGCTCCTCCCTCCCACCTCCACATTTATGGCGGCCGCTGCGTGGCCGCGCCGCTGGCGCGCCAAAGGCGCGCCTAAGGCAAACCCGTCTGCGCCCGTCCGCGCCGTGGCCGCGCCCAGCGCCAGACCCCCTGGTCCGGGCATCCCCCGCGCCCGCCACATCAACAGACGCCGATACGACGCCAGCACCCTCCACGCACTCAACCCCGGAAAAGATCACGCCTGCTACCAGGCCACCCCGAAGCACACCCAAGGGCCCTTCACCTGCCGGAACTGCAGCTTCGCCAGCACCCGTCCCGCCAAACCACCGCCCAGGAAAGAACCCAACTACCTCAGATGCATCCTCCTCAACACCCGCTCCGCCCGCAAACACGCCATCGAACTCTGGGACCTTCTCGACTCAACCTCCCCAGACGTCGCATTCCTGACGGAGACCTGGCTGAATCCCGCTTCAGCCCCCGACATCGCCATTGCCATCCCAGACGGATACAAGATCACCCGCAGGGACCGCACCAACGGAGTCGGAGGAGGCATCGCCATCGTCCACAGGAACACCCTCAGAGTCTCAACCAACACCGACGACACCCTCAGCACCGGCGGAACACATGCACTTCCAGATCCACACCGATCCCAACACCACCCTCAGAGGAACCCTCATCTACAGACACCCCGGACCCCGACCACAGTTCAGCGATTCCATCGCTCACTTCGTCAGCACACACGCCATCGCCTCCACGGACTACATCCTCCTCGGGGACCTGAACTTCCACCTCGAGAACAACAAGGACACCAACTCCACCACCCTGATCGACAACCTCGCCACCCTCGGACTCAGACAGCTCGTGACTACACCCACCCACGCCGCCGGCCACACGCTAGACTCCATCTTTTCCGCAAGCCCACACGTCTCCTTCAACCACACCTCCGAACCCCACTGGACTGACCACCACTGCATCCACTTCACCTACAGGAAGCCCACCACGCACCACCGCACCAAACAAATGCCTCGCCGCTGCTGGAGCAGAGTCACGGAAGACCAGCTAACCACAACCCTCGCCCTGAGCCCACCCGCCGAACCCTCCGACCCCGACACCGCCGCCCGCAACCTCAGACAGTGGATCGACGACTGCGCCAACACCCTCGCCCCGCTCAAGAATCCGCCCAACAACCACACCAGCAAGAAAGCCACCTGGTTCACCGAAGACCTCCAGGCCTCCAAACGAACATGCCGAAAACTGGAGAAGATCTGGCTCCACGAACGGACAGCGGACAGCTACGCCGCCCACAAGAGCGCCACCCGCAATCACCATCACCTCATCAGATCCGCCAAAAGGGCCTCACTCAAAGACCGCCTAGACAACAACGCACACAACAGCAAAGAGCTCTTCAACATCGTGAAGGAACTCTCCAACCCCAGCTCCAACACCAACGACATCCAGCCGTCGCAAGACCTGTGCGACTCACTGGCCACCTCCTTCCACCGCAAAATCGCCGACATCCACGACAGCTTCAACACCACGACCGCCCCGGCAACCACCGAGACCACTGCCCCCACAACCACCAACCGCCTGCTCTCCTGGACCAACATCAACGACGAGGACACCAGCGAGATCATGAACACCATCCACTCCGGTTCACCGCTAGACCCGTGCCCTCACCACATCTTCAACAAAGCCAGTACAGCCATCGCGCCCCATCTCCGGAAAATAATCAACATCTCCTTTGAGACAGCAACCTTCCCGGAAAGCTGGAAGCACGCCGAGATCACCGCCTTACTCAAGAAACCCAAGGCAGACCCCAAGGACCTCAAGAACTTCCGACCCATCTCTCTGCTCCCGTTCCCCGCGAAGGTCACCGAGAAAATCGTCATCAAACAACTGACCCGCTACCTCTAGGAGAACAACATCCTGGACCCTTCCCAGTCCGGCTTCCGCAGCAACCACAGCACCGAAACCGCCCTCATCGCCTCCACCGATGACATCAGGACCCTGCTAGACAACGGAGAAACAGCAGCCTTCATCCTCCTGGACCTATCAGCCGCCTTCGACACCGTCTGCCACCACACACTACGAACACGCCTTCACGACGCCGGGATCCAAGAGAAGGCCCTGGACTGGACCACATCCTTCCTTTCCGGCAGAACACAAAGCGTCCGCCTCGCCCCCTTCCGATCCAAGGCCACCAAGATCATCTGCGGCGTACCCCAAGGCTCCTCCCTCAGCACAACGCTGTTCAACATTTACATGGCACCCCTCGCCCACGTCGCCCGACAGCACAACCTCAACATCATCTCCTACGCCGACGACACCCAGCTGATCCTCTCCCTCACCAAAGACCCTCACACCACCAAAGCCCACCTCCACGAAGGAATGAAGCCGTCGCCGAATGGATGAGGACCAGCCGCCTGAAGCTGAACTCGGACAAGACGGAGGTCCTCATCCTTGGTTCCAACCCTTCAGCCTGGGACGACTCCTGGTGGCCAACATCACTGGGAACAGCCCCGCCACCCACCGACCACGTACGCAACCTAGGGGTCATCCTCGACCCCACCCTCTCCATGACTAAGCAGGTCAACGCCGTTTCCTCATCCTGCTTCAACATCCTCCGAATGCTCCGCAGGATCTTCAAGTGGATCCCCACCGAAACAAGAAAAACAGTCACCCAGGCCCTCGTCACCAGCAGGCTGGACTACGGAAACGCCCTCTACGCAGGAACGACGGCTAAGCTCCTGAGACGGCTGCAACGCATCCAGAACGCCTCTGCAAGTCTTATCCTCGACATCCCCTGACGCAGCCACATCACACCCCACCTGAGAGACCTGCACTGGCTCCCTGTCAACAAGAGGATAACCTTCAAGCTCCTCACCCACGCACACAAAGCACTCCACAACTCCGGACCAGCCTACCTCAACAGACGACTCAGCTTCTAAACCCCCACCCGCCAGCTCCGCTCGACCAGCCTCGCCCTCGCCACAGTCCCCCGCATCCGGAAAACGACCGCCGGCGGCAGATCCTTCTCCCACCTCGCCGCCAAGAGCTGGAACACCCTCCCCACCAACCTCCGACAGACCCAAGACCTACTGGCCTTCAGAAGACTCCTCAAGACCTGGCTCTTCGATCAGTAGCAGCACCACCCCCTTCTTCCCCCAGCGCCTTGAGACCCTTGCGGGTATGTAGTGCGCTTTATAAGTGACATGATTGATTGATTGATTGATTGAGGTATCGGGCGCATGGATTCCTGAAAAAAGTTTTTATGTTAGTATTAGGAAAAGGGTGAGTGGTTTACTGAAAGAAGTTGATTTAAATTTAGTTTTCAGATAAGGGAGATTGGATTATTTCAACAAGTTAATTAGAATTTACTTTTAGAAATAGGGAGAGTGGATTCCTGAAACAAGTTGATTTAATGTTAGTTTTAGGGTTAGGGAGAGTGGGTTTCTGAAACAAAATTTTGTAAAGTTACTTTTAGGTTTCGGGTGAGTGGATTCCTGAAAAAAAAATTATGTTAGCTTTAGGAAAAGGGTGAGTGGGTTACTTGAAAAAATTGATTTAAATTTTGTTTTGGGATAAGTGTGATTGGATTATTGTGATAAGTTACTTCAAATTTAGTTTTAGGATTAGGGTGAGTAGATTCCGGAAAGAAATTTTTGGAAATTTAGTTTTACGTATCGGGCGCGTGTATTCCTGAAAAAAGTTTTTTATGTTAGTTTTAGGAAAAGGGTGAGTGGATTCCTGGAACAAGTAGATTTAAATTTAGTTTTCGGATAATGGAGATTGGATTATTTCAACAAGTTAATTAGAATTTACTTTTAGGATTAGCGAGAGAGGATTGCTGAAACAAGTTGCTTTAACATTAGTTTTAGGGTTAGGGTGAGTGGGTTCCTGAAACAAAATTTTGTAAAGTTACTTTTAGATTTCGGGTGAGTGGATTCCTGAAAAAAAAATTATGTTAGTTTTAGGAAAAGGGTGAGTGATTTAAATTTAGTTTTGGGATAAGAGTGATTGGATTATTGCGATAAGTTAATTTAAATTTAGTTTTAGAATCAGGGTGAGTGGATTCCTGATACAAAATTTTTTAAAGTTAGTTTTATGTTTTCGGGTGAGTGGATTCCTGAAAAAAAATGTTTTTGATGTTTTAGGAAAATGTTCAGTGGGTTACTGCAAAAAATGATTTAAATTTAGTTTTAGAATAAGGGTGATTGGATTATTTCAACAAATTAATTTAAATTTACTTTTAGGAACAGGGAGAGTGGATTCCTGAAGCAAGTTGTTTTAAAGTTACTTTTAGGGTAAGGGTGAGTGGATTCCTGAATCAAAATTTTTAAAAGTTAGTTTTAGTTTTCGGGTGAGTGGATTCCTGAAAAAAAAGTTATGTTAGCTTTAGGAAAATGATGAGTGGGTTACTGCAAAAGATAGATTTAAAATTAGTTTCAGGATAAGAGTGATTGGATTATTGTGATAAGTTAATTTAAATTTAGTTTTAGGATTAGGGTGAGTGGATTCCAGAAATAAAATTTTTGAAATTTAGTTTTAGGTATTGGGCGCATGGATTCCTGAAAAAAGTTTTTTATGTTAGTTTAAGGAAAAGGGTGAGTGGATTACTGCAACAAGTAGATATACATTTAGTTTTTGGATAAGGGAGATTGGATTATTTCAAAAAGTTAATTAAAATTTACTTTTAGGATTAGGGAGAGTGGATTCTTGAAACAAGCTGTTTTAAAGTTAGTTTTAGGGTTAGGGTGAGTGGGTACCTGAAACAAAATTTTGTAAAGTTACTTTTAGATTTCGGGTGAGTGGATTCCTAAAAAAAAAATTATGTTAGTTTTAGGAAAAGGGTGAGTGGGTTACTTGAAAAAATTGATTTAAATTTAATTTTAGGATAATAGTGATTCGATTATTGAGATAAGTTAATTTAAATTTAGTTTTAGGATTAGGGTGAGTGGATTCCTGAAACAAAATTTTTTAAAGTTAGTTTTAAGTTTCGGGTGAATGGATTCCTGAAAAAGAATGTTTTTTAGTTTTAGGAAAAAGGTAAGTGGGTTACTGCAAAAAAATGATTTATATTTAAGGGTTGATTCCGATTCGGGCCGGAAAAAGCACCGACCGACTCGGAGCCGGAATTTATTCCGACCGACACGTGCCTGTGGCGCCCGACACGCCAAGTACGATGCAAGGCGTGCAAAATCCGACCAACACGTACTGAACCCAAGCCGAACGACCGAGCCGCACGGAAAACAGCAATCCGGCCTGAAAAACACGCGAATCGAACCGACCGACACGCACCCGGAACAAATCCAACCGAAACGTACACGCGAACTCCAAACCGCTAAGTACGATGCAAGGCGCGAAAACCACGACTGAGTCGAACGGAGGACAAGCCGTACGACCGACACGCATACCAAACCGAGCCGAAGTAACACAAAACACCGCGACCGACGCGTACACAGCATAGAAAACTGCACAAACACAGCGTTAACGAAACGGAGAAGACCGTACGAGACAAATGCAGGGTCCGACTCGGTCACAAGAACGTTTCCAACATGCACAAAAAGTACTAAGGAAAAATACACAAAAAAAGGCCAAACAAGCAATTACAAAGCCAATAAATACTGGGGGGTGGGGACAGAGAACAAAGACACACCCACAACTCCACCCATATAAAGGACACAAATCCCAACCATGATCCTTTGCAAATGCCATTCTACTGCCAGCACGCAACAGACAGCAACCACACACCCACAGCTCATTCCTCACACAAGCCACACACCATCAGCACACCAACAAATAGCTACCTCACATACACCCAGCAAAACACACACCCACACACCCTCACCTGCACACCAACACACACATCACTCACCATCACCACCCATCACCATGCCCCCCAAGAAGAATCACAAGTTCCTAGATTGTGAATTGGAAGTCCTGGTAGACAAGATCCTCAGGGTAGAGCCACAGCTGTTTGGCACACTGGTCCAACAAACCCCCATCTCCCAGAAAACCAAGATGTGGGAGAGGATCATCAACAGGGTGAACACACAATCACCATGTCTGCGCACAAAGACTGACATCCAGAACAGGTGGTATGACGTGCGCAGGAGGGTACGGGAGCTGCTCAAGAAGGACTACCTCCTGAGCCAATACACCGGCAGTGGCCCTCCTGCCAAGCCAGTATACCTCAGGCCCTGGGAGGAGAAGGTGCGGGCCATCCTTCCGCCAGTGAGCGTCTATGGACTAGAGAACATCCCAGAGCCTGGTGAGTACACAACAAATGTACACAATATTCTGCCACAATACACACACACACATCACTGTCAAGGGAGAGTCAAACCATGCACTCATAGCAATTACACAGCAACCAGAACAGAATCATCCCAACATGTGTATGTCAGTCAGATAAACACAACACATGCCATCTCAAAGTTACATTTAACCGTGTCATCACATGTACAAAC
Organism: Calotriton arnoldi; assembly: GCA_963921515.1. NCBI lineage: Eukaryota > Metazoa > Chordata > Amphibia > Caudata > Salamandridae > Calotriton > Calotriton arnoldi. The sequence continues at coordinate 143,329 of CAWUFW010019096.1, forward strand.
ACAACTACAACTACAGCTAGGCAGTGGCACAAATACAACTAACAAACACATCCAGACATGTAGCCACCACTACAACACCAACACACAGTGAAGACCACTCAAAGGAAGGAATTCTGTGTATGCTGGGCAAGTCAGTGTAGCCAATAGCATCATGGGAGTCGTAGTCACACATATTGCTCACCCCCACAACTGTCCCATCAACACCACCATGAACCATGCTCACATCACAGGGAGTGGATAAGGACTGACAAGATGGCTGACACTGGCTACTGCTGTGGGGAGCACAAGGCCCTGCTGGCAACTGTGCAACAACCAACAGCAGGACACCACTGACTGACATCCTGAGAGACAACTTCCACTCCCTGCAATGGAAGCACGTTCCATGGTGGGATATCTGGCTGGCTGGGTGGGAAGGAGGACTCGCAGCACTGACCATAGTCACAAGCACCTCCCCTCACACCCCCTCAACACAAACTCCACAGAACCCACCTGGGAGAATGCAATGCCTCACATCCTAACTCAAGATCCCACAAAGAACCTCCACCCTGGGTAATGTAGTGTGAAGCACAGGGACACTCTTGGGACTTTTAGCCAAAAAACTGCCAGGACAACACTCTCAGCCATCTTGTCAGCACAGGCAGCCCAACCCACAGGGAAGCAGAGTCAAAAGGAAGGAAGCATGGGCATGCTGGGAAGGGGGGTGGAGGCAATAGCATGATGGGAGTAGTAGGCACAGATATCGCTCAGCCTCACAACTGGCCCATCAACACCACCCTGAACCATGCTCACATCACAGGGAGTGGATAAGGACTCACAAGATGGCTGACACTGGCTACTGCTGTGGGGAGCACAAGGCCCTGCTGGGAACTGTGCACCAACAAACAACACAACACCACTGCCTGACATCCTGAAAGCCAACTTGCACTCTCTGCAATGCAAGCACGTTCCATGGTGGGATATCTGGCTGGGTGGGAAGGAGGACTTGCAGCACTGACCATAGTCACAAGCACCTCCCCTCACACACCCCCTCAACACATACTCCACAGAACCCACCTGGGAGAATGCAATGCCTCACATCCTAACTCAAGATCCCACAAAGAACCTCCACCCTGGGTAATGTAGTGTGAAGCACAGGGACACTCTTGGGACTTTTAGCCAAACAACTGCCAGGACAACACTCCCAGCCATCCTGTCAGCACAGGCAGCCCACCCCACAGGGAAGCAGAGTCAAAAGGAAGGAAGCATGGGCATGCTGGGAAGGGGGTGGAGGCAATAGCATGATGGGAGTAGTAGGCACAGATATCGCTCAGCCTCACAACTGGCCCATCAACACCACCTTGAACCATGCTCACATCACAGGGAGTGGATAAGGACTCACAAGATGGCTGACACTGGCTACTGCTGTGGGGAGCACAAGGCCCTGCTGGGAACTGTGCACCAACAAACAGCACAACACCACTGCCTGACATCCTGAAAGCCAACTTGCACACTCTGCAATGCAAGCACGTTCCATGGTGGGATATCTGGCTGGGTGGGAAGGAGGACTTGCAGCACTGACCATAGTCACAAGCACCTCCCCTCACACACCCCCTCAACACATACTCCACAGAACCCACCTGGGAGAATGCCATGCCTCACATCCTAACTGAAGATCCCACAAAGAACCACCACCCTGGGTTATGTTGTGTGAAGCACAGGGACACTCTTTGGACTTTTAGCCAAACAACTGCCAGGACAACACTCCCAGCCATCCTGTCAGCACAGGCAGCCCACCCCACAGGGAAGCAGAGTCACAAGGAAGGAAGCATGGGCATGCTGGGAAGGGGGGTGGAGGCAATAGCATGATGGGAGTCGTAGGCACAGCTCTATATCTCCCACCACATGGCCCAGCAAGCTCACACTCACGCATGCACATCCCACAGAGAGTGGAAAGGCCCATCAAAGATGTCTGACACTGTTGCTGTGTCGTGGGGAGCACAAGGGCATGCTGGGAACTGCACACCAACCAACAGCAGGACACTACTGTCAGCCATCTTGCCATTGCTCTCACACCCACACACACTGAACTCCCCACAAAAGCAAGTAAGTATGGGAATGCTGGCAAGTGGGGTGGAGGCAATAGCATGATGGGAGTCATAGTCACATACATAGCTCACCCCCACAACTGTCCCATCAACACCACCCTGAACCATGCTCACATCACAGGGAGTGGATAAGGACTGACAAGATGGCTGACACTGGCTACTGCTGTGGGGAGCACAAGGGCATGCTGGCAACTGTGCAACAACCAACAGCAGGACACCACTGACTGACATCCTGAAAGACAACTTCCACTCCCTGCAATGCAAGCACAGTCCATGGTGGGATAACTGACTGGCTGGGTGGGAAGGAGGGCCGGCTGTCAACCAAATACAACCAATGCAGACCATGTTCACACCCCAACAAATACATAGAAATGCCCAAATAATGCAGGACAATGTGCTACACCAATATCAACCCCTGACTGTGACGACTTAGGACAATGCAAAGTACAGGCCCGCACCCAGAGGCACAGTCACAACTGTCAGGTGTGTCAACCATTGATGCCTGCAGAAACATAACATACATTGTGTGTGTCTCCCAAAAACAGGTGATGATGGGGACACAGCAGCAGACGCTGAGGAGTCCCAGTCCTAGGCTCAAGAGGATGCGGAGCTCACTGGTGTCGTACAGCCTCTGCCCTCCTCGGACGAAGAAGACCAACCTGGCACATCCGGTGCAAGTCAACATGCAGCACCAGCAGGACCACCCGCTGCAGCACCAGCAGGACCACAGCTGCACCCCCTGCACCCACCCCTCCAACAACTGTCACCACAAATACCATCCCTGCCGACATGGACAGAACAAGGAGCAACACCAGCACAGGGACCCTGGACCAACGTGGGGCCATGGACACCACCACCACCACCAACCCCCAAGGGGGACCAGGGTCATCTGTGCGTGCCACTGCACACACTGCACATGTCGGCAGGGGTGGTGGGAGGGGTGGGAGACAGAGGTCGCTGCTTGCAGAGGTTGCTGGTGTGCATGATGACCCACAACTGGTACGCATAGCCGATGCGTACCAGTCCAGCACCGGAGATCTCAGCCAGGTAGTGGGGCTCCTCAGAGACATGAAACAGCAGCAGGCTGCCCATCATGCCCGCTTGGACTCACACATGTCCCGCGTGGAGTCCAAGTGGGATGCACTGCAAGAGATGACGGCGGTGCACAGGGACATTTTACAATGCCTCCGCCAGATGAACAACAACCAGTCTACACCTCCCTGTGTGCCAACAACATCTGGTGCTGAACAAACTGCAACTGCCACAGGGAGGGAGGATGACTCTGGCGGAGAGTCCCCTGCACCGCAGCAGCCTGTACTTGAGGGGCCCCCCAAAAGAAGAGGGGTCGTCCGAGGAGGGGCAAGTGAGAGGCCGATGGCCAAGTGCAACTCCCAGGAAGCCTGAACCTGTTCTGGATGTTCACCTTTGTGCACAAACTGTTCACCCTGTTGACGGCAACACAACTCCCACACATTACATGGGGAGTACAAGTTGGACCAATGTCTCAGACAACTGTGGCCCCGATACTGAGGATTTTGTCTACCAGGACTTTCAATTCACCTAGGAACTTCTGATTGCAAGATATATGTACAGCACTAACCATCCTATGCACTATTCACACAAATGTATCACAATAAACACACTAATACACCATACTTGCCTCTGTTGTGATTCCAACGTGGGTGCTGTCATGGGGATGATGAACTGCAAAATTACACTGTGTATGCGAACTGCAACAGCAAGTACAACACAGGCATGTGAGTAAAGGCAACGTGACACATATGAGGGAGACACACCACCAGGGCTACACAACACATACACACCTAGGCCATCTGACTCATTGCCTACACTGATGTTGCCAGGGAAGACGGTGCAATGCACAGACACCACACCTATTCCCAGTTGTAGTCAAGTAGCCCACAGGTGCAGTAAGCAAATGGCAGTCAAATGTGTGACCACAGACAACGCACATCACAAAGTGAAGCACAGGTTTATTACACAGTTGCAACATGTCGTAACCACTACAGATGCAAGGTAATCCCACCTGGCAGCGGGCACACAGTCAACAATTGTAGAAGGAAGGAAGTCCATGGGTGTTGCGCACATCACCTGTAGGGACACAACAGCTACCACCCTGGAAGTACAATCACGTCGTCGGTGGACACAGTTGACCAAACGAATCTGAAAGTACCCTGTGAAGGACAGAAATGACACACAGTCAAAAGCAATGGAGAACAGGACAGAACAGCAAAACTCATGCACAATACATGTTACAAGATACCCACCCAGAACCAAGTTAGCATGTCAACACTGTTGGGGAGTACAGACCACCTGTAAGCACACATCGCTACACACATCCAGTCAAGTAGCCCATGGACACACTCCAACAGCACCAGAGCACCACCTACACATATCATGCCAACTCACATAATTGACATGACACCTCAGGATACTCACATTCAGCTAAAGAAGTTGGTGATGAGCTGTGTGCGGACATCACCCTCATCATCACTGGCATCGTGGTCCAGGCCAGGATCCTCCACAGGTGGCGGATGTTGGTCATTGTCATCCTGGATGAGAGGCAACTCCTTCCGCACTGCCAGGTTGTGGAGCATGCAGCAGACGATGATAATCTTGCACACTTTCGCTGGGGCATTTGGGAGGGACCCTCCTGTCTTGTCCAGGCAGCGGAAGCGGCTCTTCAGGAGACCAAATGTCCGCTCAATCACTCTCCTGGTCCGACCATGTGCCTCATTGTAGCGCATCTGGGCTGGTGTCACAGGGTTCCTGAGGGGTGTCAGCAACCACGGCATGTTGGGGTATCCCGAGTCACCTACGGACAGACAAGTGCACATTAGCTGACTTGGAAAAGTGGGCGGAATACTACAGATCAGATCACACACAATGGCACAAAGTCAGTACACACCGACAAGCCAGGCACGCTGGTTTTGCATCTGTGCCATCATCCTGGGGATGCGACTACTCCTCATCACAAAGGCATCGTGTGCTGAACCAGGGAAACGGGCACACACGTGTGTGATGGTCATATCTGCAAGACACACCACCAGTGCATTGACCGAGTGGTAGTGCTTGCGGTTACGGTAGGCCTGCTCCTGGGCCTGTGGTGGTACCAAAGCCACATGTGTCCCATCAATGGAGCCAATGACATGCGGCATCCTCCCCAGGGCATAGAAGTCACTCTTCACGTCAGTGAGTCGTTGCAGTCTAGGGAAATAGATGTACCGGTTCAGGAATAGCAACATTGCCTCCAAAACATCGCGGAGCACATGGCTCAACATGGTCTGTGACATCCCACCAGCAGTCGCCACAGTATGTTGGAAGGTACCGGTGGCAAAGAAGTGTAGGGCTGCCATCACCTTCACCTTGGGGGTCAGCGCTGTAGGATACGGCCGGCCAGGCTGCAAATGTGGGGCCAACTGCACTACCAAATCCTCAATCAGCTGCCTGGTGAAGCGGTACCATCGGATGCTGTCCCGTTCCACCATCGTTGCCAGGTCTGGGAATGGTCGATGGACAGCAGGAGCCCTGCAGTGCAGAGGAGAAGAAAGCAAGATTGTCAGTCACCCCACATATGCGGCATTGAACACACTCAATATCACAACATACATCACTATGAGGCACAACTACATGAAGTGTGCAGTTCCGTAAGGACATGTATGGTACATACATGGCCAACATCTGTCATCACGGTTCAACAAGTGGCATCAATAAGTCCCAGGTTGGCCCATTGGATATCATGAGGCCGTGTCACAGTTCCCATCTCCTGCTGCCGTGTCACAATTACCCCCCACAGTGACATGTGAGGACAGATGTGCCCCAGGCATCACAGCTCAACGACAGGTACATTCCCAGGGACCCTGTATTGCCACATGGACACTGGCATTACATGGAGTATCAGGTATACACCACAGCAAAACAACCATGACCCCCACAGGTAGTGGTCCCACTTGCCACTGCAGGACAGACATGGACGTCTGTGACACACACACGCACAACATCAAAGTCCATGCACACACAACGTGGATGTGGAGACTGTCTCCCATTGTGCACATGAAATCAGAGACATTGTAAACACTACATGCACACAGACTGTGGAGGACCATCACTATTGTGCCACTGGGACACCCTGGCTCAAACATACCGTCCCACATGGGACTCACGGGGTATGTGACATGACATACACATACACCACCGTGAAATGTGACCATGGCACATGCACAGATATGAACAGTTGCACATCACAGTGGTCATGTACACGTAACACCCAGGATCCTGTCCCCATGAACACGTGCACAGCCTGGGGGTGGCTGCCCCCAGGTGACACCCACAGGACAACATGTACACCAACATACACACAATAGGAAATGCAGCCTTACATGCCTTATGATACAGTTTGGACAGGCTGTCGTGTTGTAGGTGTGCCCCTCACTCCCTGGGAGCTATCTGTGGCTGGCATATGTTCATCTGAGACAGGCATGGTGACATATGCCAGTCACTTGTACAGGGATGCATTGAACAGCAATGGACCGATCGGTGCCCCCGGCCGGCCCATTGCATTCAATGTGTGCAGGTACGCGTTGTACCCCTGTACGCGTTGATCAGCAATGGACCGATCGGTGCCCCGGCCGGCCCATTGCATTCAATGTGTGCGGGTGCGTGTTGTACACCTGTACGCGTTGATCAGCAATGGAGCGATCGGTGCCCCCGGCCGGCCCATTGCATTCAATGTGTGTGGGTACGCGTTGTACCCCTGTACGCGTTGTACCGCAATGGACCGATCGGTGCCCCGGCCGGCCCATTGCATTCAATGTGTCGCGAGTGCGTGTTGTACCCCTGTACGCGTTGATCAGCAATGGACCGATCGGTGCCGCCGGCCGGCCCATTGCATTCAATGTGTGCGGGTGCAGCGTTGTACCCCTGTACGCGTTGTACCGCAATGGACCGATCGGTCCCCCGGCTGGCCCATTGCATTCAATGTGTGCGGGTACGCGTTGTACCCCTGTACGCGTTGTACTGCAATGGACCGATCGGTGCCCCGGCCGGCCCATTGCATTCAATGTGTGCGGGTACGCGTTGTACCCCTGTACGCGTTGTACCGCAATGGACCGATCGGTGCCCCCGGCCGGCCCATTGCATTCAATGTGTGCGAGTGCAGCGTTGTACCCCTGTGCGGCGTTGATCAGCAATGGACCGATCGATGCCCCCGGCAGGCCCATTGCATTCAATGTGTGCGGGTACGCGTTGTACCCCTGTACGCGTGGTACCGCAATGGACCGATCGGTGCCCCCGGCCGGCCCATTGCATTCAATGTGTGCGGGTACGCGTTGTACCCCTGTATGCGTTGGACTGCAATGGACCGATCGGTGCCCCCGGCCGGCCCATTGCATTCAATGTGTGCTGGTACGCGTTGTACCCCTGTACGCGTTGTACCGCAATGGACCGATCGGTGCCCCCTGCCGGCCCATTGCATTCAATGTGTGCGGGTACGCGTTGTACCCCTGTACGCGTTGATCAGCAATGGACCGATCGGTGCCCCGGCCGGCCCATTGCATTCAATGTGTGCGGGTACGCGTTGTACCCCTGTACGCGTTGTACCGCAATGGACCGATCGGTGCCCCCGGCCGGCCCATTGCATTCAATGTGTGCGGGTACGCGTTGTACCCCTGTACGCGTTGTACCGCAATGGACCGATCGGTGCGCACCCATTGACAATGGCCTAGCCTGGCAACGGACGCGTTTTCGAAATTCGAACGAGTCGGTTGCTGGAAATTCAGTTGGTCACCCACAACAATGTTGCAAAATCATGTATGTCATGAAGTTGAAGATTTGAAGGATGCTGTGGGCGTGTATTGGTGCTGCTATTCCATGGATTGGCCAGATTCAGAAGATGCAAACGACTTGGACCTATCACTTTGGACACATGGGACAGTATCTGCCTCTCCAGCACATATATATTGCTGGCTGTTCCCATGAGAGCTCACTTGCCTGCACTACATGCTCCAGGACGACATCTGCCACTGCACTGCTGCTGTCTCTGCCCCCTCTGGACCCTGCAATGGCACGTACTGTGGAGAGAGCCCCAGCCTTCAGCCTTGAAGAGAACCAGGCCCTGCTGGACAGCCTACTTCCACAGTACAGCAAGCTGTATGGGACACCAGGGGAGCAGGTGAGTGTTCTGTGCACTGCCTTTCTGAATGTGCATTTTGTCTGACTAGCAAGGCTGAAAGTCTGCACGCCACTGGCTAGCAGGCTCACTGAGTAGTTGTCACCCCCCACAGTGTGTAGTGACATGCACTGGACAGGTATGGTGCAGTGACAGTGCATTTGAACAAGGTTTTACTTCCCATGCAATGATACCATGTAGTGACTTCTGGCAAACTGTCCATGGGCAGCGTTGCACTGCCTGTGTACATCATGTGCCCCTGTGATTGAGACATGTATATACAACTGTGTCATGCACGGATATGTTGCATGTGTAGTAATGGCCTTTTCACTTTGTCATCCTGACAGGTTAATGCCCATCGGAAGCAGGAGATCTGGAAGGACATCGTCCGGGCTGTCCGGTCCGTGGGGGTCTACAAGCGCCGGATCCGCAACTGCCAGAAGAGGTGGCAGGACCTTCGGGGCTGGACCCGGAGGATTGCACGGGTCCAGCTGAAGCTGTCGCCTCCTCGCAGGAGGGGCGGAACACGGACCCTGACCCCCCACATGCTCCAGATCCTGGCGGTGGTGTTTCCAGACCTGGATGGGCAGCTGAAGGCCAGACAGCAGCAAGGAGGGGGTGAGTCAAAGACTGCACTGTGAACTCTGTATTACATGCTATGTGCCCTCCTCTGGCCTGGTTCAACTGCCACAGTACAGCAGTCATGTTGTCCAGGAGCCATGTCCCTCTATTGTGCACTGCCCACTTCTCATCTGATACCCAGGTGTGGCCCTTACATTCAGGGAATTGTGTCACTTGGGACTGTGTCCTGCAGTTTGCTTCACTCAAGGTGGGGGACAGCATCTGTTTCCCTAACTCTGTTGTGGGCATCATGGGTGGGTCCATTGTTCACACAACGCCTGTGTTCGGACATGTAATCTGCGTGTTGCTTTGATATGCGGTCCACTTGCTGAGCTGAGCCACCACATGTGCCTGGGGTATGTGGCACACGCCCATGCAGCGGGTGGGAACAATGTTTGGGCCCCAGGAGTGTGCAGATTACGTGTGTCACACATACATAGCCAGCTATCCACTGTCCAGGGCTCATCCCTCATTCATGTGGGGCAGGACAGTCATGCCTACTCCAGGCCATGCAATGCACTCTGTGCTCCCACTCCCGTGTATCAGCTGACACATTGTGCGCAGTGATTTGACCCCTCAGGTGTCTGCCTCTGTGTCAGTGTGCTGTGGATTTGTTGCCAGGACTGCTGGGGTGTTTCTCGGTAGGGTCTCAGCATGCCACTGGAGATGTGACCATAGGAGACGATACTTGTGTGTCACATAGGTGTTTGATCAGCTGCCCGTGCAGACTGGGGTATGCGAATGTGAAGTTCAGGCAGCTGTTTCCCATTCACAGCAGATTGTGAGGGGCTCAGGTTCAGAGGGTAGTGTCACAGGTCTCCCATATGTCCAATCGGTATGACCTGGACAGATGAGGGTTAAGATGATGTGTTGTGTGGGGGATGTACATGTGCACTTGTGCAGCTCCAGGACTTGCATTCCCCATGACCTACTATTGTGACACAGTGCAGAGTGTTGTTGTCTGGCTGCCAAGTCATACATCACTGAGACAGTGATGTATGACTTAGCAGTCATGCCTCCGCCATGGCATGTGTCTACTTATTGGTGATCCTGCAGGGGAGTGACATGTGCTACATGCACACCATTGTGGCGATGGCTATCAGGACATGGGTGCATCATGGTGTCTGTCGCTGGTATGCATCACATGCATTTCCTATTTGACTCTGGGCATCCCTTTCATCCGGAAACCTGTACTGACTCAGTGGCAAGAGTTGTGATGTGTGCATGTCCACATGCTACACCGTGTCCTCTGCACTGTCCAACTACTGTGTAGGTGGTGCATGTGTCCACACTGGGGTGTTGCTATCCAACAGACACCAGACAGATGGGTGCAAGGCCATGTGGGATGTGAGTGCCATGGTTGGCATCAGACTGACAATTGACTTCTCCTGTTCAGTTAGGGCACTTTTAGCAATGTTCAACTAATGATGCCAGGGCTTGCTCTGTAATGTGCTGTGCTCTCAGTGGTGTGTGCGTTTGGTGCAGGTGACTGATGTCTGTCTGTTTCCCCATTGTTTGCAGATACATCCACGGCCACGGAAGGGGACAGCTCCACGGACCAGGAGGAGCCAGAGAGCCAGACTGGGTCAGCAGCCGAGGAGTGGTCGGAGGGACCCAGTGGCACGGAGGGCGAGGGGAGCCACACCGAGGAGTCCTCAGCACCATCCACCTCAGCTGAGGACCAGAGCAACTCGGACGATGACTCCCTTATGGAGGTGGGTGTCAGCAGCCACCACACCCCAGCTAGTGTTGCTGTCCCCGCCACCACCAGCACCACCACCGCCCTCCCATCGGCTCCCATTCCCCAGGTCCGTGGAGGCTCCCATGTTCGGGAGCGTGTCTCCTTTGGGCCAGGCACCGCACCCCTGCCCCTGTGTCCCCTGCTGCCCTGAGTGAGGAGTCTGTGTACCTCCTTCGCCAGCTCCATGTAGGGCAGACAGCCATGCTGAGTGTCCTCCATGCGCACACCGCTCTGTTGACTCAGCTGGTGTCGTTCATGGAGGGCATCTCATCGGGCATGTCTGACCTACAGAGGGGCAATAGGTCCATGGACTCCTCCCTGACGGCAGCAGTGTCCCTCCTCAGACAGTCCCTCACCCCTCCTGCCTCTGCTCCATCCACACTCCCCAGCACCTTATCCGTCCCAAGCACACACACACCGGCACAGGCACACACCAGCACACACATGTCCAGCACACAGACACACACGCCACAAACAAAACGCACATGCACGCACAGTCAGGGGACTGAAACCAGACTCACATGGGATGGGGCCCTGGAACACACACACGCATCCACGAGCACTGCGCAGTCCTCAGTTGCCTCTCCCTCCAAAGCACCCTCCCTTGCCTCACCTGCAACCCCAAAGACCCAGCGGCTCTTCCTCAGTGACCTCGGCCTCTTCCCCTCCGATCCAGCTGATACAGCATTCAGGGGGAAGAGGAAGCCCACCCACACGGAGCAGAGTGCCCCTCGCCCCCGGACACCCTCCCTCAGGCGCAGACAGACTGAGGCCCCCACCCGCAAGTCCCCCGGAGTCGTAAGAGCAGGACCCCGCTGCCGCCCTGCAGCTCAGGCACCAGGTCTCCTTCCTCCATCCCTCAGGCCCCCACTCCACAGGTGCCCCCACCACACCCTGCCCCAGGTTCCACCACCCACAGATATACCATCCCCAAGAGGATCCGGCCTTCTCCCCTTGCCACTTGCTCTCCCGGCACCACACCCCCCGCTGCGCTTGTCTGTGCCACTGATGTGGTGAGGGTGTCCTCCCCCTCTGTCCAGCCCACCTTGCCTGTTCCCCATTCTCCTCCCCTGGTGGTAGGCACTGCAGTGGAGTCCACTACCACCCTGTCTGACTTGGGCACTGCAGTGGCGGACCTGTCCACTCCATCTGCAGGGTCCACTGCAGTCGGGCCGGCACCCACAACATCTGAGTCATGCCCCCCAGTTGTGCTGGCACACACCATGTCAGACACCTCCACTGCAGTTGTCAGTGGCTCTCCAGCACCCACCACCCCTTCCCTGCTTCCTCCTGGTGAGCCCTGATCCTGTCCCTGCGGTGCCTGGCCTGCCCCCCGGTTGCCCCTCCTAGTGGATTGTCCCTGGTTTTGTGCAGTACAGGCATGCGTAGGGTGACATCTGCCACTGTCACCCTGTTTAGACTTTGACAATGGACTGGCCATTGGCCTTTGTGTTTTTTCTGGACTTTCAGTTTTCATTACACACATATGCTGAATAAAGCAACTTTCTGTTCTCTAGTGCTTATGCTTCTGATGTACATGTTGTTGATGATGCTAACCATGCCCTTGCTGCAGTGATGGTGATATTTGGTCTCATGATAATGAAGTGTTACTGTGCAGTAACCCATGTGGTCCAGGGGGAATGTGTCCTATCCTGTGGTGTATCCATGTCATCCATAGCAGCATCTGAGGGTGTCATGTGTTCAGTATTTGGCAATGGGATTTCCTACTTACATTAGCAATTTCACATCTGTGGCTTCCACCCCTGCACATCTGTTGTGCCTGCCATTGTTCAATTCGTCTACTTCCCTGACCGTGTGGCCATCTCCACTGGACATGCAGGTTTGGGCATCAATGGGGAAGGACTCATCTGTGTTGTCAGTGCAACATTGCTATACAAGTGTGTTGGATCTGTGCTGATGATTTCGTTGGCACTTCCATGACCAGGCTGATGTGACGGGAGCCTTCATTTGGTGCTAATTGTTGATTGTGTGACCAAGTGCTCAGCTGACATGATGTGGCCCTACTGAGGCAACATATGGCACAGCTTTCCTCACACAGGAGTGGAGTCCCCTCATGGCAGTGTGTACTCCTGTGACATTGCCTGCGCCCAAGGTGTGTGTTGTATGAGCATGTCTGTGTGTTCACTTCCGTTTAGCTGTGCATGCTGTGATCCCTAGTGTTGTACCTGTTTGTGATGCTTGCTGAGTTGACCTATGGTCCCCCAAAGTCTTCTCCCTGGGTTCTCTGTGATGTGGGTGCATGGCACATTACTGGTCATCAGGGTGTCACCCATAGGTGTGTTTGCTGTCAGGGCTCAGTTTGTGTGCAGACGCAGATGGGTCACAGTCAGGTTTCCCCTTGGCACTTGTTGTTTGCCCCTGTCATGTGATTTCCAGTTTGTGTTATCTTTCAGTGATTGTGACACGTTGTGTGTGTGACTGCTGGCACTCCTCAGGGTCCGGGCTGCAATGTTGGTTGTTGTCTATGTGTGTTCTTTGTGGGTGACCTTGGCTTCTTCATTGGTGTGTGACTGTGGCTGGGATCCCATTGGTTGGTGTGGTATTGCCGTCATGTCCATATACAGCGTAGTGTGCAGTGTGTCAGACATTCAGGAGTCTTGTTGAGTGGCCATGTGTGATGTGTTTCTGCACCTTGGTTCCCACCCACCACCCTGGAATAGTCATGGGTGCATGTGCAATGTCACCAGTGCATGTCTGCTTCACTGCTGCACATTGTTGGAGGTCGAGGGTGTGGTGTTGAGTGTGTGCAGATGAGAGTTGTTGCCCGGCTAGGCCCCTGCCTCCATGTTGGCCTTGGCTTACTGGCCGTGCTGATTGATTTGTGCTTGTGTAGGTGTGATGGTAGTTTGTTGCTCAGGACACATGACTGTGGTTCACAGTGTGAACGACATTTAGCTTTGTCATCACAGTGGGATTGTAATGCAGCCCAGGGTCACCACATTGTGGGGGCCCTGGGGGTAGTGCTGTGGTGTGTCTTGCTGTGTCAGTTGCTGTTCCTACGTGCCTGTGTGACATGTGTGATTTGTGCTCCCTCTCATCTGACAATGCCTGCTTGCCCACATAGGGGATTTGGATCCATGAGTTACCTTTGTGTGGCACTGTATGCACATCTGTATGATTGGTATTCAGGTCTCCTCATGTGTTGTGTGGTTGCCTGGGGACACTGGCACCCCCCTCACCTGTTGTGTATGATGTGCAGTGTGGGTCTGCCTGTTTGTGTTTGTGCATCTGCACCACTGCATTGGCATATCTTGGGTGTGCCATTGGCTGTATGTAGTTTGGTGGGTTTCCCCTGCTGTCCCTGGGACTCCTAGGTCATCGGTCAGCACAATGATCATGGTTTGTGTGTCCCATTGCTGCCATGGTATGGTATCTGTTCACCTCACATCTACAGTCTCCACAGGGTATCTGCATTTGTGTGCCCATTGGTGCAAATATGTGGGTCTGCATTCTGATGGTCACTTCTGTCATTGTGTCATTGATGAATGTTGACAGTGTCAGCCCCCATGGGTGTTGTTTGTCTGCACATGGCCAAAGGTATGTCTTATTTGCACTGCAGTATTTGCCTCCCCCAATCTATGTTGCAATGGGACACATGCACTACTTTGCCACTGATGTGTTTTATGTTCTGTGACCAGGAATCATCCATGCAGTTTGGCAGTTGCAGCTCTTTCTTTGTCAACACTTACATTTTGGTCACTGTGATGATGGGGGTTTGGACCCCATTGCCACAATGTTCAAAATGTGCTTCAGCTATGGACCCCACACTTACATTTTGGTCACTGTGATGATGGGGGTTTGGACCCCATTGCCACACTGTTCAAAGTGTGCTTCAGCTATGGACCCCACACTTACCTTTTGGTCACTGTGATGATGGGGGTTTGGACCCCATTGCCACAATGTTCAAAATGTGCTTCAGCTATGGACCCCACACTTACATTTTGGTCACTGTGATGATGGGGGTTTGGACCCCATTGCCACACTGTTCAAAGTGTGCTTCAGCTATGGACCCCACACTTACATTTTGGTCACTGTGATGATGGGGGTTTGGACCCCATTGCCACACTGTTCAAAATGTGCTTCAACTATGGACCCCACACTTACATTTTGGTCACTGTGATGATGGGGGTTTGGACCCCATTGCCACACTGTTCAAAGTGTGCTTCAGCTATGGACCCCACACTTACATTTTTGTCACTGTGATGATGGGGGTTTGGACCCCATTGCCACAATGTTCAAAATGTGCTTCAGCTATGGACCCCACACTTACATTTTGGTCACTGTGATGATGGGGGTTTGGACCCCATTGCCACAATGTTCAAAATGTGCTTCAGCTATGGACCCCACACTTACATTTTGGTCACTGTGATGATGGGGGTTTGGACCCCATTGCCACACTGTTCAAAATGTGCTTCAGCTATGGACCCCACACTTACATTTTGGTCACTGTGATGATGGGGGTTTGGACACCATTGCCACAATGGTCATGGCCTGCTTGCATTGTGGGGGCCACACACATATATGTGTGGCACATGTGATAGGGGGTCACATTGTATGTTCAAAGTCATGTTCAGTGCTGTAGGCATTTGACACAGTCTACACACGCTTGTCATGGTGTTGGGGGGATGTCTTTTTCTTGCATTCCCTAGGTTGTGGTGTGCTGGTTGTGTCATGCATTGTCCATCCTATGAGTGGGGGTGGTGTTGGTGGTAGGCATCCAGCCCCCATGGGTAGAGGTGGTAGTAGTGACAGGCATCCAGCCCCCTGGGTAAGGGTGGTAGTAGTGGTAGGCATCTGGCACCCCTGGGTAAGGGTGGTAGTAGTGGTAGGCATCCAGCCCCCTGGGTAAGGGTGGTAGTGGTGGTAGGCATCTGGCACCCCTGGCTAAGGGTGGTAGTAGTGGTAGGCATCCAGCCCCCTGGCTTAGGGTGGTAGTAGTGGTAGGCATCTGGCACCCCCATGGCTAAGGGTGGTAGTAGTGGTAGGCATCCAGCCCCCCTGGGTAAGGGTAGTAGTAGTGGTAGGCATCTGGCACCCCCTGGGTAAGGGTGGTAGTAGTGGTAGGCATCCAGCACCCCTGGGTAAGGGTGGTAGTGGTGGTAGGCATCTGGCACCCCCTGGCTAAGGGTGGTAGTAGTGGTAGGCATCCAGCCCCCTGGCTTAGGGTGGTAGTAGTGGTAGGCATCTGGCACCCCCATGGCTAAGGGTGGTAGTAGTGGTAGGCATCCAGCCCCCTGGCTTAGGGTGGTAGTAGTGGTAGGCATCTGGCACCCCCATGGCTAAGGGTGGTTGTAGTGGTAGGCATCCAGCCCCTGGGTAAGGGTGGTGGTAGTGGTAGGCATCCAGCCCCCTGGGTAAGGGTGGTGGTAGTGGTAGGCATCTGGCACCCCCTGGCTTAGGGTGGTAGTAGTGGTAGGCATCTGGCACCCCCTGGCTAAGGGTGGTAGTAGTGGTAGGCATCCAGCCCCCTGGCATAGGGTGGTAGTAGTGGTAGGCATCTGGCACCCCTATGGCTAAGGGTGGTAGGCATCCAGCCCCCCCTGGGTAAGGGTGGTAGTAGTGGTAGGCATCTGGCACCCCCTGGCTTAGGGTGGTAGTAGTGGTAGGCATCTGGCACCCCCATGGCTAAGGGTGGTAGTAGTGGTAGGCATCCAGCCCCCCTGGGTAAGGGTGGTGGTAGTGGTAGGCATCTGGCACCCCCTGGCTTAGGGTGGTAGTAGTGGTAGGCATCTGGCACCCCCATGGCTAAGGGTGGTAGTAGTGGTAGGCATCCAGCCCCCTGGGTAAGGGTGGTAGTAGTGGTAGGCATCTGGCACCCCTGGGTAAGGGTGGTAGTAGTGGTAGGCATCCAGCCCCCCTGGGTAAGGGTGGTAGTAGTGGTAGGCATCTGGCACCCCCTGGCTAAGGGTGGTAGTAGTGGTAGGCATCCAGCCCCCTGGCTTAGGGTGGTAGTAGTGGTAGGCATCTGGCACCCCCTGGGTAAGGGTGGTAGTAGTGGTAGGCATCCAGCCCCCTGGGTAAGGGTGGTAGTGGTGGTAGGCATCTGGCACCCCCTGGCTAAGGGTGGTAGTAGTGGTAGGCATCCAGCCCCCTGGCTTAGGGTGGTAGTAGTGGTAGGCATCTGGCACCCCCATGGCTAAGGGTGGTAGTAGTGGTAGGCATCCAGCCCCCTGGGTAAGGGTGGTAGTGGTGGTGGGCATCTGGCACCCCCCTGGCTAAGGGTGGTAGTAGTGGTAGGCATCCAGCCCCCCCTGGGTAAGGGTGGTAGTAGTGGTAGGCATCTGGCACCCCCTGGGTAAGTGTGGTAGTAGTGGTAGGCATCCAGCCCCCCTGGGTAAGGGTGGTAGTGGTGGTGGGCATCTGGCACCCCCCTGGCTAAGGGTGGTAGTGGTGGTTGGCATCCGGCCCCCCCTGGGTAGGGGTGGTGATGCGCATTCAGGCCCCTTTGTGCATATGTGGCATTGGTGATGGGCATCCCGCCATTATGGTGCTGCTGTTGCTGGTGTAAGTAAATTCTGCATCCCTCTGTGTGTGTGTGATGTGTCGCGTACGTGTTGTATGTGTTTTGTGGTTGGTGTCTGACTTACCTTCTCCGCCGTACGTGTCCGTGCCTGTTCCGGTAGTAAATGTAGAATATTGGTATGATCGGGACGAAGGGATTCATGGTTGGTTCGTGTTGTTTGTCTTTCTCGTTGCTTCGCGTCGTCCTCGTCGCTTTGCGTCGTCCTCGTCGCTGGCGTGTTCGCCTCGTAGCCGTGGATCGTGTTGTGGCGCGAATCGGAGCTTATGTGCGCCTCTCCCGGATGCTTTGACGTGCCGTGCGTAGCGACAAGTTCGGCACGTACGGAAAGCGCATCGTACTTGTTCGGCCGGACGGGGCTGCATTTTCCCTTCCGTGCGACTCGATTCTGCGTTTCCGGATTCGCCTTGTCGGAGGACAGGACCTGGATTGGGTGAGTACGACTCGGCCGGATTCTGTGCTGTTGTGCGCATCGTACTTACTCGTTCGGTATGCTGTACGGATCGGTCGGGAAACAGGCATTCGCATGGCTTTTTTCCCGACCCAATGGTATTGGGTGCGCCTCCGACCGAGATCGGAATCGGCCCCTTAGTTTTAGGATAAGGGTGATTGGATTATTTCAACAAGTTAATTAAAATTTTCTTTTTAGGTTAGGGAAAGTAGATTCCTGAAACAAGTTTCTTTAAAATTAGTTTTAGGATGAGTGGAGTGCTGAAACAAAATTTTGTAAAGTTAGTTTTAGGTTTCGGGTGAGTGGATTCCTGAAAAAAGAAGTATTTAACTTTTAGGAAAAGGGTGAGTGGGTTACTGCAAAAAATTGATTTAAATTTGTTTTAGGATAATAGTGATTGGATTATTGAGATAAATTAATTCAACTTTAGTGTTAGGATTACGGTGAATGGATTCCTGAAACAAATTTTTGGAAATTTAATTTTAGGTATCGGGCGCATGGATTCCTGAAAAAAGTATTTATGTTAGTTTTAGGAAAAGGGTGAGTGGTTTACTGAAAGAAGTTGATTTAAATTTAGTTTTCAGATAAGGGAGATTGGATTATTTCAACAAGTTAATTAGAATTTACTTTTAGGAATAGGGAGAGTGGATTCCTGAAACAAGTTGATTTAATATTAGTTTTAGGGTTAGGGAGAGTGGGTTTCTGAAACAACATTTTGTAAAGTTACTTTTAGGTTTCGGGTGAGTGGATTCCTGAAAAAAAATTATGTTAGCTTTAGGAAAAGGGTGAGTGGGTTACTTGAAAAAATTGATTTAAATTTTGTTTTGGGATAAGTGTGAATGGATTATTGTGATAAGTTAATTCAAATTTAGTTTTAGGATTAGGGTGAGTAGATTCCGGAAACACATTTTTAGAAATTTAGTTTTAGGTATCGGGCGCGTGTATTCCTGAAAAAAGTTTTTTATGTTAGTTTTAGGAAAAGGGTGAGTGGATTCCTGGAACAAGTAGATTTAAATTTAGTTTTCGGATAATGGAGATTGGATTATTTCAACAAGTTAATTAGAATTTACTTTTAGGATTAACGAGAGAGGATTGCTGAAACAAGTTGCTTTAACGTTAGTTTTAGGGTTAGGGTGAGTGGGTTCCTGAAACAAAATTTTGTAAAGTTACTTTTAGATTTCGGGTGAGTGGATTCCTGAAAAAAAATTATGTTAGTTTTAGGAAAGGGGTGAGTGGGTTACTTGAAAAAATTGATTTAAATTTAGTTTTGGGATAAGAGTGATTGGATTATTGCGATAAGTTAATTTAAATTTAGTTTTAGAATCAGGGTGAGTGGATTCCTGAAACAACATTTTTAAAGTTAGTTTTATGTTTTCGTGTGAATGGATTCCTGAAAAAAAATGTTTTTTAGTTTTAGGAAAAAGTTCAGTGGGTTACTGCAAAAAATGATTTAAATTTAGTTTTAGGATAAGGGTGATTGGATTATTTCAACAAATTAATTAAAATTTACTTTTAGGAACAGGGAGAGTGGATTCCTGAAGCAAGTTGTTTTAAAGTTACTTTTAGGGTAAGGGTGAGTGGATTCCTGAATCAAAATTTTTAAAAGTTAGTTTTAGTTTTCGGGTGAGTGGATTCCTGAAAAAAAAAGTTATGTTAGCTTTAGGAAAATGATGAGTGGGTTACTGCAAAAGATAGATTTAAAATTAGTTTCAGAATAAGAGTGATTGGATTATTGTGATAAGTTAATTTAAATTTAGTTTTAGGATTAGGGTGAGTGGATTCCTGAAATAAAAATTTTGAAATTTAGTTTTAGGTATTGGGCGCATGGATTCCTGAAAAAAGTTTTTTATGTTAGTTTAAGGAAAAGGGTGAGTGGATTACTGCAACAAGTAGATATAAATTTAGTTTTTGGATAAGGGAGATTGGATTATTTCAAAAAGTTAATTAAAATTTACTTTTAGGATTAGGGAGAGTGGATTCCTGAAACAAGTTGCTTTAAAATTAGTTTTAGGGTTAGGGTGAGTGGGTACCTGAAACATAATTTTGTAAAGTTACTTTTAGATTTCGGGTGAGTGGATTCCTAAAAAAAATTATGTTAGTTTTAGGAAAAGGGTGAGTGGGTTACTTGAAAAAATTGATTTAAATTTAGTTTTAGGATAATAGTGATTCGATTATTGATATAAGTTAATTTAAATTTAGTTTTAGGATTACGGTGAGTGGATTCTTGAAACAAAATTTTTTAATGTTAGTTTTAGCTTTCGGGTGAATGGATTTCTGAAAAAAGAATGTTTTTAAAGTTTTAGGAAAAAGGTAAGTGGGTTACTGCAAAAAAATGATTTATATTTAGTTTTAGGATAAGGGTGATTGGATTATTTCAACAAGTTAATTAAAATTTTCTTTTTAGGTTAGGGAAAGTAGATTCCTGAAACAAGTTTCTTTAAAATTAGTTTTAGGGTTAGGATGAGTGGATTCCTGAAACAAAATTTTGTAAAGTCAGTTTTAGGTTTCGGGTGAGTGGATTCCTGAAAAAAGAAGTATTTAAGTTTTAGAAAAATGGTGAGTGGGTTACTGCAAAAAATATATTTAAATTTAGTTTTAGGATAATAGTGATTGGATTATTGAGATAAGTTAATTCAAATTCAGTTTTAAGATTAGGGTGAATGGATTCCTGAAACAAATTTTTGGAAAGTTAGTTTTAGGTATCGGGCGCATGGATTCCTGAAAAAGTTTTTATCTTAGTTTTAGGAAAAGGGTGAGTGGTTTACTGAAAGAAGTTGATTTAAATTTAGTTTTCAGATAAGGGAGATTGGATTATTTCAACACGTTAATTAGAATTTACTTTTAGGAATAGGGAGAGTGGATTCCTGAAACAAGTTGATTTAATGTTAGTTTTAGGGTTAGGGAGAGTGGGTTTCTGAAATAAAATTTTGTAAAGTTACTTTTAGGTTTCGGGTGAGTGGATTCCTGAAAAAAAAATTATGTTAGCTTTTGGAAAAGGGTGAGTGGGTTACTTGAAAAAATTGATTTAAATTTTGTTTTGGGATAAGTGTGATTGGATTATTGTGATAAGTTAATTCAAATTTAGTTTTAGGATTAGGGTGAGTAGATTCCTGAAACAAATTTTGGGAAATTTAGTTTTAGGTATCGGGCGCGTGTATTCCTGAAAAAGTTTTTATGTTAGTTTTAGGAAAAGGGTGAGTGGATTCCTGGAACAAGTAGATTTAAATTTAGTTTTCGGATAATGGAGATTGGATTATTTCAACAAGTTAATTAGAATTTACTTTTAGGATTAGCGAGAGAGGATTGCTGAAACAAGTTGCTTTAACGTTAGTTTTAGGGTTAGGGTGAGTGGGTTCCTGAAACAAAATTTTGTAAAGTTACTTTTAGATTTCGGGTGAGTGGATTCCTGAAAAAAAAATTATGTTAGTTTTAGGAAAAGGGTGAGTGGGTTACTTGAAAAAATTGTTTTAAATTTAGTTTTGGGATAAGAGTGATTGGATTATTGCGATAAGTTAATTTAAATTTAGTTTTAGAATCAGGGTGAGTGGATTTCTGAAACAACATTTTTTAAAGTTAGTTTTATGTTTTCGTGTGAATGGATTCCTGAAAAAAAATGTTTTTTAGTTTTAGGAAAAAGTTCAGTGGGTTACTGCAAAAAATGATTTAAATTTAGTTTTAGGATAAGGGTGATTGGATTATTTCAACAAATTAATTTAAATTTACTTTTAGGAACAGGGAGAGTGGATTCCTGAAGCAAGTTGTTTTAAAGTTACTTTTAGGGTAAGGGTGAGTGGATTCCTGAATCAAAATTTTTAAAAGTTAGTTTTAGTTTTCGGGTGAGTGGATTCCTGTAAAAAAAGTTATGTTAGCTTTAGGAAAATGATGAGTGGGTTACTGCAAAAGATAGATTTAAAATTAGTTTCAGGATAAGAGTGATTGGATTATTGTGATAAATTAATTTAAATTTAGTTTTAGGATTAGGGTGAGTGGATTCCTGAAATAAACTTTTTGAAATTTAGTTTTAGGTATTGGGCGCATGGATTCCTGAAAAAAGTTTTTTATGTTAGTTTAAGGAAAAGGGTGAGTGGATTACTGCAACAAGTAGATTTAAATTTAGTTTTCAGATAAGGGACATTGGATTATATCAACAAGTTAATTAGAATTTACTTTTAGGAATAGGGAGAGTGGATTCCTGAAACAAGTTGATTTAATGTTAGTTTTAGGGTTAGGGAGAGTGGGTTTCTGAAACAAAATTTTGTAAAGTTAGTTTTAGGTTTCGGGTGAGTGGATTCCTGAAAAAAGAAGTATTTAAGTTTTAGGAAAAGTGTGAGTGGGTTACTGCAAAAAATTGATTTAAATTTAGTTTTAGGATAATAGTGATTGGATTATTGAGATCAGTTAATTCAAATTTAGTTTTAGGATTACGGTGAATGGATTCCTGAAACAAATTTTTGGAAAGTTAGTTTTAGGTATCGGGCGCATGGATTCCTGAAAAAAGTTTTTATTTTAGTTTTAGGAAAAGGGTGAGTGCTTTACTGAAAGAAGTTGATTTAAATTTAGTTTTCAGATAAGGGAGATTGGATTATTTCAACAAGTTAATTAGAATTTACATTTAGGAATAGGGAGAGTGGATTCCTGAAACAAGTTGATTTAATGTTAGTTTTAGGGTTAGGGAGAGTGGGTTTCTGAAACAAAATTTTGTAAAGTTACTTTTAGGTTTCGGGTGAGTGGATTCCTGAAAAAGAAGTATTTAAGTTTTAGGAAAAGTGTGAGTGGGTTACTTGAAATAATTGATTTAAATTTTGTTTTGGGATAAGTGTGATTGGATTATTGTGATAAGTTAATTCAAATTTAGTTTTAGGATTAGGGTGAGTAGATTCCTGAAACAAATTTTTGGAAATTTAGTTTTAGGTATCGGGCGCGTGGATTCCTGAAAAAAGTTTTTTATGTTAGTTTTAGGAAAAGGGTGAGTGTATACCTGGAACAAGTAGATTTAAATTTAGTTTTCGGATAATGGAGATTGGATTATTTCAACAAGTTAATTAGAATTTACTTTTAGGATTAGCGAGAGAGGATTGCTGAAACAAGTTGCTTTAACATTAGTTTTAGGGTTAGGGTGAGTGGGTTCCTGAAACAAAATTTTGTAAAGTTACTTTTAGATTTCGACTGAGTGGATTCCTGAAAAAAAAATTATGTTAGTTTTAGGAAAAGGGTGAGTGGGTTACTTGAAAAAATTGATTTTAATATAGTTTTGGGATAAGAGTGATTGGATTATTGCAATAAGTTAGTTTAGATTTAGTTTTAGAATCAGGGTGAGTGGATTCCTGAAACAAAATTTTTTAAAGTTAGTTTTATGTTTTCGTGTGAATGGATTCCAGAAAAAAATATTTTTTAGTTTTAGGAAAAAGTTCAGTGGGTTACTGCAAAAAATGATTTAAATTTAGTTTTAGGATAAGGGTGATTGGATTATTTCAACAAATTAATTTAAATTTACTTTTAGGAACAGGGAGAGTGGATTCCTGAAGCAAGTTGTTTTAAAGTTACTTTTAGGGTAAGGGTGAGTGGATTCCTGAATCAAAATTTTTAAAAGTTAGTTTTAGTTTTCGGGTGAGTGGATTCCTGTAAAAAAGTTATGTTAGCTTTAGGAAAATGATGAGTGGGTTACTGCAAAAGATAGATTTAAAATTAGTTTCAGGATAAGAGTGATTGGATTATTGTGATAAGTTAATTTAAATTTAGTTTTAGGATTAGGGTGAGTGGATTCCTGAAATAAACTTTTTGAAATTTTGTTTTAGGTATTGGGCGCATGGATTCCTGAAAAAAGTTTTTATGTTAGTTTAAGGAAAAGGGTGAGTGGATTACTGCAACAAGTAGATTTAAATTTAGTTTTCAGATAAGGAGATTGGATTATATCAACAAGTTAATTAGAATTTACTTTTAGGAATAGGGAGAGTGGATTCCTGAAACAAGTTGATTTAATGTTAGTTTTAGGGTTAGGGAGAGTGGGTTTCTGAAACAAAATTTTGTAAAGTTAGGTTTAGGTTTCGGGTGAGTGGATTCCTGAAAAAGAAGTATTTAAGTTTTAGGAAAAGTGTGAGTGGGTTACTGCAAAAAATTGATTTAAATTTAGTTTAAGGATAATAGTGATTGGATTATTGAGATCAGTTAATTCAAATTTAGTTTTAGGATTACGGTGAATGGATTCCTGAAACAAATTTTTGGAAAGTTAGTTTTAGGTATCGGGCGCATGGATTCCTGAAAAAGTTTTTATCTTAGTTTTAGGAAAAGGGTGAGTGCTTTACTGAAAGAAGTTGATTTAAATTTAGTTTTCAGATAAGGAGATTGGATTATTTCAACAAGTTAATTAGAATTTACATTTAGGAATAGGGAGAGTGGATTCCTGAAACAAGTTGATTTAATGTTAGTTTTAGGGTTAGGGAGAGTGGGTTTCTGAAACAAAATTTTGTAAAGTTACTTTTAGGTTTCGGGTGAGTGGATTCCTGAAAAAGAAGTATTTAAGTTTTAGGAAAAGTGTGAGTGGGTTACTTGAAATAATTGATTTAAATTTTGTTTTGGGATAAGTGTGATTGGATTATTGTGATAAATTAATTCAAATTTAGTTTTAGGATTAGGGTGAGTAGATTCCTGAAACAAATTTTTGGAAATTTAGTTTTAGGTATCGGGCGCGTGGATTCCTGAAAAAAGTTTTTTATGTTAGTTTTAGGAAAAGGGTGAGTGTATACCTGGAACAAGTAGATTTAAATTTAGTTTTCGGATAATGGAGATTGGATTATTTCAACAAGTTAATTAGAATTTACTTTTAGGATTAGAGAGAGAGGATTGCTGAAACAAGTTGCTTTAACATTAGTTTTAGGGTTAGGGTGAGTGGGTACCTGAAACATAATTTTGTAAAGTTACTTTTAGATTTCGGGTGAGTGGATTCATAAAAAAAAAATTATGTTAGTTTTAGGAAAAGGGTGAGTGGGTTACTTGAAAAAATTGATTTAAATTTAGTTTTAAGATAATAGTGATTCAATTATTGAGATAAGTTAATTTAAATTTAGTTTTAGGATTAGGGTGAGTGGATTCCTGAAACAAAATTTTTAAAGTTAGTTTTAGGTTTCGGGTGAGTGGATTCCTGAAAAGAAGTATTTAAGTTTTAGGAAAAGGGTGAGTGGGTTACTGCAAAAAATAGATTTAAATTTAGTTTTAGGATAATAGTGATTGGATTATTGAGATAACTTAATTCAAATTTAGTTTTAGGATTAGGGTGAATGGATTCCTGAAACAAATTTTTGGAAAGTTAGTTTTAGGTATCGGGCGCATGGATTCCTGAAAAAAGTTTTTATCTTAGTTTTAGGAAAAGGGTGAGTGGTTTACTGAAAGAAGTTGATTTAAATTTAGTTTTCAGATAAGAGAGATTGGATTATTTCAATAAGTTAATTAGAATTTACATTTAGGAATAGGGAGAGTGGATTCCTGAAACAAGTTGATTTAATGTTAGTTTTAGGGTTAGATAGAGTGGGTTTCTGAAACAAAATTTTGTAAAGTTACTTTTAGGTTTCGGCCTTCGGGTGAGTGGATTCCTGAAAAAAAAATGATGTTAGTTTTAGGAAAAAGGTGAGTCGGTTACTTGAAAAAATTGATTTAAATTTTGTTTTGGGGTAAGTGTGAATGGATTATTGTGATAAGTTAATTCAAATTTAGTTTTAGGATTAGGGTGAGTAGATTCCTGAAACAAATTTTTGGAAATTTAGTTTTAGGTTTCGGGCGTGTGGATTCCTGAAAAAAGATTTTTATGTTAGTTTTAGGAAAAGGGTGAGTGGATTCCTGGAACAAGTAGATTTAAATTTAGTTTTTGGATAATGGAGATTGGATTATTTCAACAAGTTAATTAGAATTTACTTTTAGGATTAGCGAGAGAGGATTACTGAAACAAGTTGCTTTAACGTTAGTTTTAGGGTTAGGGTGAGTGGGTTTGTGAAACAACATTTTGTAAAGTTACTTTTAGATTTCGGGTGAGTGGATTCCTGAAAAAGAAATTATGTTAGTTTTATGAAAAGGGTGAGTGGGTTACTTGAAAAAATTGATTTAAATTTAGTTTTGGGATAAGAGTGATTGGATTATTGCGATAAGTTAATTTAAATTTAGTTTTAGAATCAGGGTGAGTGGATTCCTGAAACAAAATTTTTTAAAGTTAATTTTATGTTTTCGTGTGAGTGGATTCCTGAAAAAAAATGTTTTTTAGTTTTAGGAAAAAGTTCAATGGGTTACTGCAAAAAATGATTTAAATTTACTTTTAGGAACAGGGAGAGTGGATTCCTGAAGCAAGTTGTTTTAAATTTACTTTTAGGGTAAGGGTGAGTGGATTCCTGAATCAAAATTTTTAAAAGTTAGTTTTAGTTTTCGGGTGAGTGGATTCCTGAAAAAAAAAGTTATGTTAGCTTTAGGAAAATGATGAGTGGGTTACTTCAAAAGATAGATTTAAAATTAGTTTCAGGATAAGAGTGATTGGATTATTGTGATAAGTTAATTTAGTTTTAGGAAAAAGGTAAGTGGGTTACTGCAAAAAAATGATTTATATTTAGTTTTAGGATAAGGGTGATTGGATTATTTCAACAAGTTAATTAAAATTTTCTTTTTAGGTTAGGGAAAGTAGATTCCTGAAACAAGTTTCTTTAAAATTAGTTTTAGGGTTAGGATGAGTGGATTCCTGAAACAAAATTTTGTAAAGTCAGTTTTAGGTTTCGGGTGAGTGGATTCCTGAAAAAAGAAGTATTTAAGGGGCCCATTAGGATGGCGGGCGGATGCAAAAACCACCAGTTGCCGCCCGCATGCCGCAGCCCACACGCCCGCCAAATTACGATGTGAAAAGGCAGCCAAACACCGCCGGCAAGCCAGCGACGCCGTCCGCCATCAAAGTGCGCCCGCTCACGTAGCGGCGCAGCCCAATGGAGACACACCGCCAGACGGAATCACGTACCGCCCGGCGTACAAATTACGATGCCGCAAACAAACAGCTCCCACGGCTAAGAGACACCGCACGTGAAAGTGAGGCGGAAACCCGAACGCCGAGCACAGACACCGAAGAGGCGACCCCCCCGAGCATGAATCCAGCACTGCAGGCCCTCCCCATGCTCTACCTGATGCAGCACCCAGGAGTCAACGCACCGCGGCGACGCAGGTAGGCAGACACACAACAGGGGCACGCAAACAGCGCACAGAGTGCAAGGGCGGGACAACTGTATATGGCCCCCACTCCGACACCCCTGCGTGGACACGACACATCCACCACTGCACCCACACATGCGCACAATGCAGAGGCCAACGGCAGCGCAATGCATGCGCCGCACACAAACAACACAGGGACACAACCAAGCACCACACACACCAGCCACACCCAGAACGCACATGACACGTGACAGGCCTGCCACAGTCATGTCCCCAATGCCCAATTCACGGACAACACCCAACGTCACTCAACCGACGCCCACATGTCAGTGAAGTCACGCAACATCAGGACACACCCCTGTGTGACAAACAGGGCGAAGCACACAGCGGCTGCAACACCACCCAGTAGAACATGGGCCCCGTCGTGAAGAGGTACGCCAGTACCACACAGAAACACCCATACCACCCTGCACCCATGAACCAGACACACAAAACGGAACACCAAAGAGCCCGGGGACCGACAACAGGTGGACTCAAGAATGACACCCACACACCAGGCCCAACGCATAGCGGAAACACAGCCTGCCGCCCACACACGGGAGAGCAGACAGCACTGAATGACCTTCCCTTCCAACTCCGAAACCACATCCCGACTAAACAAGCCGGCGAATACAGCCATTGTCCCAAAAAAGACCAACACAGGCATGCAGAGGAAACCGACCACAGGGCAGATAGCGCATATCACCTAAGAACATACCGAACGGGAAAGAAGAAAGTATAAAACTCCCCCATGCCGTTCCCATGCAAGTCATCTGGAAGGAGTCACACACCACTGACCTTGAACATTCAGAGAAGCACGTGGGATGAGGGCCCGTGTCCTCCGCACAAGCTAACAGAACACAAGTCCTGCCCCCTACGACCATCACAGACCTCACAGCAACCTCGGAGCTTGCACACTGCAGACTGCACACACAGCCGGAGCACGCCACCACATCGCCCCACAGCAAAATGGCACCTACAACACACCTACCCAACTACGCCAGACAGGTCAAGCTGTACAAACACAACCTGATACAGCTACTGGGATGCGGACCCCTATCCCTGCTGAACGTAAGTTACCGACTGACTTACCGCATCGCATTGTTCAGCTGCGTCATACCCGTCTTCTACTGTCGGAGGTGTCCCTTCCACCATCCTGTGGAGTTGTGCCTCTCCAACCCGGCATGTCCAAGGGCGGACCTGCTACCACTATTCCACCCTCTGGACGCACACGACAGGGTCTGTTCAGCCTATGGGGGCATGGCGTATGTGGCGAACATCGGACCCACACTGCAATGGGACCACTGTGCCTCCACACGACGGATCATGGATCACAGCTACATCGAATGTCACCCAGCATGCCCCATCATGCTCCTACAAGGGACAACTTACGGACAACACCGTGACAGCCACCATCCACTACAT
Source organism: Calotriton arnoldi (assembly GCA_963921515.1). NCBI lineage: Eukaryota > Metazoa > Chordata > Amphibia > Caudata > Salamandridae > Calotriton > Calotriton arnoldi. The sequence goes on from CAWUFW010019096.1 coordinate 171,586, forward strand.
TGGCTGGCAAACATGTATACCACCAATGAAGTGGAAGCCCTGCAGGAAGCCATTGCATACCTGTCAACCTGTCAATTCGTAGGACCCCGACGCAATCCCCCAATTGAGCCATGATGTCCGACACTGTACCCATGCTTAGCTTCCGCATGGACTGGCCAGTAACCACCACAACAGCCATACCAAACGACCTGCAACTGATACCACACCATCAACGACACTGCCATGACATCGGATGTGTCCGGGACATGCACTCCGTTCCCCATCACATCCAGGAACCCTGCATGTATCCGGGGAGGCAGTGGCATGGGATATGTGTATCGCACCCACATGGACAGAACTGCACGTACAACTATGCCATGACATGGATCCTGCGCCCATGGACATATGCACCGCACAGTGGACAGGAATCGCCCGGCTGGAGTATGTGAGAGCTGCACCCCTTCTCCCCCTCCCCGGAATTCCCGTAACAGGACCTTTGCATGGACGACAAGTGCATAAGACAACAACACGACCCTAGTGACTGTGACATGTCCAGTATCCACCATATGGCAACAACAAGTGGGACGCCGTTGCATGCACGTAAGCCCATGCCCTGATGTCAACTCACACGCACGCGTGCATGAGTAACAACAGCAGCACACCTGTCACATGGAACTGAGATGGACTGTGCCCATGATGCCAAGCGGTCTGGTAGGCTAAATGTATACCGTCTGTGTCAAAGTCCGCAGCACCGCAGCTATTTGCAAATGAACATTAGCACAGCAACGGCCAAGCAGATGTAACTCTGAAGCCCACATCCCACATGCAACAGCTAATCACATGTACCCCTACACCCTTAGCTATGTGTAATCATGCTCAGTATATCCTCCACATGCATACCGCTGCCAGTAGTGTCCACTATACTGCATCACAGAGGACATAAGTCACAATACATGGTTTGAAGAAAGAAACTGTCTCTGCTGATTCCTTTCACAAGTACGAATGTGAGATGATGAGAGTGTGTGATGCATACGGCAGTCGTGACATGACTATGTAGTCCACTGTCATTCGATGTCAACGCAAATGAGTAGCACAACTGTGGGAGACACACATGTGTCGTGTGAAGCGGGAGTGACGCTTCGCTCAGGTGGGTGGGTGTGACGGGTAGATGCGCACATGCAAAGTTGAAACACGCTGTGTCGGGAGGGGTCCGGAACTGCACATTACCGCTTCCATAGGCAATGTTAAAGGCCACCCGTCGGGGGGGGGATGTGAACACGTGTGTGCACAGCAGCCGGGTACACGAACAATGCGGTATCAGGCGTACACATCAGCCCACCCTCTGTGGACAAGCTGGATCCTGTTGTGCGCCCGCCAGGCCCTTGACAAGGCACACACAGCCCCTGCCGACCAGGTGTATCCCCAACATTGTCAACCTGCACAAGCAATCCAGGGCACGGGATGGCAGTGGAGCATGGTGGGGGAGAGGATTCGGCGCGCGTCTCCGGGACACATCACGCAGGCAAAACATCCTCAATGTGCAGCATGGCTCAAGTCATATGGAAGTATTGGGGGACGCACACATCACGAGCAGGAGTGACGTCACGGAAGGTGGCTCGCACCATCCCACCCATTGCCTACATCCCCACACACGTCACATGCCGTTGCAACAGAGAAGCCAGCGCGTGCGCAAGCACCTCCGAGCCCGCCCCAGTGAGGCAAAAGAGTGAATGTGTGGGTCCATCAGCCCCAGATGGACGCGGCATGGGCCGCTAGGGCAGCTACAGCCTCTGTGTGTCGCAGGTGGTGTATCCGGACTGCGGAGACTGCAATGCATTGTCTAGGTTGCCCGGGTCTCGAGTCGGGGCACCACGCATGTGGACGGCGTAACGCCACTAATCATACCGTGAGACAGACCACATGTACAACTGGACCCACACATACACTCCTTGGCCTCTCTGGGGCGAGCTTGGAGCTGCTTGTGCATGCGCTAGCTTCTCATGTGCAAATGCATATAGGTGTGAGCGAGGGGAGGCCATGAGGACAGTGCAAAAGATAACTGTCTGACTTTCAGTTAGTTTAAGGAATGCCCCTGATGTGGTCAGAAAAAGACATGTCTCGTGTGCATTGCAACTAGTAGATCAGCCGATGACCTACCCATGTCTTGCATGTAGCCCCGCACCTAGCCCCGCACACTCGACACAGCGAAATGAGTACCAGCACCACATACTTCCCATTCGAAGCACTGACGGGGGTGATAACCATTGGACAGTCTTGTGTAGTCCACCCACGCGTACATGTGGGCCCTCCATGAACCATGTCACCTGCGGCAAAGTGATGCCATGGGCAATGACGGAACTGAGCAGAGCTGTCTGCCCCACGCACAGGCGGTGCATCAGCTCAACAGGCCCAGCACAGAGTGCAGCAGGGGTCACATGTGCAGGGGCAGTTGTGCCTGGTGTGAATGCACATGCACATAGACAGCACATCGAGCAATGTGTAGCCTGCCCACATCTACTGTCCATTGTCAGGCTGACCTAGAAGAAGATCACAAGGCAACACATCTGTGTGGGTGTACCCACTGTGACCAACACTGCGCAACCATCAGCGTACTCGCCCTGTGCATGGCCCACCCCGCAACGAAAGTCACATTCAGTGCCACTATCTCTCACACACATCCCTATCACGAGTCATGGTGTGTCCAATAGACAGTGCAGAGTAAGCGCTCATCCGGGGTGTCCTGAACAGGAGACACATGTAACCCACTAGGCAGTCGGTGCTGTCACCTACTGGCATTGTGAAGTCAATGTGCAGGCCAGGCTTGCTGGGACTGAGAGGGGCAGCATGGCCCAGCCTGACATTCACACGAGCAACAAGTGCACTGAGACCTGCACTGGCAATTGCAGACGTTGGCCTGCACCCAGCTGGCCCGGGACACCTACCTCCATAGTGGAACACGCAGGGTGCAACCGCGAGGGTCATCAGAGTTGGCCGTAATGGCCTGGCCCATGTTGGTGACAGTCCGCTGATGCCATGTGCACCACACAGTATGATGTGCGCACTGCATCTGCAGGTGTGGCCATGATGTGCGTGTGGGTGCAGGTGCACAATGGACAGGGCCACAACATGTCGTGTGCATAGGCAGGGATGGCCAGTGGCCAGCCCCCACATGTCTGTTAGCATGTCATCATCTGCACATTGGCATGGGTGCATGGTATACGCATATGCACACGCATGTCATCCCTCACTATGTACATCTGCCACTTGGCACGTGCAAGGTTACGTGTCACATGTGATGTGTATTTGCAAGCACACAGCCGTGTTGGCATGGGGCTGTCAATGTGTACACCTGACAATGCTTCTGGAGGTGTGATCCGTACAGTGCTGCACATAGGGTGCAGTGGTGACACCAATGACTGTCTCATATCCCCTCGTGCCACTGGTCCCACTTGTCTTGGCCGCTCAGCCTGTGCCCACATCGTCGTTGGTGTGTGCCATACTCATCCAGCCTAGGAAGCAGTGTGATGCACAGCAGCCAGTCATGTTGCCGTGGTGTTGTCGCTTGCCGGATATGCAGTCAGTCCCCATCAGCACGCCTCACAGGTCATTGAGGCCTGGATCCCCATGTGCATGCACATAGCAATGGTTTGTGACACTGCCCATTGCTATTGGTGGGAGACCTGTGTAAGTGTATTGTGGCTGTGCTGTCCCTGCATGACAGCTGTTCTGTGACTCATGTTCTTGCTCTGTCATATCAGTGATGTGTATGTGAAAATGCCATGTGTCGTGTTGCTTTGACATGTGTCCACTTCCATCTTTCCTAGGCGGAGACCAAACATTTACCGCCCTTACCAATTGTTGGCGGACATGGAGGATTCTGAGGTCATCCGGAAATTTCGTCTGGATCGACCAACCCTGCATCGACTATGTGCCATGTTGGAACCCCACCTCCGTCCTCGCAGGGTGTATCCGACAGCATTCACCCCCACGGCTAAGGTGATGGCTGCACTGCATTTTTTCACCACTGGGTCATTCCAGCACACAGTGGGCAGTGGAGGTGGGATGTCCCAGCCCATGTTCAGCATGGTGCTGAGGGATGTACTGGCAGCCATGATGCTGTACAGGAACAGGTACATCCGATTCCCCAGGGCACATGAGTTGGCGGCAGTGAAGGGTGCAATCTATGCCCTTGGACGGATCCCACACGTCGTTGGTGCCATTGACTGCACCCATGTTGGCCTTGTCCCACCACAGGCCACTGAGCAGCTCTTCCGCAACCGGAAGCACACGCACTCCCTGAATGTGCAAGTGGTGTGCCTTGCGGACATGGTCATCTCCCACGTGTGTGCAAAGTTCCCAGGCTCGGCCCATGATGCGCACATCATGCGAAACAGCATATTACCACGACTGATGACCAATCTGCAACAGGACCGTGGCTGGATTGTCGGTGAGTATGTGGAGTTGTGTAGCGTGCTGGCTTAAGGATGCTGTCTACTGTCCTGTTTGAATTGCAACGGTTCTCTGTGTCCCCCACGCCCAGGTGACTCGGCTTACCCGAATGGGCCCTGGCTGCTCAGTCCATTAAGGAATCCTCGGACCCCAGCAGATGACCGCTACAATGAGGCACATGGGAGGACCAGACGTGTGGTCGAGCGTACCTTTGGCCTCCTCAAGTCCAGGTTCAGATGCCTGGACCGCACCGGAGGGCGCTGGCGTACTCCCCACAGAAGGTGTGCCAGATAGTAGTGGCTTGCTGCATGCTGCACAATCTGGCCATTCGAAAGCAGATCCCCCTAATTGAGGATGACGGAGATCAACCAGGGCCCCAGCCTGCACACCAGGACAGCTCCAGTGAAGAGGACAGTGGAGAGGATGAAGCTGTGAATGTGCGTCAGCAGCTCATCGCCCGCTACTTCACTTGACGGTGAGTGACCATGTACGACGGCTGATGTGGCTGTAGTTGTGCAGGTGTATGTGTGCTCTGTTACTGGGGCCTTTTGTTCACTGAGTGCTGTGTGTCAATGGTCCATGTCCAGGTTGGTATGCCACTGTCAGTGGCTGTAGCATTGTGCCCTGTTGCTCTCAGAGATGTGTGTGCATTGCTTGTAGTTGGTGACAAGTACTGTGTGATGAGTGTGTGACACACTCATTGAATGTACTCCTGTTCTGTTTTTCACCCCTAGGTCCCTGCAGCCTCTCCTGTCCCATCGACATGCCACACAGCAGATGCTATTCTGCTCATGGTGGCGATTGCACATCGTGGAATAAACACAGGACACATTAAGCCGATTGTGATCAAGGTGTATTTATTAACAGCGGTGACATGTGATTGTGTGCAAGGTGATGACAAATGTGGTGCATGCTGTGACAATGAGTTGACGGTCATGGCTGCGTGATGGTCAAGGTGTACCCATGGAGTTCTATGTCCACAGTCCAACAGACACATGCCATTCACATGGCAGTGTGGGCTAGGATCGTATTCCAAGTCAATGCAGTAGGTGGTCAAGGTGGCTGGCTGACTCACTGGCGTTTGGTGCGGGCGAAGTCCTCTCTGGACACCTGTTTCCACTTCGGACGGCCCCTTCCACGTTTGGGAGGGGGGGGTGTTGATGTTCCGCTGGTGGTGGCTGAGGAGTGCTCACTCGCTGTGGACGCAGGGGAACGTGATGCTGCACGACCCGGCGCCACAGCAGGTGGTAGCGGTGGTGGTGTTGCTGGCCTTGCTTGTGCCCTCCCCCAACCACCAGCTGGCCCATGAGGTCCGCGATTCGGGCCATGTGGGCGTCCATGGACCTCAACACCGCAAGGACCTCCCGCATGTTGCTTGCTGACCTGGCCCATTCGCCTTGGGCCTCCTCATAGGCCCCAATGACTCTGTCTATTGGCGGCAGGGCTTGGCTCCCAGACACAGTTGGCGTTGGCCTGGCCCTGCTCCTCCTACCAGTACTGCTGCCACCGACCTGCCCACTAGCCACATTGCTCACCACGGGCCTCGCTGTGGCTCCCAGGGTGGACCCAGTCGGCCGGACCACCACTTGCGCTGGGGCTGGGGCCAGTGATGACGTGGTGGTGGTTGCGGCAGTGGGAGTGGCCGCAACGAGCGTGGGGGTGGCCGCCACAACAGTGGTAGTGGCCGCAACGACAGTGGCAGCAGGGGGCTGTGAGTGGTCATCAGCCCTGGATGATGGGTTGGTGGGTGGGAGGGTGCCTGGGGTGCGGTTGGGCCCTGCCACACCAGATGGGCCTGCTGGGTGGTCCGTGTCCGGATCGGAGGACAGATCCTCCACATCCGTGTGTCCTTGTTGGGGGCTTGCAGGCTGGCTGTGCTGGCTGCTGTCTCCATCTCCAGCATCCAGCAGTTCGTCACCTGTGGGGGGAATGAGATATGTTATTGTGTTGCACATGACAAAGTATGTACAGGTTGTCTGACATCCACAGTTCGTGCACAGTCGTGCACAGGTTTCCTGGAGCCGTGTGTGTGGCTGTGCTATTTGTTGTTGTGTGGGCATGCCAATGGGACTGTGTGCTGTGGACATGTGGCATGGGACGGATTGGCAATGCCGATGGGTGTGTTGCTGTGCTCCTGCTTTTTGTGGCTCTGGTGTATGCGGACTCCAGACCCATCGTGGAGGTTGGTTTGTACTATGCTCTTGGGGTTCATATGGAACGCATAGAAACGCAGATGGCATAATGGGTTCAGCCCCCTGAAACGCATTTGAGATGAACTATGCTTTGGGGGTTCATATGGAACGCTTGGAAACGCAGATGGCATGATGGGGGTCAGCCCCCTGAAACACATTTGAGATGTACTATGCTTTTGGGGTACATACTGTGTGCCATGGGTGCAGAACGTGACATGTGTTGTGGCAACATGACAGTGCATGGTCTGAGGTGTGTGTATGTCTGACATACCCTGCATATTTGCTGTCTGTTGTGATTTCTGGCCATGTAATTGGACGCATTGTTATGAGTGAGTGATGGTTGTGTGCCACACGACGTATTGCAGATGGTCCAATTCCTTGGTGTGCGTGCTGCCCTGTGCCATGTGCATCACTGCAGTGCTCGGGGGTGTGTGGCCCATGTTATGTGTGTAGTTGCTCACAGTGTGACGTGCGCTTCATTCACTTCTGGCACATGATTTATCATGGGCATGTTTCTTTGCGTGACTACTGTATGTGGACCAGCTGTTCGTATGACATACCTTTCATGTGACTGGGGCTGACGGATGAGATGGATGGTATGTTGTATGTGCATTGTGTGTCTGTGTGTTTGATGGGTCCAGTGGTGTTCGTGTGCATTTCTGTTGTTCCACGCTGTTGCGTCTAGTGTGGTATGTCTTACATGGGCATAGTTGTGGGATGTGTGGTTGGCAGGCAGTGGGGGCTACATGGACAGGACTTCGATGGTGTTGCAGTTGTGTGTGATGGGTTGCACTGTGCCTGCCGTGTGGTTCTGTTATCAGTGTGACTTGTGCATGCAGACGTGGCTCCTTGGGTTTTGCTGTGTCTGTGATGGGTCATGTGGGGTGTGACTCTGTGGTTCATGTCCGTGTGCACATTGTTCACATGGTTGTGGCAGGGAGCAGTGCTGCGTGTTCCTCTGCTACTTTGCATGTCCCATGTGTTAGTCGTAATTCAGTCCTCATGCCTCCAGTCACCCTGCACTGTCCAGTTTCCCACCTGCAGGTTGTTTTTGAGCGTGCACTGGGCTGGATGCAACATGGTTATGGGCGGGGGGGTGCTCCATGTTGCAGATCTGTGGGGGTGGGGGCAGTGTTATGGGTCGTGGTGATGGCTGGACACCCACTGACACCGTTTGTCCTGGGGCGGGATGTCTACCTGTCGGCTGCCGGTGTGCACTGCAGTGGCTGCTACGTGGGTGTGGGGTGTGGGCTGTGCTCCTCCTTGCTGTGCTGTGGGACTAGGGGCCTGGTGGGTGTTGTACTTCAGCTGTCCCCCCTCCCACCCACTGCGCTTTGTGTTGCTGCTACTTACCTGTTACTTGTCGGTTAATGCAGCTACGGCTGCCACATGGGTGTGGGGGTTCTCCGCCTTGCTGTGCTGTAGGACTAGGGGCCTGGTGGGTGTTGTACTTCAGCTGTCCCCCTCCCACCCACTGCGCTTTGTGTTGCTGCTACTTACCTGTTACTTGTCGGTTGGTGCAGCTACGGCTGCCACATGGGTGGGGGGGCTCGTTGTGGCGCTTCTGGAGTACTAGGGGACCTGTTGGTAGTTACGTGGCTGGCTGGGTGTACACATGCCCCCATGGTTTTGTTAGTTGATTTGTTTGGGCTGTGTGTGGGTGGTGGTGCCTGTTGCATGTGTGAGTAATGTGTTGTGTATTGTGTACTGGACATGGGGGTGTTTGTCCCTCGGAGCTATGGCATGGTGGTAGTGCATGTGAGTACATAGCGGTGTGCTGGTATACATTTGTTTGTACTTACCGGCCTCCACTCCCCCTGGTAATCCGGTGAGGATCTCCGGATGGATGATGACTCGCACCTTCTCCTCCCACGCTTTGAAGGTCTTGTAATGCGCGGGATTCCCTCCGCCAGTCGTGGCAGCCAGCTCTCGGTTTTTGCTCTCCTTCTTCTTGACCAGGCTTTTGATGTCGTTCCACCGTTTGTTTATCTCTCCTCTGTTTCTGGGTACGGTCCCGACTGCATTGACCTGGTCTACAATTCTGTTCCACATTCTGTTTCTGGTGGCTAGTGGTGTGTGCTGGACCTGGTTGCCATAGATTTGTGTGTGCACCTTGACGATCTCGTCGACCATGACCGTCAGCTCAGTGGAAGTGAACTTGGGCATTCTGTGTGATGCCATGGTGTTTGTGGTGCTGGTGCGGTGTGTGATGTGTGATGTGCAGGGGGTTTGTGGTGCCGGTGTTTGGTGGTGGTGGTGGTGGGTGTGATGTGTGCGTATCTGTGGTGTGCTGCTGTCCTTGCTGTGTCACTGTGTCCTCTCCTCTCCTCTCTGCTTTGCAATGTTGCAAGGGGTTGTGGTCTGTGGAGGGGCTGCTTTTGTACTTACCTGTTTGGGTGTGTCCTGATGGTCTGTTGTTTTCAGGTGTGTTGTGGCAGGTGTTCTGGGCTTTGTGTTTATTTGTTTGTCCAGGGGTGGTGTGTTTTCGGGATGTGTACTTTGTCTGTGTATTTGTGTGTGGATTGCTGTGTGGACTTGTTTGCCTTGTTGTGTGTGTTTGTTTGAGTCCGGGGCTGTTTCTGTGCAGGGACGTGGCCGCCATGGCTTCTGCTGTGTCCATTTTCTTCAGTGTTGTTTCCGCTGGCGGGCGGTGTATTTGTTGTTTTTCCGCGCTCATGTCGGTGCGATCGTAATTTCACGTGCGGTGTCTCGACCGTGAGGGCGGGCGGTTTTGTGCTGTCGTGCGTCTTTCCGTCCGTGGCGGGCGGTTTGACTCCGACTCGGGCATGGGCGGGCGGTATTTTGTGTGTTTTTTCCGCCGCTGGCGGTTTTCGGTTCGAGGAATCATAATTGCTGGGTTCGTATTCAGACGGTGTAGGCGGGCGGATTTTTGCCGCTTTCATGGGTGGCGGATTTTTTTACGCCCGGTATCGTAATGGGCCTTTAAGTTTTAGGAAAAGGGTGAGTGGGTTACTGCAAAAAATTGATTTAAATTTAGTTTTAGGATAATAGTGATTGGATGATTGAGATAAGTTAATTCAAATTTAGTTTTAGGATTAGGGTGAATGGATTCCTGAAACTAATTTTTGGAAAGTTAGTTTTAGGTATCGGGCGCATGGATTCCTGAAAAAGTTTTTATCTTAGTTTTAGGAAAAGGGTGAGTGGTTTACTGAAAGAAGTTGATTTAAATTTAGTTTTCAGATAAGGGAGATTGGATTATTTCAACAAGTTAATTAGAATTTACTTTTAGGAATAGGGAGAGTGGATTCCTGAAACAAGTTGATTTAATGTTAGTTTTAGGGTTAGGGAGAGTGGGTTTCTGAAATAAAATTTTGTAAAGTTACTTTTAGGTTTCGGGTGAGTGGATTCCTGAAAAAAAAATTATGTTAGCTTTAGGAAAAGGGTGAGTGGGTTACTTGAAAAAATTGATTTACATTTTGTTTTGGGATAAGTGTGATTGGATTATTGTGATAAGTTAATTCAAATTTAGTTTTAGGATTAGGGTGAGTAGATTCCTGAAACAAATTTTGGGAAATTTAGTTTTAGGTATCGGGCGCGTGTATGCCTGAAAAAAGTTTTTTATGTTAGTTTTAGGAAAAGGGTGAGTGGATTCCTGGAACAAGTAGATTTAAATTTAGTTTTTGGATAATGGAGATTGGATTATTTCAACAAGTTAATTAGAATTTACTTTTAGGATTAGCGAGAGAGGATTGCTGAAACAAGTTGCTTTAACGTTAGTTTTAGGGTTAGGGTGAGTGGGTCCCTGAAACAAAATTTTGTAAAGTTACTTTTAGATTTCGGGTGAGTGGATTCCTGAAAAAAAAATTATGTTAGTTTTAGGAAAAGGGTGAGTGGGTTACTTGAAAAAATTGTTTTAAATTTAGTTTTGGGATAAGAGTGATTGGATTATTGCGATAAGTTAATTTAAATTTAGTTTTAGAATCAGGGTGAGTGGATTTCTGAAACAACATTTTTTAAAGTTAGTTTTATGTTTTCGTGTGAATGGATTCCTGAAAAAAAAATGTTTTTTAATTTTAGGAAAAAGTTCAGTGGGTTACTGCAAAAAATGATTTAAATTTAGTTTTAGGATAAGGGTGATTGGATTATTTCAACAAATTAATTTAAATTTACTTTTAGGAACAGGGAGAGTGGATTCCTGAAGCAAGTTGTTTTAAAGTTACTTTTAGGGTAAGGGTGAGTGGATTCCTGAATCAAAATTTTTAAAAGTTAGTTTTAGTTTTCGGGTGAGTGGATTCCTGTAAAAAAGTTATGTTAGCTTTAGGAAAATGATGAGTGGGTTACTGCAAAAGATAGATTTAAAATTAGTTTCAGGATAAGAGTGATTGGATTATTGTGATAAGTTAATTTAAATTTAGTTTTAGGATTAGGGTGAGTGGATTCCTGAAATAAACTTTTTGAAATTTAGTTTTAGGTATTGGGCGCATGGATTCCTGAAAAAGTTTTTTATGTTAGTTTAAGGAAAAGGGTGAGTGGATTACTGCAACAAGTAGATTTAAATTTAGTTTTCAGATAAGGGAGATTGGATTATATCAACAAGTTAATTAGAATTTACTTTTAGGAATAGGGAGAGTGGATTCCTGAAACAAGTTGATTTAATGTTAGTTTTAGGGTTAGGGAGAGTGGGTTTCTGAAACAAAATTTTGTAAAGTTAGGTTTAGGTTTCGGGTGAGTGGATTCCTGAAAAAAGAAGTATTTAAGTTTTAGGAAAAGTGTGAGTGGGTTACTGCAAAAAATTGATTTAAATTTAGTTTTAGGATAATAGTGATTGGATTATTGAGATCAGTTAATTCAAATTTAGTTTTAGGATTACGGTGAATGGATTCCTGAAACAAATTTTTGGGAAGTTAGTTTTAGGTATCGGGCGCATGGATTCCTGAAAAAAGTTTTTATCTTAGTTTTAGGAAAAGGGTGAGTGGTTTACTGAAAGAAGTTGATTTAAATTTAGTTTTCAGATAAGGGAGATTGGATTATTTCAACAAGTTAATTAGAATTTACATTTAGGAATAGGGAGAGTGGATTCCTGAAACAAGTTGATTTAATGTTAGTTTTAGGGTTAGGGAGAGTGGGTTTCTGAAACAAAATTTTGTAAAGTTACTTTTAGGTTTCGGGTGAGTGGATTCCTGAAAAAAGAAGTATTTAAGTTTTAGGAAAAGCGTGAGTGGGTTACTTGAAATAATTGATTTAAATTTTGTTTTGGGATAAGTGTGATTGGATTATTGTGATAAATTAATTCAAATTTAGTTTTAGGATTAGGGTGAGTAGATTCCTGAAACAAATTTTTGGAAATTTAGTTTTAGGTATCGGGCGCGTGGATTCCTGAAAAAGTTTTTTATGTTAGTTTTAGGAAAAGGGTGAGTGTATACCTGGAACAAGTAGATTTAAATTTAGTTTTCGGATAATGGAGATTGGATTATTTCAACAAGTTAATTAGAATTTACTTTTAGGATTAGCGAGAGAGGATTGCTGAAACAAGTTGCTTTAACATTAGTTTTAGGGTTAGGGTGAGTGGGTTCCTGAAACAAAATTTTGTAAAGTTACTTTTAGATTTCGACTGAGTGGATTCCTGAAAAAAAATTATGTTAGTTTTAGGAAAAGGGTGAGTGGGTTACTTGAAAAAATTGATTTTAATTTAGTTTTGGGATAAGAGTGATTGGATTATTGCAATAAGTTAATTTAGATTTAGTTTTAGAATCAGGGTGAGTGGATTCCAGAAACAAAATTTTTTAAAGTTAGTTTTATGTTTTCGTGTGAATGGATTCCAGAAAAAAATATTTTTTAGTTTTAGGAAAAAGTTCAGTGGGTTACTGCAAAAAATGATTTAAATTTAGTTTTAGGATAAGGGTGATTGGATTATTTCAACAAATTAATTTAAATTTACTTTTAGGAACAGGGAGAGTTGATTCCTGAAGCAAGTTGTTTTAAAGTTACTTTTAGGGTAAGGGTGAGTGGATTCCTGAATCAAAATTTTTTAAAGTTAGTTTTAGTTTTCGGGTGAGTGGATTCCTGAAAAAAAAGTTATGTTAGCTTTAGGAAAATGATGAGTGGGTTACTGCAAAAGATAGATTTAAAATTAGTTTCAGGATAAGAGTGATTGGATTATTGTGATAAGTTAATTTAAATTTAGTTTTAGGATTAGGGTGAGTGGATTCCTGAAATAAACTTTTTGAAATTTAGTTTTAGGTATTGGGCGCATGGATTCCTGAAAAAGTTTTTTATGTTAGTTTAAGGAAAAGGGTGAGTGGATTACTGCAACAAGTAGATTTAAATTTAGTTTTCAGATAAGGGAGATTGGATTATATCAACAAGTTAATTAGAATTTACTTTTAGGAATAGGGAGAGTGGATTCCTGAAACAAGTTGATTTAATGTTAGTTTTAGGGTTAGGGAGAGTGGGTTTCTGAAACAAAATTTTGTAAAGTTAGTTTTAGGTTTCGGGTGAGTGGATTCCTGAAAAAGAAGTATTTAAGTTTTAGGAAAAGTGTGAGTGGGTTACTGCAAAAAATTGATTTAAATTTAGTTTAAGGATAATAGTGATTGGATTATTGAGATCAGTTAATTCAAATTTAGTTTTAGGATTACGGTGAATGGATTCCTGAAACAAATTTTTGGGAAGTTAGTTTTAGGTATCGGGCGCATGGATTCCTGAAAAAAGTTTTTATCTTAGTTTTAGGAAAAGGGTGAGTGCTTTACTGAAAGAAGTTGATTTAAATTTAGTTTTCAGATAAGGGAGATTGGATTATTTCAACAAGTTAATTAGAATTTACATTTAGGAATAGGGAGAGTGGATTCCTGAAACAAGTTGATTTAATGTTAGTTTTAGGGTTAGGGAGAGTGGGTTTCTGAAACAAAATTTTGTAAAGTTACTTTTAGGTTTCGGGTGAGTGGATTCCTGAAAAAGAAGTATTTAAGTTTTAGGAAAAGTGTGAGTGGGTTACTTGAAATAATTGATTTAAATTTTGTTTTGGGATAAGTGTGATTGGATTATTGTGATAAATTAATTCAAATTTAGTTTTAGGATTAGGGTGAGTAGATTCCTGAAACAAATTTTTAGAAATTTAGTTTTAGGTATCGGGCGCGTGGATTCCTGAAAAAGTTTTTTATGTTAGTTTTAGGAAAAGGGTGAGTGTATACCTGGAACAAGTAGATTTAAATTTAGTTTTCGGATAATGGAGATTGGATTATTTCAACAAGTTAATTAGAATTTACTTTTAGGATTAGCGAGAGAGGATTGCTGAAACAAGTTGCTTTAACATTAGTTTTAGGGTTAGGGTGAGTGGGTTCCTGAAACAAAATTTTGTAAAGTTACTTTTAGATTTCGACTGAGTGGATTCCTGAAAAAAAAATTATGTTAGTTTTAGGAAAAGGGTGAGTGGGTTACTTGAAAAAATTGATTTTAATTTAGTTTTGGGATAAGAGTGATTGGATTATTGCAATAAGTTAATTTAGATTTAGTTTTAGAATCAGGGTGAGTGGATTCCTGAAACAAATTTTTTTAAAGTTAGTTTTATGTTTTCGTGTGAATGGATTCCAGAAAAAAATATTTTTTAGTTTTAGGAAAAAGTTCAGTGGGTTACTGCAAAAAATGATTTAAATTTAGTTTTAGGATAAGGGTGATTGGATTATTTCAACAAATTAATTTAAATTTACTTTTAGGAACAGGGAGAGTGTATTCCTGAAGCAAGTTGTTTTAAAGTTACTTTTAGGGTAAGGGTGAGTGGATTCCTGAATCAAAATTTTTAAAAGTTAGTTTTAGTTTTCGGGTGAGTGGATACCTGAAAAAAAAAGTTATGCTAGCTTTAGGAAAATGATGAGTGGGTTACTGCAAAAGATAGATTTAAAATTAGTTTCAGGATAAGAGTGATTGGATTATTGTGATAAGTTAATTTAAATTTAGTTTTAGGATTAGGGTGAGTGGATTCCTGAAATAAACTTTTTGAAATTTAGTTTTAGGTATTGGGCGCATGAATTCCTGAAAAAAGTTTTTTATGTTAGTTTAAGGAAAAGGGTGAGTGGATTACTGCAACAAGTAGATTTAAATTTAGTTTTCAGATAAGGGAGATTGGATTATTTCAACAAGTTAATTAGAATTTACTTTTAGGAATAGGGAGAGTGGATTCCTGAATCAAGTTGATTTAATGTTAGTTTTAGGGTTAGGGAGAGTGGATTCCTGAAACAAAATTTTGTAAAGTTAGTTGTAGGTTTCGGGTGAGTGGATTCCTAAAAAAGAAGTATTTAAGTTTTAGGAAAAGGGTGAGTGGGTTACTGCAAAAAATAGATTTAAATTTAGTTTTAGGATAATAGTGATTGGATTATTGAGATAAGTTAATTCAAATTTAGTTTTAGGATTAGGGTGAATGGATTCCTGAAACAAATTTTTGAAAAGTTAGTTTTAGGTATCGGGCGCATGGATTCCTGAAAAAAGTTTTTATCTTAGTTTTAGGAAAAGGGTGAGTGCTTTACTGAAAGAAGTTGATTTCAATTTAGTTTTCAGATAAGGAGATTGGATTATTTCCTCAAGTTAATTAGAATTTACATTTAGGAATAGGGAGAGTGGATTCCTGAAACAAGTTGATTTAATGTTAGTTTTAGGGTTAGGGAGAGTGGGTTTCTGAAACAAAATTTTGTAAAGTTACTTTTAGGTTTCGGGTGAGTGGATTCCTGAAAAAAGAAGTATTTAAGTTTTAGGAAAAGTGTGAGTGGGTTACTTGAAATAATTGATTTAAATTTTGTTTTGGGATAAGTGTGATTGGATTATTGTGATAAATTAATTCAAATTTAGTTTTAGGATTAGGGTGAGTAGATTCCTGAAACAAATTTTTAGAAATTTAGTTTTAGGTATCGGGCGCGTGGATTCCTGAAAAAAGTTTTTTATGTTAGTTTTAGGAAAAGGGTGAGTGTATACCTGGAACAAGTAGATTTAAATTTAGTTTTCGGATAATGGAGATTGGATTATTTCAACATGTTAATTAGAATTTACTTTTAGGATTAGCGAGAGAGGATTGCTGAAACAAGTTGCTTTAACTTTAGTTTTAGTGTTAGGGTGAGTGGGTTCCTGAAACAAAATTCTGTAAAGTTACTTTTAGATTTCGGTGAGTGGATTCCTGAAAAAAAAATTATGTTAGTTTTAGGAAAAGGGTGAGTGGGTTACTTGAAAAAATTGATTTTAATTTAGTTTTGGGATAAGAGTGATTGGATTATTGCAATAAGTTAATTTAGATTTAGTTTTAGAATCAGGGTGAGTGGATTCCTGAAACAAATTTTTTAAAGTTAGTTTTATGTTTTCGTGTGAATGGATTCCAGAAAAAAATATTTTTTAGTTTTAGGAAAAAGTTCAGTGGGTTACTGCAAAAAATGATTTAAATTTAGTTTTAGGATAAGGGTGATTGGATTATTTCAACAAATTAATTTAAATTTACTTTTAGGAACAGGGAGAGTGTATTCCTGAAGCAAGTTGTTTTAAAGTTACTTTTAGGGTAAGGGTGAGTGGATTCCTGAATCAAAATTTTTAAAAGTTAGTTTTAGTTTTCGGGTGAGTGGATACCTGAAAAAAAAGTTATGCTAGCTTTAGGAAAATGATGAGTGGGTTACTGCAAAAGATAGATTTAAAATTAGTTTCAGGATAAGAGTGATTGGATTATTGTGATAAGTTAATTTAAATTTAGTTTTAGGATTAGGGTGAGTGGATTCCTGAAATAAACTTTTTGAAATTTAGTTTTAGGTATTGGGCGCATGAATTCCTGAAAAAGTTTTTTATGTTAGTTTAAGGAAAAGGGTGAGTGGATTACTGCAACAAGTAGATTTAAATTTAGTTTTCAGATAAGGGAGATTGGATTATTTCAACAAGTTAATTAGAATTTACTTTTAGGAATAGGGAGAGTGGATTCCTGAATCAAGTTGATTTAATGTTAGTTTTAGGGTTAGGGAGAGTGGATTCCTGAAACAAAATTTTGTAAAGTTAGTTGTAGGTTTCGGGTGAGTGGATTCCTAAAAAAGAAGTATTTAAGTTTTAGGAAAAGGGTGAGTGGGTTACTGCAAAAAATAGATTTAAATTTAGTTTTAGGATAATAGTGATTGGATTATTGAGATAAGTTAATTCAAATTTAGTTTTAGGATTAGGGTGAATGGATTCCTGAAACAAATTTTTGAAAAGTTAGTTTTAGGTATCGGGAGCATGGATTCCTGAAAAAAGTTTTTATCTTAGTTTTTATCTTAGTTTTAGGAAAAGGGTGAGTGCTTTACTGAAAGAAGTTGATTTCAATTTAGTTTTCAGATAAGGGAGATTGGATTATTTCCTCAAGTTAATTAGAATTTACATTTAGGAATAGGGAGAGTGGATTCCTGAAACAAGTTGATTTAATGTTAGTTTTAGGGTTAGGGAGAGTGGGTTTCTGAAACAAAATTTTGTAAAGTTACTTTTAGGTTTCGGGTGAGTGGATTCCTGAAAAAAGAAGTATTTAAGTTTTAGGAAAAGTGTGAGTGGGTTACTTGAAATAATTGATTTAAATTTTGTTTTGGGATAAGTGTGATTGGATTATTGTGATAAGTTAATTCAAATTTAGTTTTAGGATTAGGGTGAGTAGATTCCTGAAACAAATTTTTGGAAATTTAGTTTTAGGTATCGGGCGCGTGGATTCCTGAAAAAGTTTTTTATGTTAGTTTTAGGAAAAGGGTGAGTGGATTCCTGGAACAAGTAGATTTAAATTTAGTTTTCGGATAATGGAGATTGGATTATTTCAACAAGTTAATTAGAATTTACTTTTAGGATTAGCGAGAGAGGATTGCTGAAACAAGTTGCTTTAACATTAGTTTTAGGGTTAGGGTGAGTGGGTTCCTGAAACAAAATTTTGTAAAGTTACTTTTAGATTTCGGGTGAGTGGATTCCTGAAAAAAAAATTATGTTAGTTTTAGGAAAAGGGTGAGTGGGTTACTTGAAAAAATTGATTTTAATTTAGTTTTGGGATAAGAGTGATTGGATTATTGCAATAAGTTAATTTAGATTTAGTTTTAGAATCAGGGTGAGTGGATTCCTGAAACAACATTTTTTAAAGTTAGTTTTATGTTTTCGTGTGAATGGATTCCTGAAAAAAATGTTTTTTAGTTTTAGGAAAAAGTTCAGTGGGTTACTGCAAAAAATGATTTAAATTTAGTTTTAGGATAAGGGTGATTGGATTATTTCAACAAATTAATTTAA
Organism: Calotriton arnoldi; assembly: GCA_963921515.1. Lineage (NCBI taxonomy): Eukaryota > Metazoa > Chordata > Amphibia > Caudata > Salamandridae > Calotriton > Calotriton arnoldi. Next base: position 189,417 of record CAWUFW010019096.1, read on the forward strand.
ATTTACTTTTAGGAACAGCGAGAGAGGATTGCTGAAACAAGTTGCTTTAACATTAGTTTTAGGGTTAGGGTGAGTGGGTTCCTGAAACAAAATTTTGTAAAGTTACATTTAGATTTCGGCTGAGTGGATTCCTGAAAAAAAAATCATGTTAGTTTTAAGAAAAGGGTGAGTGGGTTACTTGAAAAAATTGATTTAAATTTAGTTTTGGGATAAGAGTGATTGGATTATTGCAATAAGTTAATTTAAATTTAGTTTTAGAATCAGGGTGAGTGGATTCCTGAAACAACATTTATTAAAGTTAGTTTTATGTTTTCGTGTGAATGAATTCCTGTTTTTAGTTTTAGGAAAAAGTTCAGTGGGTTACTGCAAAAAATGATTTAAATTTTGTTTTAGGATAAGGGTGATTGGATTATTTCAACAAATTAATTTAAATTTACTTTTAGGAACAGGGAGAGTGGATTCCTGAAGCAAGTTGTTTTAAAGTTACTTTTAGGGTAAGGGTGAGTGGATTCCTGAATCAAAATTTTTAAAAGTTAGTTTTAGTTTTCGGGTGAGTGGATTCCTGAAAAAAAAAGTTATGTTAGCTTTAGGAAAATGATGAGTGGGTTACTGCAAAAGATAGATTTAAAATAAGTTTCAGGATAAGAGTGATTGGATTATTGTGATAAGTTAATTTAAATTTAGTTTTAGGATTAGGGTGAGTGGATTCCTGAAATAAACTTTTTGAAATTTAGTTTTAGGTATTGGGCGCATGGATTCCTGAAAAAGTTTTTTATGTTAGTTTAAGGAAAAGGGTGAGTGGATTACTGCAACAAGTAGATTTAAATTTAGTTTTCAGATAAGGGAGATTGGATTATTTCAACAAGTTAATTAGAACTTACTTTTAGGAATAGGGAGAGTGGATTCCTGAAACAAGTTGATTTAATGTTAGTTTTAGGGTTAGGGAGAGTGGGTTTCTGAAACAAAATTTTGTAAAGTTACTTTTAGGTTTCGGGTGAACTGGATTCCTGAAAAAAAAATTATGTTAGCTTTAGGAAAAGGGTGAGTGGGTTACTTGAAAAAATTGATTTAAATTTTGTTTTGGGATAAGTGTGATTGGATTATTGTGATAAGTTACTTCAAATTTAGTTTTAGGATTAGGGTGAGTAGATTCCGGAAAGAAATTTTTGGAAATTTAGTTTTACGTATCGGGCGCGTGTATTCCTGAAAAAAGTTTTTTATGTTAGCTTTAGGAAAAGGGTGAGTGGATTCCTGGAACAAGTAGATTTAAATTTAGTTTTCGGATAATGGAGATTGGATTATTTCAACCAACAAGTTAATTAGAATTTACTTTTAGGATTAGCGAGAGAGGATTGCTGAAACAAGTTGCTTTAACATAGTTTTAGGGTTAGGGTGTGTGGGTTCCTGAAACAAAATTTTGTAAAGTTACTTTTAGATTTTGGGTGAGTGGATTCCTGAAAAAAAATTATGTTAGTTTTAGGAAAAGGGTGAGTGGGTTACTTGAAAAAATTGATTTAAATTTAGTTTTGGGATAAGAGTGATTGAATTATTGCGATAAGTTAATTTAAATTTAGTTTTAGAATCAGGGTGAGTGGATTCCTGAAACAACATTTTTTAAAGATAGTTTTATATTTTCGTGTGAATGGATTCCTGAAAAAAAATGTTTTTTAGTTTTAGGAAAAAGTTCGGTGGGTTACTGCGAAAAATTATTTAAATGTAGTTTTATGATAAGGGTGATTGGATTATTTCAACAAATTAATTTAAATTTACTTTTAGGAACAGGGAGAGTGGATTCCTGAAGCTAGTTTTTTTAAAGTTACTTTTAGGGTAAGGGTGAGTGGATTCCTGAATCAACATTTTTAAAAGTTAGTTTTAGTTTTCGGGTGAGTGGATTCCTGAAAAAAAAGTTATGTTAGCTTTAGGAAAATGATGAGTGGGTTACTGCAAAAGATAGATTTAAAATTAGTTTCAGAATAAGAGTGATTGGATTATTGTGATAAGTTAATTTAAATTTAGTTTTAGGATTAGGGTGAGTGGATTCCTGAAATAAACTTTTTGAAATTTAGTTTTAGGTATTGGGCGCATGGATTCCTGAAAAAAGTTTTTTATGTTAGTTTAAGGAAAAGGGTGAGTGGATTACTGCAACAAGTAGATATAAATTTAGTTTTTGGATAAGGGTGATTGGATTATTTCAAAAAGTTAATTAAAATTTACTTTTAGGATTAGGGAGAGTGGATTCCTGAAACAAGTTGCTTTAAAAGTAGTTTTAGGCTTAGGGTGAGTGGGTACCTGAAACATAATTTTGTAAAGTTACTTTTAGATTTCGGGTGAGTGGATTCATAAAAAAAAATTATGTTAGTTTTAGGAAAAGGGTGAGTGGGTTACTTGAAAAAATTGATTTAAATTTAGTTTTAAGATAATAGTGATTCAATTATTGAGATAAGTTAATTTAAATTTAGTTTTAGGATTAGGGTGAGTGGATTCCTGAAACAAAATTTTTTAAAGTTAGTTTTAGGTTTCGGGTGAGTGGATTCCTGAAAAAGAAGTATTTAAGTTTTAGGAAAAGGGTGAGTGGGTTACTGCAAAAAATAGATTTAAATTTAGTTTTAGGATAATAGTGATTGGATTATTGAGATAACTTAATTCAAATTTAGTTTTAGGATTAGGGTGAATGGATTCCTGAAACAAATTTTTGGAAAGTTAGTTTTAGGTATCGGGCGCATGGATTCCTGAAAAAAGTTTTTATCTTAGTTTTAGGAAAAGGGTGAGTGGTTTACTGAAAGAAGTTGATTTAAATTTAGTTTTCAGATAAGAGAGATTGGATTATTTCAATAAGTTAATTAGAATTTACATTTAGGAATAGGGAGAGTGGATTCCTGAAACAAGTTGATTTAATGTTAGTTTTAGGGTTAGGGAGAGTGGGTTTCTGAAACAAAATTTTGTAAAGTTACTTTTAGGTTTCGGGTGAGTGGATTCCTGAAAAAGAAGTATTTAAGTTTTAGGAAAAGTGTGAGTGGGTTACTTGAAATAATTGATTTAAATTTTGTTTTGGGATAAGTGTGATTGGATTATTGTGATAAATTAATTCAAATTTAGTTTTAGGATTAGGGTGAGTGGATTCCTGAAATAAACTTTTTGAAATTTAGTTTTAGGTATTGGGCGCATGAATTCCTGAAAAAGTTTTTTATGTTAGTTTAAGGAAAAGGGTGAGTGGATTACTGCAACAAGTAGATTTAAATTTAGTTTTCAGATAAGGGAGATTGGATTATTTCAACAAGTTAATTAGAATTTACTTTTAGGAATAGGGAGAGTGGATTCCTGAATCAAGTTGATTTAATGTTAGTTTTAGGGTTAGGGAGAGTGGATTCCTGAAACAAAATTTTGTAAAGTTAGTTGTAGGTTTCGGGTGAGTGGATTCCTAAAAAAGAAGTATTTAAGTTTTAGGAAAAGGGTGAGTGGGTTACTGCAAAAAATAGATTTAAATTTAGTTTTAGGATAATAGTGATTGGATTATTGAGATAAGTTAATTCAAATTTAGTTTTAGGATTAGGGTGAATGGATTCCTGAAACAAATTTTTGAAAAGTTAGTTTTAGGTATCGGGCGCATGGATTCCTGAAAAAAGTTTTTATCTTAGTTTTAGGAAAAGGGTGAGTGCTTTACTGAAAGAAGTTAATTTCAATTTAGTTTTCAGATAAGGGAGATTGGATTATTTCCTCAAGTTAATTAGAATTTACATTTAGGAATAGGGAGAGTGGATTCCTGAAACAAGTTGATTTAATGTTAGTTTTAGGGTTAGGGAGAGTGGGTTTCTGAAACAAAATTTTGTAAAGTTACTTTTAGGTTTCGGGTGAGTGGATTCCTGAAAAAGAAGTATTTAAGTTTTAGGAAAAGTGTGAGTGGGTTACTTGAAATAATTGATTTAAATTTTGTTTTGGGATAAGTGTGATTGGATTATTGTGATAAGTTAATTCAAATTTAGTTTTAGGATTAGGGTGAGTAGATTCCTGAAACAAATTTTTGGAAATTTAGTTTTAGGTATCGGGCGCGTGGATTCCTGAAAAAGTTTTTTATGTTAGTTTTAGGAAAAGGGTGAGTGGATTCCTGGAACAAGTAGATTTAAATTTAGTTTTCGGATAATGGAGATTGGATTATTTCAACAAGTTAATTAGAATTTACTTTTAGGATTAGCGAGAGAGGATTGCTGAAACAAGTTGCTTTAACATTAGTTTTAGGGTTAGGGTGAGTGGGTTCCTGAAACAAAATTTTGTAAAGTTACTTTTAGATTTCGGGTGAGTGGATTCCTGAAAAAAAATTATGTTAGTTTTAGGAAAAGGGTGAGTGGGTTACTTGAAAAATTGATTTTAATTTAGTTTTGGGATAAGAGTGATTGGATTATTGCAATAAGTTAATTTAGATTTAGTTTTAGAATCAGGGTGAGTGGATTCCTGAAACAACATTTTTTAAAGTTAGTTTTATGTTTTCGTGTGAATGGATTCCTGAAAAAAATGTTTTTTAGTTTTAGGAAAAAGTTCAGTGGGTTACTGCAAAAAATGATTTAAATTTAGTTTTAGGATAAGGGTGATTGGATTATTTCAACAAATTAATTTAAATTTACTTTTAGGAACAGCGAGAGAGGATTGCTGAAACAAGTTGCTTTAACATTAGTTTTAGGGTTAGGGTGAGTGGGTTCCTGAAACAAAATTTTGTAAAGTTACATTTAGATTTCGGCTGAGTGGATTCCTGAAAAAAAAATCATGTTAGTTTTAAGAAAAGGGTGAGTGGGTTACTTGAAAAAATTGATTTAAATTTAGTTTTGGGATAAGAGTGATTGGATTATTGCAATAAGTTAATTTAAATTTAGTTTTAGAATCAGGGTGAGTGGATTCCTGAAACAACATTTATTAAAGTTAGTTTTATGTTTTCGTGTGAATGAATTCCTGTTTTTTAGTTTTAGGAAAAAGTTCAGTGGGTTACTGCAAAAAATGATTTAAATTTTGTTTTAGGATAAGGGTGATTGGATTATTTCAACAAATTAATTTAAATTTACTTTTAGAAACAGGGAGAGTGGATTCCTGAAGCAAGTTGTTTTAAAGTTACTTTTAGGGTAAGGGTGAGTGGATTCCTGAATCAAAATTTTTAAAAGTTAGTTTTAGTTTTCGGGTGAGTGGATTCCTGAAAAAAAAGTTATGTTAGCTTTAGGAAAATGATGAGTGGGTTACTGCAAAAGATAGATTTAAAATAAGTTTCAGGATAAGAGTGATTGGATTATTGTGATAAGTTAATTTAAATTTAGTTTTAGGATTAGGGTGAGTGGATTCCTGAAATAAACTTTTTGAAATTTAGTTTTAGGTATTGGGCGCATGGATTCCTGAAAAAAGTTTTTTATGTTAGTTTAAGGAAAAGGGTGAGTGGATTACTGCAACAAGTAGATTTAAATTTAGTTTTCAGATAAGGAGATTGGATTATTTCAACAAGTTAATTAGAATTTACTTTTAGGAATAGGGAGAGTGGATTCCTGAAACAAGTTGATTTAATGTTAGTTTTAGGGTTAGGGAGAGTGGGTTTCTGAAACAAAATTTTGTAAAGTTACTTTTAGGTTTCGGGTGAACTGGATTCCTGAAAAAAAAATTATGTTAGCTTTAGGAAAAGGGTGAGTGGGTTACTTGAAAAAATTGATTTAAATTTTGTTTTGGGATAAGTGTGATTGGATTATTGTGATAAGTTACTTCAAATTTAGTTTTAGGATTAGGGTGAGTAGATTCCGGAAAGACATTTTTGGAAATTTAGTTTTACGTATCGGGCCCGTGTATTCCTGAAAAAAGTTTTTATGTTAGCTTTAGGAAAAGGGTGAGTGGATTCCTGGAACAAGTAGATTTAAATTTAGTTTTCGGATAATGGAGATTGGATTATTTCAACCAACAAGTTAATTAGAATTTACTTTTAGGATTAGCGAGAGAGGATTGCTGAAACAAGTTGCTTTAACATAGTTTTAGGGTTAGGGTGTGTGGGTTCCTGAAACAAAATTTTGTAAAGTTACTTTTAGATTTTGGGTGAGTGGATTCCTGAAAAAAAAATTATGTTAGTTTTAGGAAAAGGGTGAGTGGGTTACTTGAAAAAATTGATTTAAATTTAGTTTTGGGATAAGAGTGATTGAATTATTGCGATAAGTTAATTTAAATTTAGTTTTAGAATCAGGGTGAGTGGATTCCTGAAACAACATTTTTTAAAGATAGTTTTATATTTTCGTGTGAATGGATTCCTGAAAAAAAATGTTTTTTAGTTTTAGGAAAAAGTTCGGTGGGTTACTGCGAAAAATTATTTAAATTTAGTTTTATGATAAGGGTGATTGGATTATTTCAACAAATTAATTTAAATTTACTTTTAGGAACAGGGAGAGTGGATTCCTGAAGCTAGTTTTTTTAAAGTTACTTTTAGGGTAAGGGTGAGTGGATTCCTGAATCAACATTTTTAAAAGTTAGTTTTAGTTTTCGGGTGAGTGGATTCCTGAAAAAAAAGTTATGTTAGCTTTAGGAAAATGATGAGTGGGTTACTGCAAAAGATAGATTTAAAATTAGTTTCAGAATAAGAGTGATTGGATTATTGTGATAAGTTAATTTAAATTTAGTTTTAGGATTAGGGTGAGTGGATTCCTGAAATAAACTTTTTGAAATTTAGTTTTAGGTATTAGGCGCATGGATTCCTGAAAAAGTTTTTTATGTTAGTTTAAGGAAAAGGGTGAGTGGATTACTGCAACAAGTAGATATAAATTTAGTTTTTGGATAAGGGTGATTGGATTATTTCAAAAGTTAATTAAAATTTACTTTTAGGATTAGGGAGAGTGGATTCCTGAAACAAGTTGCTTTAAAAGTAGTTTTAGGCTTAGGGTGAGTGGGTACCTGAAACATAATTTTGTAAAGTTACTTTTAGATTTCGGGTGAGTGGATTCATAAAAAAAATTATGTTAGTTTTAGGAAAAGGGTGAGTGGGTTACTTGAAAAAATTGATTTAAATTTAGTTTTAAGATAATAGTGATTCAATTATTGAGATAAGTTAATTTAAATTTAGTTTTAGGATTAGGGTGAGTGGATTCCTGAAACAAAATTTTTTAAAGTTAGTTTTAGGTTTCGGGTGAGTGGATTCCTGAAAAAAGAAGTATTTAAGTTTTAGGAAAAGGGTGAGTGGGTTACTGCAAAAATAGATTTAAATTTAGTTTTAGGATAATAGTGATTGGATTATTGAGATAACTTAATTCAAATTTAGTTTTAGGATTAGGGTGAATGGATTCCTGAAACAAATTTTTGGAAAGTTAGTTTTAGGTATCGGGCGCATGGATTCCTGAAAAAAGTTTTTATCTTAGTTTTAGGAAAAGGGTGAGTGGTTTACTGAAAGAAGTTGATTTAAATTTAGTTTTCAGATAAGAGAGATTGGATTATTTCAATAAGTTAATTAGAATTTACATTTAGGAATAGGGAGAGTGGATTCCTGAAACAAGTTGATTTAATGTTAGTTTTAGGGTTAGATAGAGTGGGTTTCTGAAACAAAATTTTGTAAAGTTACTTTTAGGTTTCGGCCTTCGGGTGAGTGGATTCCTGAAAAAAAAATGATGTTAGTTTTAGGAAAAAGGTGAGTGGGTTACTTGAAAAAATTGATTTAAATTTTGTTTTGGGGTAAGTGTGAATGGATTATTGTGATAAGTTAATTCAAATTTAGTTTTAGGATTAGGGTGAGTAGATTCCTGAAACAAATTTTTGGAAATGTAGTTTTAGGTTTCGGGCTTGTGGATTCCTGAAAAAAGATTTTTATGTTAGTTTTAGGAAAAGGGTGAGTGGATTCCTGGAACAAGTAGATTTAAATTTAGTTTTTGGATAATGGAGATTGGATTATTTCAACAAGTTAATTAGAATTTACTTTTAGGATTAGCGAGAGAGGATTACTGAAACAAGTTGCTTTAACGTTAGTTTTAGGGTTAGGGTGAGTGGGTTCGTGAAACAACATTTTGTAAAGTTACTTTTAGATTTCGGGTGAGTGGATTCCTGAAAAAAGAAATTATGTTAGTTTTATGAAAAGGGTGAGTGGGTTACTTGAAAAAATTGATTTAAATTTAGTTTTGGGATAAGAGTGATTGGATTATTGCGATAAGTTAATTTAAATTTAGTTTTAGAATCAGGGTGAGTGGATTCCTGAAACAAAATTTTTTAAAGTTAGTTTTATGTTTTCGTGTGAATGGATTCCTGAAAAAAATGTTTTTTAGTTTTAGGAAAAAGTTCAATGGGTTACTGCAAAAAATGATTTAAATTTACTTTTAGGAACAGGGAGAGTGGATTCCTGAAGCAAGTTGTTTTAAATTTACTTTTAGGGAAAGGGTGAGTGGATTCCTGAATCAAAATTTTTAAAAGTTAGTTTTAGTTTTCGGGTGAGTGGATTCCTGAAAAAAAAAGTTATGTTAGCTTTAGGAAAATGATGAGTGGGTTACTGCAAAAGATAGATTTAAAATTAGTTTCAGGATAAGAGTGATTGGATTATTGTGATAAGTTAATTTAGTTTTAGGAAAAAGGTAAGTGGGTTACTGCAAAAAAATGATTTATATTTAGTTTTAGGATAAGGGTGATTGGATTATTTCAACAAGTTAATTAAAATTTTCTTTTTAGGTTAGGGAAAGTAGATTCCTGAAACAAGTTTCTTTAAAATTAGTTTTAGGGTTAGGATGAGTGGATTCCTGAAACAAAATTTTGTAAAGTTAGTTTTAGGTTTCGGGTGAGTGGATTCCTAAAAAAAGAAGTATTTAAGGGGCCCATTAGGATGGTGGGCGGAAGCACTACCGCCATGCTGGCGGATGCAAAAACCACCAGTTGCCGCCCGCATGCCGCAGCCCACACGCCCGCCAAATTACGATGTGAAAAGGCAGCCAAACACCGCCGGCAAGCCAGCGACGCCGTCCGCCATCAAAGTGCGCCCGCTCACGTAGCGGCGCAGCCAATGGAGA